>OY757042.1:4577534-5090646 GCA_963582015.1 Xanthorhoe designata | reverse complement strand
ATACACAAAGACGAATTAATATCTAGAAGACAGACAAAGGACATACACAAAATCGTAACCCTAAAAAATAGCCTGAAAAACTCTAAAACATCAATTTTATCCAGAAATTTCAATTACTTTCTAGTTAAAAATGTTTAAATATTGAATATTGTTGCTACCTACTACTTAAGTATTGAAATTTCTTGGGATAAAATTGATGTTTTATAGTTTTCAGGCTATCTGGTACTGCGGTTCGGGTTACGATTTTGTGTATGCCTTTGTCTGTCTTCTAGATATTAATCGTCTTTGTAGATACGTTAGAATCATTCTAGAATTTATATTGACATTTGAGGTTTTCATCAGTCCTTCATTACAATGTAACCTACTAAAATATACATAAATAAATGTAAAAAAAGTAAAAATAAATCAATGATTGATTAGTTTAATGTTTTCTTTTCATAAACTCTAATCAAGCATAGCATGTATGAGGAAAGACTAACAATAAATGCATTACTCTAGGCTAAAAGTAATTATCTTGTCATGTTATACAGATAAAATTTACCAGTAAATGTATTCAGTGTCAGGTCGTATACAAGATGATTATAAATAAATTTATCTGCGATTGAAACAGTTGCAAAACACAATAACATTTAACGAATGCAATGAACACCTTAATCTAAATAAAACACACAAAAATATACACGATCTAAAACATTATTGTTACATACATCACAATATTTAGGACACTTTTAGTCTAAAATTCGTTGCGACCCTGGGGGAATCCATAGATGGTTTTGGTCGACATCACACGCACGCAATCTAAATATTAGAGGAATGCTATCGTTGTGGCACAGGTGGGATCGTTACGGAGCGTCGAACTGCGCGGCTAAACGAATGCGACCTATCAGGAAAAACAAAACTAATTTAAGATGTAAATAAATACCCTTGGACATTTCACACAGCGTCATCTAGTCCCAAGCTAAGCAACTTAAATGCTTGTGTTTTGTATGGTTCAGAGATGACTGATATACTAAGTACCTATCTATATCCATTTTTTGTAAATAAAAATAAATACATAAATACTATAGATAGCAAAACACCCAGACCCGGAATAAATATCTGCAGAATGCAAACATTTGTCCCGCAGCGGGGAACGAACTCGCAACCTCCTGGTCTCAGTCGGGCCCTCACCACTGCTCCAAAGGGTCGTCATCATATTATAATTGATCAATTTTGTGAAGCGTTCAAATAAAAACAGGCAGATTTGGTAAGAAACGTAAATGAGAAGTAATATGAATAGGAATGAATATAAAATAGTAATTAATAATTATGATAGTTTAGTCGTCGGCGTCTAAGGCTTCGTGGCCGAGTGGTCTAAGGCAACCCGGCTAAAGGGTGATCGCTTGTATTACGCGGGTTCGAATCCAGTCGAAGTCATAAACTTTTAGTAAGATTTTTTATTTAAAATGAAATACCGAAGTATGGTTTTTTAAGGCTCAACTCACACCAAAAGAGCATCGAAGAGCAGCGAAGCGGAGCGCAATTTCAGTGTCATACGAATTTCAACTTTATTTTCATTACTGTAATACTTATTATGCTGCTCTTCGATGCTCTTTTGGTGCGAGTTGAGCCTTACACTATAATACAAAAATACATAACAACTACAGAAACGTAAACTTACGTTTCTCGTGAATAAGCAAGGCGCTCGGGGTAGGCAGAGCGCTGGCCGGCGGTGAGCACCAGATGTTATGCTTCGGAGATTCAAACACACGGGAGCCCTTGGAACAAAAAGTTTTGTTTACTAACATAGTCAAATACATGCTATCGCAGCTTAAAAAATCCTGTGTGTAAAAACAGTCTGCGTAGTAGTTAGCGTCAGGATGGCAGGTTGTCTGAAGCGTATGGAACTAAGAGTATATCCAAGAATTGCTACCAAATTGCTAGAATTTGCTAGTCTAAGCAAAAAATTGCTACCTGTTACAGATTTTGAGATTTTAAAAAAATTTTTGACCAGCCCATTCTGATATCAGGACCGCTGGTCGCCTCTTTGTTCGGCAATAAGAACACAAACTTTCTGAAAGTGGGATGAACAAAAAATTGCTATCTAATTGCTAATTCCCTAATTTGAAGTTTTAATAGCGTAACATACATTAGTTTTAAAAATAAAAGCATTTTCAATATTTGTATGACAGGAAAGCGCCTGATAAATTTACATAGCAATCATTGTCTATGAGTTTTTATACCTACTTTGTGCAGGCGTTCATTTTGATAGAAAAATAACATTTGTTTAGAGATAATATAAGTATAACAATTCCTTTATTTGCAATAGGTACTAAAAGGTTGATACAATTATGTAGGAGTATTCTAATAAAGAATGGCTGGTAAAGTGTAAAATTATAGACATTTCCCAGAATATACCTACTTATCCACTTGTAACTACTAGATGTAAACATCTATGATATTAGGTATTATAAACGGATTTTCAAACCTTTATTTTGTTTTGTGTTTAATGTTCTTTAGATTGTAACACTAAATCCTACTAATCTTACTAATATTATAAAGGTGAAAGTTTGTGTGTGTGTAATTATGTAAGTGTGTTTGTTACTCTTCCACGCTCAAACGGCTGGATGGATTTGAATGAAAGGATGTCATTTATGTGCGGGAGGTCAGTCTATTCTCCTCGGAACAATAACAAAGCACGGAAACCGGGCTAAAATAAGAAATGAAACATATATGCAATGTTTATCTTTTTAACATTCATAAAGGTCTTGTGTCATATCAATCAGTTTTATTTTATGGTCATCCTAACAAAAACATGTTAGTTTTTTCACCAGAAGATGAACATTTGTAATAAAAAGCCGATTTTTCAACTTAAAATAATAAATAAATAAAATATAGTAGTCCAGTCCAGTCATTTAAGCTTAAATTAGGTAAGAATCTCGGAATTCGAGATACCCAGCTGGAAGTCTGTAAATACTTGTATAAAATTTTAGGGTATCAATATACAATATATCTACCTTCTGTCCTGGCGGAGTGTCGTGAACAGAGTAATCCTCGTGCACGATGGGAATATCTCGCACCCTCGGCACCACAACGCCGGTGCAAAGCGTCCACCGTCCGTTGCCGGCGTCGGAGAATATCTCACTGTACTGACGCAGGAAATCTGAGACGCCGTCCAAACCTGCAAGGCACAAACAAGACTGAACAAAATCTATATAAAGCAATAAAGTTATTGCATTTCTAAAGATATTTAATTGTTAGTATACACGTTCGCTTGTACATGAATTGATTCCGAATATCAAAATTAGATCTGTCTATTGACGTATCGTAATCATTCACAATTTACACGACTTACAAATGTAGCATGCTTTGAAATTTTGATTACATTATTTGACAGACAAGCAACGTTTGTTTGATCTGGGAGCGATCTAAGGCTGAAACGCTAAAACTTACCAGACTCAGTTCCAGGGAAGACCGGCTCGAACCGATTTGTGTACTCCAGATAAACCTCCATCGCCGTCAGCGGCTGGCCCTTATCCGCGAATATCTGCGCCAGACGCCACACAGTGCGCCAAGCGGGCACCAGTATCACCCTCGTGTCTTCGATACGGATGATACCAGCCGCTACGAGCTGTTGCAACTCCGGGTGAGTTGATGTGAAGCGACGGTAGGTGGCGGTGAAGTACTCGTGTGTGGAGCCTCGGGCCACGCTGCGGTCGCCGCAGAGCGCCGCGCATGCGCACAGAGCCGCTCCAGCCCAACGCCAGGCGTTCCCCGGTGCGATTACAGTGCCGCCTTCGATAAACCCACCCGCGGCGTACACTAGCTCCTCTAGCGAGGACACTTCGAGCATGTCCGGCTGAAAGTACAAGGCTATGTTATTTCTGTAGCGACGGATCGACTGAGTCTTTTGAGATCAGTCGATCCGTCGCTTTGACCATAAAAACCGTAAATTTTTTATAGTAAGTCTATTTCGGGTAATAATATGATCCACTAAAAACATATTAGACTTATAGGGATATAACTTGTTTTAGAAGATTCGGAGGAGACTAAAATAAGTTTTATACCACAATCATAGAGTTTATAGACGGAATAATGTCTAGTGGGCTCTTGAAGAGCAGCAAGTGACTAATTGCTTACCAGTGGTGGAGCGCCGAACTGCCTTGCATATTGCACCGTCAGCGCTTGCAGCGGCACCGCGCCAAGCGCTCTCAGCCGCTGAGCGACCACCGGCCTCGCTGTCTTATACGTCAGCTTCACGCCTCTCTCTCCGCCGAGCTCAGCGCAGATGGAGACCGCTTCAGGAATCAGTTCGAAGAGATCGATGAGTTTTACGCAACCGTAGTGGGCCACTCGGAGCTGTCTGCCGAAGTGAGCGTGGTAGGCCGGAACGAAGCGGGAGAATTCCATACGTAGGTTAGGTGTGTAGCATAGGAGTTCTACAGTCTGTAGACAAAGAAGACAAAATGTTAAGAATGCTAATTCAGAAAAATATAAAATTATGAAGTTAAATAAACAGCTAAAGAACAAATGCTGTCCCTTAAAATATAACAATAAATAGCAGTGAAATAGTAATTTGAAAGTAAAACCATTAATTTAAACAACTACTAAAAACATATTAAAAACCTGGAGTATCATACCAAACCACTATTCACATCATCAACAAAACAAATACTGGCTTTATAAAGATTTCTTACCTGCATTGCGAATTGAACAGTGCGCGCCCGTTCTTCCAAAGTCGGCGCGCGTCGTGGAAGTGAAATCATCCCCTCACTCATAGTAATCGCCTGCGGGGTCACTCTTTCCATCAACTCTGCCAATGTACACAGTCCATAGTCTACAGGTGAGAACACTCGGCCAAAGGTAGCTTGGTACAGTTGAGGTATATCATGGGGGAGAATGGACCGACCGGGTTGTGCCTTCAGAAGTTTGACTAGATCCGAGGTCCATCGACGGCTCTGGGCGGCGCAGGATATTGTTATTACTCGCGATGAGCCTGAGCCGAGTACCTGGAAATAATGTTAAATTTTAGTCCCTACACTCTCATTTGTGAATGAAACCGAAAATAAAGCTGGATAATGTATGTGGGAGTTTAAAAAGTCTTTGATCTCTGTCAGTGGTAGTCTTAGATAACAATTTTATGGGAACAAGAACCACGCTGCAATGCAAACATCTGTGTTGTTGTAGCACAAAGGTTTTTAGCAAAACTTCATAGCAATGCATTGAATATTAACAAAAATAAGCTTTGAAGAATCTATCCTCAAAAACGGTAGGCAACACTTCAGATCTTCAGTCATTCAAGACTCTTTTAAAATGTCTAAAGGGGTAGTCAAAAGTATACAATATACACCTGGCACATAACCACTTTTCATTGCCTAACCTAAATGAAGGATTTATAAGTAAGGTTACTTACTACAATAGTATTGCCCAAGGCGGCAAGGAGATCAGGTAACTTAGTGAAGCCGTAATCAGCGACTCTGCATTGACGGCCGAAGTGATGGTGAAATGCTGGGATCAGTCTGAAATAATGTATTACAGTTAGAAATATGAAACTTTACTAATCCAGAAACTGACTATGTTCTTTCATATATTTAATAACTTTTTGAGGGTAGTCAGACAAAAACAGCTTATCTTGGAAATATTTTGAGAACGCATAAGCATTAGTGTGACATAGGCGTGGCATTGCTACACTATAAACTGTTAATTATGATGAAGTACTTTATAAATTTAACGTGACTTAAGAAGCTCGGAAGCGCTCAGCTGTGAAGGTATATTTTTAGCATTTTCTTCTTTCTAGTTAACTCAAGCTTTAAATTTCTAGATCAGTTCTTTGTCTCATGAGCATTACTATAGTCTTTCCAATCGTTTATTTAACTTTTGACAGATCATGCACATAAAGTTTTAAAATAATTTTTGATACAATGTACTACAGGGAATACTGTACTGTCATGGACGGGATCCGCCCACTTAGAGATGTTTCATTCGTAATTAATGAGAACTGGTTTTGAAATAAATCGATTATCGATTATATTAAAACATACAATAAAATTATTGTGATTATTTTTATATCAAATCACGTAAAAACCTTTATTATTTTGCATTAAAATGCCCTAAATGTCTCTGTTGTAATGCATAAATAATTTGCGTAATGAAAACAGTTCCATGGGATCGAATTTATTCGCTGAAAATTAATGAATCTAAAATAATCGTTTAGACTTACTGTAGTTGGTTCAAATAAAAAACATGTGAATGAACTGCGGTACCTACTTGTAATGAAAAGGTGCAAAATGTTGATATTCATAGTAAATAATGAGTGTGTTAAATCGATTAAAACTTCTTCATGAATAAAATCGATCGATAAAATAAATCGAATCGGTAACGGCCTGACCCGTCACTATTTGAGTCAGTATTACAGCTGTCAAAAGTTAAATAAACGGTTGGAACGAGTATAGGCTGCATGGTTTTAAAATTATTCAGTATAATCATGTGTCCACTTACTTGCTGAAGGGTATGGAACATTTAGGGGCGGTGCGCAGTAAGTCGATAAGTTCTCGTTCGAATAATGCCAGCATCGGTTCCAGGGCTGGCGCCGTACGTGGCCTTTCACGGTCACCGCTTGATCTTGAGCTTTCACCTAGAAAACACAATTAATAAATCAATGCGCCCTTGAAGCGCTCGTGGCGAAGAATGAATGAATAAATGAATGAATGAATTAATTAACACTTTATTGTACACAGAAAAAAACATACAAATACAACTTTCTAAAAGCTTTTCGAAGCATGCCGTTTTTGATAGATCGTCGAAGTTAAGCAACGTTCTGAGCGGTCACAACTTGGATGGGTGACCGGAAGTGGCATTATCACCTGAGCGCTTCCGTGCTTCGATGGACACGTAAATTGTCGATCCCAGCTTTTAAAAGTCATGCCATGACGGAAGCCTTTAGGCGGCCTAAAAAACTCCGTCACTAGAGTTGGCCACTTGCTCGTACGAACGAAATAACGAATGCGCCCTACTATGATCTATTTCTCATTATCATTTAGTTAGAGCGTGATGGCCGAGTGGGTTGGTGCGTCGACTTTCGATCCGAAGGTCGTGGGTCCGAATCCTGCGGTGCATTATAGGATTTTTCGAAAATTTTATGTGATTATTATTACGGGCTCTAAACGGTGAAGGAAAACATCGTGAGGAAACCAGTTAGGTCTCTAGCAGCGCCGTTGGAACAATGGACTGTTAACTTCTGAAAAATGTGGGCATGTACCAAATATGCATTTGGACATGCTTCTGTCTCTCAGGCGGTAGACATATTCTTTCAGATCTTTTTTTAGGCATTTTAGATCCTACAAAGATGTCTAATGAGGTAGTCAGAGGCACGTACAAATACACAAATGCCCATGCTTCTCAAAAATTAGAACTCCGAACGTGAAACGTTGCAAATTTGTCGCAGCCTCAAAATCAAACCTGTTATAAAAATCAGATCAAATATCAAACTTGTTCTGATCGCGAAAGTTTAAAAAAGACTATTGTTCACAAATGTTTAAACAAAGAACAAGGTAATCGCTTTCAAACAGTTTCCCGAGCATTGTTTATGCAAATCGGTTGCCAAGTGGCGAGTTAAAGTGCAGTTGCTATGTTATTCATAGTTCGTTCAGCTTTTGAATAATTTAGTGTCGCGGCCTCAAATTGAATGCAATCAATATCCGGTAGCTGTATCATGTTGACCATGAGAAAAGATATAAGGAAATACTGTTTTTGTAATTTTTTTTTTATACACGACACATGTTTTCTAGGACGATCAAGCTCTACGCCTTTTAAATAACTAGATTTGTGGTCTTAAATTCAGATAGTATTAACCTTTGTTTGTGTAGAATATTAAACATCTGAGACACAACAAAGCAACACAAAAGAACAGCTCATTTTGTTAAAGTTACAATAAAAATGACCTACGATGAAATAGGATAAAAGTGACCTTTGTTAAGGTCACTTTTATCGATTTGGGTGTAACACAATGTATGTAACATAAAATACCGAATATCATCTTATCAATTATTTTATTTTGACGTAACAGGGATGCCGTGGCCGTTTAACACTTGGGCAGTCGCACCCTGTTTTGATACGCTAGGAGTCGCTACCGTGTCCACCGGACCCAGTTGAATATTGCCGGATTTTTCTAAAATTGCTGAATTTAACTTTGTTGTGTATTTCCTAACAGTAATTATATTCTAAAATAAAATGACAAATTATATTAAACATTTGTATTTATTACTTTTATTTATAAAAAAACGCTATTTAAAAACATACTAAAATTTAACTTACTTTAGCGACACATTTTAATTTTTATCTTATATCTTATTCAATAAAGATGAAAACATTATGATTCTTTATTTTTCTAATACTACTATAATTATTTATTCAAAATCACTAAAAAAGCTCATTCATTATTTCGCAAAAAAAACTAAAAATCAACAACCTACTTCTTTGAAACTTAGCTTTAGATCGGCATTATTTTGTCACTTAGCAAATCAAATATTAGTATTGCAGTTCATACATATTGCATATGTATGTTCTCCAAAAACTCGGATATTGCATTTGACGAAGAAAATTTTAGTTTTTCTGTCTTTTTTTCTCATTGCAAAGACTACAACGCACTTTTGCCCACTAACTGTCGGGATTGTTTCAGGAATCAGTTTTATGGTCATTTATTTCAAAAAAATCTTCTGTTTCTGCTTGTTTCAATGTCCCAGAGGCTCAATGATACCTATATTGGTGGCCATTTAATATAATAAAAACACATTTTAAATAATTAATTAGTATTCTAAAGTTATGGAAAATCACCTACGTATTTAGTCGCTACCGGGTCCAAAAAACCCATACGTACCTTTTACGTCTTTAGCACTCAAGCACAGCGTGCCAACTAGCTGAAGTGACCGTTATACGCTGTCTCAATCTAACGTCGAAAGGTACTAAGAGCGGCATCGTCGCAATCCTTAAGATTAAATAGTTACCAAGCAAGAAATAGATGACTGGGTCTGATAGACCCATTAGCGACTGCTTAAGTGTTAAAGGCAGTCCGACTTAAAGTCGATCGCTTATATCATCTAGGATTTAAATCCCGTCGGAATCGAAAATAGGATTTTTTTCAATGGAATACCAAAGTGTATATACTTAATACCTTAAAAAAACTATATTACTACTTACTCTGACTGCAGAATGAAGGTGGTGAATCATTATTTTCAGTGCGCCAAGTGAGATGCCTCGAAGGGCTGTCTTTGACCTCGAGGTTTGGCGCACTTCGGAGCAACAGTTCCAAGGGCACGCCTCGCCGCGGGTCCGGGAATAACGGTGGGAAGGTAGCTTCGTAGCATTCAACAAAACTGAGAAAAACAACACATTAATTACTATATAAAACAGATAAGTTGCTATTTAATAACGAGGAGGCCTATAACCAGCTGTGGGTGGATGTGGGCTGAAATAGATAGATAGGCAGTTGCTTTTTGAACGTGCTAATCTATGAAACTACCAGTGGTATTTGAACAATTATTTCTGCACTCGACCATTACTATGGGCTATTCAACATCATGAAATGACCCTATAAGTCGAGCAAAAATAATGATTGACAACACAAATATAATATTGAACCGCTGAGCACAGCGAATAGGTCTTTGATAACGTTCAAGGTTAACGCACTAGGAGCAATTTCATCTTATTTACCAGGGATCGCCTAGAATGGCCTAGATGCCTGTTAGTGGAAACAAAATGTTGTCTATAAGTACAAATTTACAGAAAACTTTTCTTTAAATATTAACAAATTAATTTTTAAGCCTATTCGTACCTTAACAACGGAAGGATTCCTCCATGATTCTCAAGTAACACATGAGCATTCTGTGCCAAAACTGCCACCTCCATAAACACGGGCTGCAGTATCCTACTGCCGTCTTCCTGGCCCATGCTGAGTGACGCGTGGATATGGCATTTCCACGGAGCTTCCTCCATCTCGGAGCTCGATACTGGGGTTAGGTCGATCAGTTGCACCATACGACCAAAACCTACAGATTAATTATTATTTCAGTAAATAATACAGCTCAATATGATTAGAGATCGGTGATGTGGTTTGACATGGTTGTAATGTAATATTCGATCTGTGGTCATTTTGAAAGCTAAAAATAAGGAAGAAAAAAATTTTGAGCCATAAACAAAACATAAACCGATAAAAACAGGCAATAATAAAAATAATTGACATCTTGAACCTAGACTGGGGCACCTTATGTCAGTATCAGAAAAATAAAAAAATATATTCAAATGTTATTGGCGAGAAAAGCGAGCTACGACTGACGGGTTGCAAAAATGAGTAACTATGCAGCGAGAGAAGCAAGCAACACTCAATGTGTTAGTTCACCTTCGTGTATGATCACAGTGTCCTTCACTTTGGCGATGTCGGAGGTAGTAAGAGCGCAGCAGTGTCGGCTAGCGTACGCATCTCGAAGGCGCAGTAAGGGCAGTGAATGTCCTTTCTGGTCTAAGAGAATGGCTCGCAGGCGGGCTCGGAGGATGTCTAGATTCGGTGCTGGGGATGGGCGGCCTAAAGCCAGCTCAAGTCGGCGACCTGGTAATAAAGATTTTTATATAGGATCTGAATAATGTCAAATATCATAAACAAAATAATGTATTGGTAACTTCCTAGTTATAGGTCAGATAAACACTTACGACCAGTCTCAATAACTAATCTATCTAGTGCTTAGGTGTATGGTAAATTATAAAATTCATTTAAATCCTAAAAAGTATATTCTAGTAGCCACTTTTTAATTCGTGTTTCGAACGCTCCGATGGTAGGTGCGTCACGTATTGTGTAGGTATTCAGCCCCTCTACTCTATAGGCCAAAAATGATGCATCGTGAGAATCATCGCAAGTCAGCTTATGTTGGTTAATCTTCCGAATTCAGTTCTCACCAACATAAGCTGACTTGCGGTTATTGGCACGATGCATCGTTTTCGGTTTGTAGAGTAGACCTACTTTTATATACGGACGGTCCCATTACATACCTGACCAGTGGTGGTCTAGTCTACGTTTGTGCACGCGAGCGATAGCCAGCCTTGCGTCCCACTCGGCCCGCAAGAGAACTGTCGCGAGCGGGCCGTCGCTCGCCGACCACACCGACACGCGGACCACGGGAACGTACTGACTGAACAGCTTCGTTACCATCTCCTGGTAAACAAACATTTGAATAAATAAACAAGATGTCCCGACATACTTCGTTATACCAAAGACGATTAATATCTAGAAGACAGACAAAGGCCATACACAAAATCGTAACCCTAAAAAATAGCCTGAAAACTCTAAAACATCAATTTTATCCAAGAAATTTCAATTACTTTCTAGTTAAAAATGTTTAAATATTGAATATTGTTGCTACCTACTACTAAGTATTGAAATTTCTTGGATAAAATTGATGTTTTAAAGTTTTCAGGCTATCCGGTACTGTGGGATCGGGTTACGATTTTGTGTATGGCCTTTGTCTGTCTTCTAGATATTAATCGTCTTTGGTTATACCCTTGAAAAAACCTCAATAAAATCTAAGCCAAACCTCAATAAAACGTCACACTCATATTTATGTGATTTCAAATCGGGTGGGTGCTGACACGAAACTCCAAACACGTAATGTTTTTTTGTAGTTTTAGAGACAGTAATAATGCAATAATCGTATGACAAAAAAATGAATTTAAAGCTAATCATTTAAATCCAAACTGTCCATACGTGAGGTGCGAGCACACTAAAAACAACAAGATGTATAACAAGTAGTATGGTGTACCTGTAACACAGCAGGCTCGAAAGGCGGCAGATTGGCGACGGTGAGTTCTGCAGAGGTTTCCTCGCTCTCGCTTTGCTCGCTGAAGCTCGCTGAGGAGTTCCAAGGCGAGGCGGCGCGGAGGCGGCTGTCGTCGCCGCTGTTGCTTGATGAGCAGCCCGATCGATCTAAATTCACAGAGCCTGCCAAAAATAATCATAATTTATAACAATCCAAAGCCTCCGTCATGGCTTAACGACTTTAAAAGCCGGGACAGACAATTTAACGTGCCCTCCGAAGCACGGAAGCGCTCAGTTGTTAAGGCCACTTGCAGTCACCCATTCAAGTTGTGATCGCTCAAAACGTTGCAACACGAATCAGAATGTATTGGTCATTTTTCGAATGCGTCTAAATACTGATGTGGCATTATGCGAATTGGTTAATATGCTGATGTGTCATTTTACAAATGCGTCGTTATGCGATAAAAACCAAATTATATTGGTTATTATGCGTCAGATCGTCCTATGTGTGGTGCATTATATGTGAACGGTTTTTATGTAGTTTTTATGTTTTAGGTAAATATGTAAACATTATAATTAAAGGTTTGCTAGAAGAAAACTCTTTTTAGGGTTAAGCTCGCCTTTATACATGTCCTTTCTGTGTGTATTATTGTTATATTATGTGTTTTTGTGTACAATAAAGAATAAACTCACCATGGGTGCCCCTGATCTTGCGTGGTTTGGGCGCGGGCGGCGGGCAGAAGTCGAGCGGCGGCGGCGTACAAGTCGGCAGCTGTTGCAGCGCCAACGCCCACTCATGTGCTGAATTGTTACTGCATTCCACTTGCGGCGGCTCCGACACCTAAACAAGACATATTCATTCTTACAGAGTGGTAGGTTGAATGATGTTATTCCGTTTTTTTTTCTCTGATTCCTAGATGTGTTGATAAGGCTGTATGCATCAAACTAGCGCCACCACCTATTTTATATTATTATTACGTTAGAAAGTAGTAGTAAGTTAGAGAGGAATTAAAAATCATTTATAGTTCTTCATTGTTCTAATTTCAAAAGGAAAAGTTATAAATACAAAAGACCCAAGAACGAAAGCCTGATTTTGCGATATGTACTAGAAAAAAAATCCGAAAAGAAATAATGAAGAGGAGATGAAAGTAATACAGTGAACTAGTTGCGTATAATCACAAAGTTGTTCCTACCTGGTGTGTCAGGAAATTAGGGCGTGGCGGGACAGTAGGCGGCGCGGTGCTGTAACCCTCATCGCTCGAGTAAGTAGGCTGGATGCCCCGAGCGTAACGGGTGCTTATCTTTCGCCCAAACACATCCTCCCCGTCCATGCGTTTCATAGCCCTGAAACAATTCACCACTGTCAAAACTCGTTCATGAAATCGGCTGGGAATTTTAGTATCATAATCCCTTAGAAAGCAGAAAGTTTAGGATGAAAGGGATTTTGACATTTAAATTCCCATCCTCTTTGAAGAAAACATCAATCAATCAATAGGTCTTATTATAGAACCCTATAGATTAAAGCAGACATTGTTTGCTGAAAGGGATTTAAGGGAATAGGGAATTCGAATGATTCAAATTCCCAATCCCTTTGAAGGAAACTTTTTTATATTTAATACACTGTAATCATTCGATAGGTACTTAGTATAGAGATACAATTAAAAAACAATTATAAAACTAAATTTATTCTTAATTACTTCCGTCGTATACTTATTTTAAAAATGATTGGTATTTTGTCAATAACGACTCTCTTTCCTAAATCGGGTGCACAGAAATCACGATACCGGTATCATGATAAATACCCGTACATTAATATATATTTTACATTTGATCCCGGTATTCCCACGGGAACAGCAACTATTCACCGCGGGTAACACCGCGGGGCGCAGCTAGTCAAATATAAAATTCAAATTGAAAAATTAACGGTTACGATAATTCATCCGTGCAAAGTAGATTATGTAGATATAAAATTACACAATTCATGTTTCACTTTGGCTGATTTAAACGTTAGATCATTTAAACGTTCTTTACACGCATAAGAACAACGCAACGGTTAATGTTTAAACCGTACGTTTTCAATGAACAAGAAATCTATGATTTTAAGTGTAAATTATATTTTATTAGGTCTTTTTCAAAGGTAAGTACATATAAATACAATTGAATAGTAAAAAGTGCTGTAAGTAACTGCATAAATAAAACTTCAAAACGAATAACCGTTACGATGATTCATCCATACAAAGTATCGATCTGAAAATTTACACATTTCATGTTATTTTCTAGATAATCAAGCTTTCTTTTAACGCGAAAGTACTCAAAGAAATGCATAGTTTAAAATAAGATCCTATATTTTCTACGAACAACCGTTATATGATTTACCGTTAATTCCAAACGGACTTTTAGACTTTCTTGTGGGTAATTCGGTAACCGGTTAATCGATCAGCTGATCGAATGTTACGAACAGCTGATCACAACTATTACAACTTTATAAGAGTTCAAAACTATAAGTAAGTTCGTATGAGCAAGTGGCTAACTTAACTAAAGTGGTGGCGGATTTTTTAGGCCGTCTAAAGGTCTCGAAACGATATGGCCAGTATTTTTAGGGCAAATAAGATTATTTATACTTACTTCTTGGCTTAGTTACAAACGCTAACAATGCTAACGTATGAATAAACATGATAAGTAAAATAAGTGCGCAGTTACGATGACCCGATTATCGAGCGCCTATTGAGTCTTTAGTGGAAATATAAGGATTATTTAACGTATTTTAAACGCACCATACTTATTAAAACGAAAAGCTTAGTGATAAGTTCCTAAAATTGCGACATATTACACAAATTATTGGAAAAAGTACTGCAGATATTTGAAATCACAAAATCTCACCTTGTTAATAACATATTGAACTAAGTGCCTAACTTACGAAACATTAATTGTCTGAAGAATATCACAGTATATTGTAAAAAACCGTTACACTTTCGAAAAAATGAAAATCACTGTGTTCCAGCTTGTGCCTGGATGTGCAATGACCGTTTAAACATGTAACTGAACTTATGATGAAGAAAAATCGTAAAATGATGGTATTCTAAAATAGTTGGACTTAGATTGTATCAAGAAGGTCATTGATCTTTCAAGTTTCACTAACTACCCTCGTTTTGATTATTTTATCTATGAATCCGTTCAAAATACAAAAATTTCGTGCAGAAATCGAGTCGCATCTGTTTTCTTATCAATGAAATCCTTTTTGTTTACCAATTTCCGTAAAAGTAACGTTAACGAAGTTTCGTTCGCTACATAGTCTTATTTTGTTTCATAAATTGACCCCATAATTCATATTCATCAGTCAGTTAGCAATTTAGAGAACGAACTGGACCAATTTACATGGTTTTTTGATTTGTTGGATTTGTCTCCGTCCCGAATAGCAGAATAATGATTAAAAACATTGGAAAGTTGACGAAAAAATATTAAAATTAAGTAAAAGAAAAACATTTTCTCCATTCCCTCTCAATGACAACAACTTTCAAATCAATTGGATTAAATCATTCCCAATTTTGGCATAACGAAGGACAGCTTGTTCGATAAAGATTACGATAAAACCTTTGATTTAGATGAAGTCTTACCTCGCAGCATGGTCCGGTGTAGGGAAACGTATCATTGCCTTATTCGCTACGATCTTCAGGACCTTTCCCCCACAATTGTCTGCGAGTCTCTTCAATCGTGTCCTGATTTTATCTGACGGCTGGTTGTAAGGTAGATTTAATACCTCCATCTCACATGTCGGGTCTTCATCGTCGTCGTTTGATTGACTTAGCGACTGTTGGAAAGTTATGTGTTAGTTCTAGTTGTTTTTGGTTCCTTACTTAGCTTATACATTCTGCTATTGTAATGATGGTTGCATGATGGTGACTTATTTCGTAAAAATATTGTGCTATAACTACAACTGAGTCAGTATTCTGTAATATCAAGGGTTACAATATAAAGCTCAAAGTATCACTTCATAAATCTCAAAAACCTATCGAAAGCTACAAAGAATATAAAAACATAAACAGGTATTTTTTATGAAATTTTGTTAGTACAAATCGACATTGCTTTGTTATTGAAATACAATGTGAGAGATTAAACATACAAAATTTAAATTCAGATAAAAACACGGTTGAATGTAAATTCGTCAGTTTAGGTATGCAGGTGTGGAAAACAATATTTATTCAGCGGCTGTGGTAACAGAGTATCAGAAGTCACAACATATCGTATGTAAAGTACGCAATCTGATCCTGTTTCAATACAATCGAACAGGGTTTTTTGTTTTCAGATAATACTTTTATCGATCGCTAACAATGTATGACAACAACAGAATTTCGGTAAAATACACGTGAATATTTCAGCTGTTCTAAAATAAACATGAATAGAAGTATTTGTCGAGTTGAAATGTGTTATCATTTAGCAATTAGGTCGGCTTTGAACAGTTGATTTACTACAACTATTGTATACCCTAACACAATGATAGGCATGATACTATTGTTGGGGTTTCTACTAAAAGTTTCAGCTATGTGATGTTTTAATGAGAAAATGTTTGCAGACAGTAATCATGGCATATAATTGTTTAGGTAGGGTTAGTTGGTGTAAACCTGAGTCCAACACGGGAAGTATTACATAAACAGCGTTACAGTAATGATCCCATTGAAGGCTTACATTACACTTGATACTCAATTTTAATCTTAACATTACTTAGCTCAAATTCGTATGACATCATAAAGATTAAATTTGAGTATCCTATAGTCCATAAATTCTTTTTCTAGTCAGCTCATCGTATTTCTTTTGTAAATTTTCTACCTGCTCTTTTTAGACTTGAGCGCTACCTATAGTGATATACATAGCCCTGCTTAGCCGGGGAGGGGGCTAGAAAAGGTGCCCTAAAGAAATGCTTACCCCAACAACATATGGGAGGTAGTAATAAGTCATCTCAGAGTCCATCCTCATATAACATAGCAGAAATGAGGTCGCCGTAGCCGAAACCGGCTAGGATGATTATTATTATTATTATAGTGATATACATAAATAGTAGGTACTTATGTACCTTGTGTTTTAATAGACAGCAAGACAGACACAAAATAAACGTACAACTCGACCGCTTGATAACGGCGGTACTAATAATAGGTCTTACCACTTACTTAATAATGTAACTGCTAGTGGTGCAAAATGTCATGTGGAGTTATGATTGGAATAGAATTGAGCGCGGGGTAAGCCCATGGCACCATTCTACTAACAAAAGCATGGAGTTAAATCGCAATCGAAGCCCTGCTAGTTTGCGATTGAACTCAAGTTGATTAGTAGAATTTGCCCCTCAGGACTCTGGGTGGTGGAATGTAATGTACCTTTGGATTCCTTGGCAGTGAGGCCATCAGTTGATCGTAAGAGTAATGCGAAGATGCGCACGCGATTAAGGCGGATGATGTGTTCTGTTTATGCACCAATATTACTTCCATATTTTTCCTAGTAAATAAATACAAGGTTTAGAAAACAAAACAATTATATTCAAAAACTTAATTTGAATATAAATGTATAAAATCAGTATGAAAGCGTAAAGCGAAGAAAATAAACAGTTTGTTTTCATGTTTGTTTTTAAGTTAAGGCGTAACTGTTAAGCCCTAAGAAAATTTATCTTAACATGCATTTGCATACTTCTTATTCTTATAATAACCATTATAGAAAGTAGCATACCTATGTCTAAAGTCGCTTAGGTCAGCAGCGAAATTAATATCTCCTGAGATCAATAGTAAAGCGGCTGGGGCTGTATGCAGTTCTCCAAACCTCCTCATGCATTGCCTCAACTTTTCATCAGCTGCATTTTTCTGTGTTCCACACACATGTATCAAGCTTATCTGTCGACAAATGGATAAGTAAGCTTAAGGGTTTATGATAATACTTGTTTTATTCTTATAGCTATTTATATGATATTGAGTGCTTTGATGTTTATAGTGTGTGTCTGTGTTTTGTTCTAAGCCTGAATGGTTAAACTGATTACGAACCGATTTTTTTAAAAGATGATTCTCCGCTATAATTTAGCTCTTTTTTAGTTAAATTTGGGATATCCCAAATTCTTATAAGTAAACATTATATAAGTAGGTATCTATTTGTTTTTTTTTATACATAATATTGAATATGATCATGATCAATGGATGAGATTATTGTGACTGTAACACATTATTTTCTTTGTCTCTGAATAGAATAATAAGATAATAAAACATACTTTATAAGGTTTGTGAAAACAAAAAAGTACTATTATTTATACTGTGCACAAAAAATGTTATCAATTTACTATGTTGCTAAAGGTGGTTTTGTATTTCAAGATTGTTGATTCATAATAATACAACAATTGTGTAATGTTGACTCAATAACTTTGGTTTTTATACCTAGAATTCAGAGTATAAGCGAAACATACCCACTTAAGATATTTAAGATTTTAAGCTATTTAAACGCGAGAATAACTAAGAAACATTAAAACTTCACTTATGAGCATATTTCAGACGAGACAATGTTAATTGAATAAAGACAACTTGTACAGTTATGTGTAGATGTAACGAGTCTGAGGAGTATTAGTCTGGTAGAAGGCATCTATAGCTTTACTTTATTTTCCACTTACTTGAGCATCATTTAACTCTTGCAGTCTATAGGCAACTTCCTTCCTCACATCGCACACAACCACAAAATCAGCCTCTCTGCGACCTGGTAAGAATTTGGCACGGATAGCTGCTACTACATCTATAGCTGAACAACCTCGAGGCACCTAAAATTACATTTCCAATTTATATTTCTCAATTGTCTTGCAGGATAGTTGTTTCTTTAATAATTTCATGGTATTTTTTACATAAACAATGTTAAAAGCAACCTCTTGGCCTTCTTTGTTACTTTTTTTTGACAATTACAATTCTGTCTTACAGAGAGTACATAGGAATGACAAGGACAGCCAATATTACAGAGCATATTTTGTAAAACTTATTAGATGTTATAGTAGAGCTCCTAAAATGCATTTACAACGCAATCAACAGTATTTATAGTCTTTAGAGTATAAATTAATAATATTGTGGTTTATTGTTACCTGACAGTTCTCTATGTCCCAGAATATGCCAATAGGCACACTGCTGGACCTTGGTTTGTGGTGTCGGAACCGAGATCGCACTCTAGGCCGTTCATGCAAAACCCCTTCATCATTAACATTACAGCTCCCTTCATCTGATGATTCATCCTCAATATCTACAAAATGATAATATTGTGAAATATAATTTAGTCATGATTAGTTGAATTAAAAAGTGTTGCAACATCTTATGAATCAAATAAATAATAAGGTTATCAACTGATAGAGGGAAATGGAAGAAGCATACATGTGCTGATGGAAGGACAAAGCCCTGATGATAAAATGAGTCTGCAAGTAGTAGCTCTTTTAAAGTTAAAGCTTAAGTTAAAGCTGGATTAAGAAGTCAAAGTTTAATTGAATTGGTTTGATTCAAAACAGACATTTATGTGTAAGGCTCAATAAGGAAAACTTTTTCAAATAAACTTAAGCAAAAACTTGAAAACATAATTATCATCCTATAGTAGAAATTATTTGATAGACTATATATTTGATACTATTTATAGTAGTAATTCTTAGGTAGACTATGTATTTGATAACTGTAGTGGTTAAGTGTTTTGCAATGCAGATAATAATATGTTTTATCAGTTGTTATTTCTCTATAATTTATAATATAATTATAAATTGTTGTGGTTTTATTTCAACTTTTTTTTTATTATTTTTACTACACTGGTTCTAAAAGAGAGACAAGCTGGACTCTATTTGTACTACTATTTATTTATTGTCTATTATCTTTACTATAGTCTGCTGCACAGTTTGGAGGATTTTAGCAGAGAGATTCATTGAAGCATAATGACCAGTGATCGGTAATTAGGCGGGATAAAATGCCTAAAGTTCAATGGACAAAAATGTGGAGACTTCCTTACTACAAAAATTTTCGTTGCAATTGGGCAGAATATTGGAACAATTGTATAGTTTTTGTTGTGTGTAAGTACATACTTACATTGTTCAAATGAAGAAATGGAAATTACCTTTTAATATTTTAATTTAATACAAATTGTACCTACTTTTACTTTGAGAACTAAAACAGAAAATTAATTCGTTACTTAGTTGTTTAACTAAATTAATTTTAGATGTACTTTAGTAACATCCCGAAAACCCAATACTTAATCTAAGGCTCAACTCACACCAAAAGAGCAGCGAAGGGAACGAAGCGGAGCGCAGTTTCTTACTTATAAGGCGCGCGTATTGGAATTCGCCGGAATTCCCGCGGGCATCCGCGCGACTCGTTCGAGTTTCTCATGTGATAATAAGTATTATAGTAAAAGAATTCATAAGACACTGAAACAGCGCTCCGCTTCACCGCTCTTTTGGTGTGATTTGAGCCTAATGGTGTCTCCACTTTGCTCAGTTATCTTTTGAGCAGAAGGTATTTTAGTCCACCAAATTCTGATCAATGATTATATTACAGACACACTAGCTCATTGTCATTGTCTGCTAGTAGTCATCTTTATACAAGAAACTGCAATGAACAGATGTTATGGATGTGTATGCAAACATCGCACAACATAATTATCAGGATGTTTTAGATAGAACCAAGTTTACTCAATGTATAGAGGTTATTGAGCTAAGCAAACTTTCATGCTAAGTAGGTAGGTTAGGTATGTACCTAACCTAGTCGCTACTTGAAGTTGAATAATGATGCCTTATAATGTTATAAGGCATCATTATTCAACTTCAAGTAGCGACTCCTAATTTGAAAACAAACACGAGCCAAATTGGCCATTGGCTTCCTAGGCTATAGGTACATGCGACTAATAGTCAGTGCGAGTACCTACAGCTGACATGATAGGTATAATACAATAAACACTGCAAATAACTCAATGGCACCCCATGATAACATTTAGAAAATCAGGTCGTTCGTTATTCGAGAGCAATAATGAACACGAAGTCATGAGAATTGTTATCGAAAATGCAAATATTTACCCGTAATCCACATCCGAGGAGGAAGTGGTATTTTCATTGCAGGGCTCGAAACGGTAGGCGCAAGACCTTGGGATGAATGACTTCTTGTTCCCCTGCTGCGAATCATCTCCACATTGTCGAAATCTCTCGACAAGCTCATGCTGTTTATCGATACCGAGCTATTTTTATAAAAAAAGAAAGTAGTCCAACATATGTTGGAAAAAAAAACAAAGGAAATTGGGCTAACAGTGTCGACTATAACTGCGCGTCACAATAACCAAAACATAAAACTAAACTAAGCTTATCATAAAAAGCTGAAATCTCATGAGATTAGCGTCAAAGTAATACAATTTACATTACAAAATGTAAAAATAACTCTAACGACACAACTACGCCATATTTGCACACAGAAAGAAAAGTAAAGTAAAATCAAATCAATCCGACACACACGCACGCACGCATGAGTTTTCTCTCTCTCCCTCCGTCATTCACTCACTGTCAATGACAGACAGTCTGTCTGCCATTCATTCTCAATCGCTCATTTGTTCGAACAAAAGTACAGACTATATAAATGTTCCAGCCATAGAGTAAAACGTTGACAGTGGTTGACAGAGCAGAGGTTGCCGAAGACTGGCATGGCAAGAGAAGCGTCGGATGTCCATCCAGCCAAAGACTTTGTACCAGCGTTAGCATCCCGAGGCAAAGAGAATACTTTTTATAGTAAAATCACCTACGTTCGTTCCCGAAGTCTATACAATTATTATTTATAGTAGTCTGTGATTCACTCATTCCATTTCATTCATTTTATTCCAATATTAGTGGCAATTCTGAGTGTCGCAAAAGCTAAACTAACCTAACTAAAACTATTGCCATCCTTTTTATTCCCATTGCTATGAAAGGGACGGCAACAATTTTAGTTAGCTTAGTTTAGCTTTTGCGACACTCAGAATTGCCACTAATATCATCTTTGATTATCATTCGTTCATCTGCTTGCTTTGCTGTCTGTCTGGTCGTGAGTTTGCAAAATATTGGATTTCTAAATCATTTTGTTATTCTTTTGAAATACTTTACTAGTGAGTGTAAGTAAATAATATCAGTTCAGTTGAATTGCCTGTATCCATCTTGTTAACTTGTTACAAATCATAAGTTGTTTTTATAGCAAAATGACGACGAACGGCGACATCGGGTCTCTGGATGCCAGCGGCAAAATAGTAAAAATGGAAGTAAGTACGACTTCTTTCTTTTACTATCCTTTGCTTCTACAAACCACTCAAAACTTTCAACTCACTATTTAGATAGGGAACAACTGTCTAGTGAGAATCAGCTTGCTCTTTGTCGTAGTAAGTATTGGATTGATAGAACCCTTACCTCACACTAATCCACTAACTACTTCCTCATTATTATATACTTACCACCTTATTGAAAACCCTAGAAAGAAGAAAACACTCCTGGAAATTATCGTAAATCTAAGCATACTATTGAAGAAAGGCATGCACAGCTGGGTGTTTAATAAAATCTTGAACTCCTTTTTAGGTGGACTATAGTACCACTTGTGATGAGAAAATCCCAGTATGGAAGTCCTGGGCATTAGAGGGAAAAGTTCAAGAGGCCATCGACCAGCTGTTGGCACTTGAGAAACAAACCAGAACCGTAAGTAATGTTTTGAAAATCGAGGTAGGTACTGATAAAAAATATCTTAATAATAATAGTTTACATCAAACTTACATAAAAAATATACAACAAATGTTAGTAAAAATAAATTTCACTTTAAAAATTCAAAACCATGAAAAACCATTATGGTGTCTGCCTAACCTTAGGAGAAAAAGGCATGACACCAGCATTAAATTGCTTTGTTTGGGACTAGATGACACTGTGTGGAATGTCCAAGGATGTATAATTTGTTTACCTATGTGTATTATCCCACTATCCCACACATATTTTTAAGGTGCTTTTATTGGTATGTTTCAGGGGGCTGACATGGTGTCAACTGCCAGAATATTAGTTGCAATTGTACAGATATGCTACGAAGGTAAAAACTGGTCAGCTTTGAATGACCATATTGTTCTGCTGTCCAAGAGAAGGTGAGAAACAAATTAGTATCTATGTTTAGTTATGCGGCAATGTAGACAAAAATTGTCTTCTGACATGGTCAAATCATGTGACCATCCGAATTTGTTCCTAATTTGACATTTCGTCACTGGAAATATCACTTAACGTAAGGGACAAACCCCTGTTTTTCAGGAGAGCCAAAATAAGATTTTTTTTTTGGAAATTGATCTGTATCTTTTTTTCCTGACATCCGATTTGAATACTTCAAAGAGCAAAGTATCTTAGTTTTTCAGTACCTTTCTTACTATTATTTAAAAAATGTGAAAAAACTTATGGTTTAGAAGATAGCCTGTCCCTTACCGTAAAATTCAATGTAAAGCTGTACCTTACGTTATTCAAAATGAAGGTGAAAACAGTCTGCGATGATGTTAGGAACAACATATTAAATAAAGTAATAGGTAAGTTTAGCGTAAGGGTCTTTTATTAGTTTTCATTTGTTGTAAGTACATACAAGCCTAGTAATATCACCCTTATTACTATCGAATTAGAGATCAAACCTTTTCGTATCTGTGTATGTGAGAAGAGAATAGAAATGACTTGACCAATTAAATCTACAATTTTCTATTTCGATGCCAGTTTTTCCTCATAATTAGACTAATTAGGTTTTAAATATTAGATAATCAGCCTAAAAATATATTTTGACACCTAGTGAGTAAACAGGAGGTTTCATAACGGCTTTGCAATTAAACGCAGAACAACAAAAATATATTTAAAATCTTTAATGGTAAGGACAAGTACTGAAAATAGAAGAGGAATAGAAATATTGGTGAATTGTGTTTTATAAATAAAGAATTGGATATCCTAAGAGTAGAGGTAGACCAAATAAAAAAAACTGTACGTAGGTAACT
This sequence comes from Xanthorhoe designata, assembly GCA_963582015.1. Classification (NCBI taxonomy): domain Eukaryota; kingdom Metazoa; phylum Arthropoda; class Insecta; order Lepidoptera; family Geometridae; genus Xanthorhoe; species Xanthorhoe designata. The sequence continues at coordinate 5,066,882 of OY757042.1, read as the reverse complement.
GTAGTGAGAAGGAGGTGTTACCTACATATCCTTCTCAGGACCAGTTGTGAGAGTATGAACTTGATAAATTGGAGGCTTTGCTAGATCAAGACTCGTGCGTGCCCAATGCAAGAAAAGCTTGCAGAATCATTAGGAGTTGACCAAAGAACAATTTCTATACGTTAAAATGCCGTTGGATTCTGTCAAAAGCATGCAATTACTCCAAGTGAATTTAACGTAAGGGACAAAAAAATTCTTAAAGATACTTACAAGTCCGTTACGTTAAATATTTATGACTAATCTGTCTAGAACTTACTAAAAAAATGTGATGTAAGGGACATTTTTTTAAAGATATCAAAATTCTGAGTATGCCAGTCGATAGAGCGTCGAATTTTAGATCGAACTGCATATTTAACTCATTTTCGACAAAATGTCCCTTACGTTAAGTGATATTTCCAGTGACGATTTGTCATGTGATTTGACCATTGCTACTTTAATTTTGGGAATGATCTGTGTTTGAGAAATCATGTTTAGTTAACAATGAAAAGAAAATAATATAAAATTGGTTTTTAAATTATACAGTAATCATTATGTTGCTGTTGTGTTTGTTTTGTTCTAAATTCTTTATTTGCATACCAAATACACACTTCTAAGCTCTCCTGCTGTGTGCTTGTATGGTTTTTTCAATAATTTACTTTCAGGTCCCAACTCAAGCAAGCTGTAGTCAAAATGGTACAAGAATGTTACACATATGTCGACAAAACACCCGACAAGGAAACAAAGATCAAGCTCATTGAGACACTAAGGTCAATCACTGAAGGAAAAATCTATGTAGAGGTTGAAAGAGCAAGGCTTACACATATCCTAGCTAAGATGAGAGAAGATGAAAACAATGTAGCAGAAGCAGCTAAGATCATTCAAGAGCTTCAAGTAGAAACTTATGGATCCATGGATAAACGGGAGAAAGTTGAATTGATCTTGGAGCAGATGAGGCTTTGTCTTGCTATTAAAGATTATGTTCGAACTCAGATTATCTCAAAGAAGATCAATACTAAGTTCTTTGAGGAGGAGAATACTAAGGTAAGAATATACATATATAATTTTATTATATATTTTATCTTATTACCTAATCACTGCTGATAAAATAAAGCCGCGTATCGACTGCGCGCGGCAAACCATCGAACATTAGCTACGTCCACACTGTGCCCTTTTTTGTTCATCAAAGGCATGCGTCACAGCGCAGTCAACAGCGCACGTGAAGCATGCCCTTGACGCTTGCGCTATGACAGTTGAAAGCGTAGCGCGCGCTGTGATATTTGTCTTCCCGACGCGGATGGATTTCTGTGCCTCAAACCGGTCAACAACAAGATGGCGGACGCAGAAAAAGAAATTACGTTGAAGTTTATGGAAGATTACAGAAGCATCCTCAACTTTGGTTTCCAAATAATAAACTTTGCACAAATAAAGTAAAATATTTATTTTTTCTGGAATTTCTTATGATCACGAAAGCCGTATTCCACCAAGTAAAATGTTGTCGTCATACCATGTTTCATCAAGCTTACTGAAACTACGACTGAACTAAATGACTATGTTAGTGTTGCGTTCGTTGACGCATTCAATTATTGATTGCGCCAAAAGAAAGGAGAATAGAATGATGACGACGAAAGTTGAAGATGATAGGGCACAGTGTGGACGTAGCTATTGGCTCGCGCGGCGGCCGCGCAATATGTGGACGAGTCTGCCGCGCGCGGCAGCTCGAACATTGGCGCGCTCGAACGTGCCGCGCGGCGATCCAGTTCGTGTCGGTTTTTGGTTGCGCGGCAAAGGAGCGTCAGTGTGTTGTGCGCGCGCAATTGGGACGGACCTTTTTTTTATTTAGACGCGCGGCAAGATGGATAACGAGAAGTGCCGGCATTTGATAAGATTATATGGCTTAAAACCTCATTTATGGAATAGTAAATGCACTGAATATCATAATAAATCTTTAAGAATGGATGCATGGAATGAAATAAGCGTAGAAATGGGCCTGCCCGTGCCAGAGTTGAAGAAAAAAATGACTACCCTTCTAGCATCTTTATAGGAGGGAGAAATCTCGGATTAACAAGAGCCTCGTTACTGGTACTATATATTTTTTTAATCCACCAACGAGGTTCTCGTCTCGAACGCTTATGAATAATATGATGTATGATGATAAAAGCCGCAGCTGCACGTCGCTGGCGTGATACGTCCATGGTTGCCGCGCACAAAATGATGGATCGCCTGCCGCGCGCCGCTGCCGCGCTATATCAAAATGTTGAGCTTTAAATTGGCTCGCGCACCAAAACGTAGGTTTGGCGCGGTCGAACATGGCTCGCGCGGCAGCCGCGCGCAGTCGATACGCGGCTTAAGCCGCGTATCGACACACATCAACACACATCAACATAACGTGACAAATTCCCTACTTTAAGTCGCGTCACGTTAAAAGAACGCTGAGGGGAATAGCTGCGCAGTAGTCGATTTTTAGGTCCGATTGGTGAAAGGGTAACGCGGCGCACTTCATACCAATGATTTAGCGAGTGCTATTGGTTCATCAGCGAGTGTACCCATGCGCAAACATACCCCCGCCACTTCCCCTCAGCGTTCTTTTTACGTGATGTATATTATGTATAATATTATCTTTAATTCGTTTTTGTAATCTTTTCAGGAGCTAAAAGAGAAGTTCTACCGTCTAATGATCGCGGTTGATCAGCACAACAGCGCGTATCTATCAGTGTGTCGTCACTTCCGCGCGCTAGGCCAAGACGCGGGCACAGACGCTCTGATTGGCAGCGTAGTATTCCTGATCCTCGCGCCGTACGACAATGAGCAGTCGGATTTGACGCACAGAGTGAACTTGGATAAGGATTTAGATAAACTGCCGGAGTATAAGTAAGTGTCACATTAGCTTCATGTACTAAATACATAGAAACTTGATTTAGGTTGTAGTGTAAAAGATGATGTATGTAAAGGCAAGGGTAAGGATACTTATTTAAATAATCACCGAGGCCGCTACAGCTCAGCATGACGCATCTTTTTCCTCATCACATCAGTATAACAATTTCTCGCATATTCTTAAATAAAATGATTGTCATTTCTTACAGACAACTGCTGGGCCTTTTTATAAATCCCGAAATCATCAGATGGAACACCCTCTGCTCAACCTATGAGAAAACGCTTCGTGCGACCCCTTACTTCAACGCCTCCGATGAAAAGGGTGTTGAACGCTGGAACGATTTGAAAAACAGAGTTGTGGAACATGTAAGTAAAGTTTACCTCCTACTCTTATTTATTTTCTGCAAATTACTAACTAGACTCTTTTTATAACTTTTATTAGAACTAGAGGCCCTTGGAATAAACAAAAACGAAATTTCTTATAAATTTTCGGGTTTTAAGCGCGGTAGACATCTCAGATCTTTTAGGTACTTATGATCCTGTGAAGACGTCTAAGGGATTGTTATATGTCCAAAGAATATTTGGTACATACCAAAGACGATTAATAACTAGAAGACAGACAAAGGCCATACACAAAATCGTAACCCTAAAAAATAGCCTGAAAACTTTAAAACATCAATTTTATCCAAGAAATTTCAATTACTTTCTAGTTAAAAATGTTTAAATATTGAATATTGTTGCTACCTTCTACTAAGTATTGAAATTTCTTGGATAAAATTGATGTTTTAAAGTTTTCAGGCTATCTGGTACTGCGGGATCGGGTTACGATTTTGTGTATGGCTTTTGTCTGTCTTCTAGATATTAATCGTCTTTGGTACATACCAACATTCTGAGACATTAGCGCTCCATACGTAACATTTCAAGCCCGTCGCCGCTGTTAAAAAGTTAACTGGTTTCCTCACAATGGGTTTTTTCACAGTTTAGAGCTTGTGTTATTGCATATTATTGCATACCTACATACAACTTATTACTTATTGCACACATACAATTTACGAAACGTCAAATCTATTTGGACCGTTAAAAAGACGGCAAGCCTAGTACTATTATTTATTACACTCTGCTAACATTGCTCTATCTATTGTATTGCAATACTTTCAGAATATCCGCATAATGTCAATGTACTACACAAGAATCACGGTGAAGCGTATGAGTGAATTGCTCGGCCTTAGCGAGACAGAGACGGAAGATGCTTTGAGCGCGCTCGTTGTGAGCAGCGTGGTTCGTGCGAAGATAGACAGGCCGGCTGGAGTTGTGCATTTCAGGTAAGACACATTCTTTTAGATCTTTGAAGATGTCGTTAGATTTTTAATACATAAAAAAATAAATCAATATCTTTGGACATTTTACACAGCGTCATCTAGTCCCAAGCTAAGCAATTTAATGCTTGTGTTGTGGTAAACCAGATGACTGATATACTTACTAGGTAGTTCGATTTTTTTGTGTAAATACATACACATATTATAGATAGAAAAACAGCCAGACCCGGAACAAATATCTGTAGATCATACAAACATTCGAACCCGCAACCTCCGCGTCTCAGGCGCGCCTTCGCCCACTGCGAATGATAGTAATATGCATTTTTTTTATCTAGTTTGAACATGGACGCGTCAGACCGTCTCAACGAGTGGTCACAGAACCTCAACACCTTGATGCAGCTCGTCAACAAGACTACACATCTCATCAACAAAGAAGAATGCGTACACAAACATTTGCTAGCGAAAGTTGAAGCTTAGGCATTTATATGTAGACTTTTATTTAAATATTCAACTAGCTTTACCTTTCATACATTGATTGTAAAAGATTTTCGTAGAAAACTAACTTAGAATCAGTAATTCTAACTAATATTAATAACAGCTGGTTCGAATATGATTATAATAAATAATTCCATAAGGTTATCGGTTTTTTATACAAAATCCCAAAATAAAATAGATTAATACCAACAGATAAATATAAGACTGCAATTGCACCTGTTTAAAATATTATGTCGTTGAAATATAATCTCTATGTAAATGATACAAAGTTCAATAGTTATGATAAGGGCATGCAGCGTATGAATAATCGAAATGTATGTTGCTAATGCAATATCACTTTTATGACATTGACGCAAGACCTACACTAAATAATAACAATGATTTATGACAAATCAATTAAACTTATAACTATCATTAGGCACTATCAATATGGTGATAAGATATCTTTATAACATGCGATCGTAGGAACTGTCTTTGGTGGCCGGACGGCAAACTTCTCAGTCTTCGAATATTCAATAAAAATGTTAACTTTAATATTTTCTACTCTAATTTCGATTAGTTTAGTGCTATTGTTTAGACTTATAAATAGACCACGAATACCGCCGATTTTTGGAGTTTATCAGCAGAAGAATAAGTACTATTGGTTCAAATATGCATTTATGTTTATCGTTTTGAATATCAGAAAAGTGAGTACCAATTTAACTAGATTAAAATAAATTACTGATCAGTTAGGATGATTTTCATTCAGTACATCGACCTATGTAGTACCTAGGTACATTGTAATTATTATTTCAATGAATGTATGTTTCAGTGGGGTACAAGGGCTAGGAGAGCGTACGCCGTAGATAAAGGAGAGAGTGGCGATGGAAACATCCATATACACGAAGAAGACAGTGTCTTGGAAAACAAATATGTAATTGGGGACCAACCTAACGTAAGTAACTGTAACAACAAAACAACTGAAATGAGTAAATGCTTATTAAGTACATATATTTAAGTAATTACCTATGTTATGTATAATAATATTATATTTAATGTGAGATTTATTTATTTTCAATCTAAACTTCTATCAATACCTACAGCATTCAGTCTAGCCTTATAGAAAAAATATTCAATACGCCTCATCATGAGGTAGATGTCGTTGGTATAACCAACGGCATTATATTAGTGTCTCTGGGTTCCTTGTATAAACGACATTAAGCATATTAGTGTCTCAAAGGTCACCAGCGCCATCTTGAGAGTTTACGAAACCATAACACTTCAGGATTTTTCACATTTTACTTTCAGGGCGTTGACGCAGTATATTTCAATGGTATGTCGACAGAAGGTACCGCATTCATCTGTGGACTAGCACGAAGGCAAAAGAATGTCGATGCCTTCATGTTCATCAAGGTAAAGTAGCCCGTTACGTACTCGTACCGTACCTACATACGATAGCCATTGAAGATTGAAGATTTTGAAATAGCCACTCTAGATAAGTTTAAAAACAGTATCTTAATCTACTATGGCACAGTTTTTCGTTTTAGATTTTTTTAATGAACATCGAAGAAGGAAAATATAGTGTGAAAGTAGTTTACTCCATTAATATTTCTATGGATAAGGCCAAATAAGCTGAGGACGGTTTATAAGTACTCATTTATTATTAGATATATATTGACACGGGATTTTATCGTGTTATTTATTTTTAGAGCGGTGTTATTTAATTTTTGGGGCAGCGTACTTTATCTAAAGCCAAACAAAGTCCCAGGCATGATAGCGTCCAGTTAAGTAAAGCGCATAGATTGCCTTCTTATGCTGCTGTTCAAATCATAAGCAACAGAATAATACAAAAATAAGTTTTAGATTCCTCACTTCAAAGATTACAATCCACCATACCTTTTTTAAACAACCGGGTGGAAAGTACCTAAGTACCTACTCTTTAAAATGGAGATAACGAATTTCACTTTAAAGAACCATTTATTTTTGAAAAAAAAATCAAAACTGCATTCATTGATTTTTAAGGTGTGGGAATTTGTTTGTTATTCGAACCGGTTACATTGGAAAAAAACAACAACCTGTAGGTACGTTTATGGCATCAATCGATAGGGTGAATCATAAGGATCCAATTTCTGTAACAAAAATGCTAAATTAAATAATATCTATCGTTAATTTTTAACAATTTTATTGGAATCTAGTTATTAATAAAAGTTTATCTCTCATACAGCTCAATGAAAACGAACTGTACCTCACTCCGAGTTTGCCAGACACATATTTGCAGCAAGCCAGCAATGAAGTTGGCGAATATAAAGTCCAGGGCATTCAGATCGACAACTTCATGCCTATGCGAACTTGGAAGCTGACATACAAAGGAGAGATGAAGTGAGTACCTAGTACCTAACATTGTAAAAAACGAAACAACATCACGGACGATTTCCTTAACACTTTACTAAATGGCGATCTAAAAACTCCGTCACCAGAGTTGGCCACTTGCTCATACGAACTTACTTAACACTTGGCTAAATACAATTCGAGATTCTTCACTAATCATAATGTGAAGTGTGATTAGTGTGTTATGTTATTAATCATAACACTTCACACTAATATTAGAAGGTGAAAGTTTGTGTAAGTGTGAATGTTTGTTACTCCTTCACGCTCAAACGCTGAAACGGCTGGCTAGCTGCGCCCCCCGAGTTACCCGGTATAGTTCCCGTTCCTGTGAATACCGGGTTCAAAAGTACCCTATGTGTTAATCCAGGATATAAGCTATCCTGGTACTAAATTTCATTCAAATCCGTCTAGCCGTTTGAGCGTGAAGGAGTAACAAACATCCACACTTACATACTTACACACACACTAACTTTCACCTTCATAATATTAGTGTGATTAAAGAATTTTGGATTTTACGTGAGTAGGCAATTCCCGCGTGTGTAAAATATACAAATGTTTTCAGGCTGAAAAAAGACCAGACAAAGACAGTGAATGTAGAAGCAGATCTGACCTGGAGTGCGCTTTGGTCTCCTTTCAACTATGACTACCAGATGTCCACACACAGCATAGCTAAGGACATGGCCCGGGAGAACTGGTCGAGAGACTTCTTCAATCTGCACAAGAAGTAAGGAATGTGTTTATTTATTTTAGGAAGACCATCGGTAGAAAGTTATACAATACTACCTAACTAACTTATGCTACAGAGGTCGTTTGAAGGTCTTTACGAGATATACATTTTGTATTGATAAAGGATTTTGCCTCATGGGGTAAATTTAACTTTGCCTTGACTTTTATTGCATTGATCGTACCTAAGTTCGATAGTAGACTTCATTCTAAAAAGTAATGCATATTAATTTCAGGATAATTAATAAGCACTAGCTACCTACCAACTGAACGAAAAGAGGTTTTAATAATCGCTACTAATTTATTTTTCTTGACTATTTATGTGTCTTGATCAAGTCTAAAAATACTTATACCATACCTAGGTACTTGTATCTATAACTCCGTTCGTCCGTTTCAGGTTCCATCAAACTCATTATGAGCAAATGGGATTATTGAAAGGAACAATCACAGTTGACGGCAAAGAACAGCAAGTTCTGATGCCTTGCGTGCGGGATCACAGTTTAGGTAACTAGGATTAAATTAAAATAATGAAATATTATGTTCACGACTGTATTCCCAAGCTGCGTTAGATAAATCTTTCAGATCGTTTTAGGTATTTTTAATCCTTTGAAGATTGTAAGGGGTAATCAGAGGTCATTTCCAAATACAATTTTTAGTTCATTTCAGACCCATTTTGCAGAAGTTAACATCATTCATGACAGGTTGCAAGCGGATCGACGTTATTAGAAAGCTAACTGGTTTCCTCACGATGTTTTCCTTCACCTTTAAGAGCTCGTGTTAATTCGCATATATTTTTTTCGAAACGAAATCCATTGATGCACATCAGATTCGAATCCACCTCCTTCGGAATGAAAGTCGAGGTACTAATGATTAGTACCTGGACTTTAATTAGTAACTAATCCTATTGGCCAACACACCTTTTTAAGAGTAACTGGAATAAATCTCTATTTGTGAGGGACAGGACAGGAATAACGTGTGACTGTTGGTTGAGTTTTGTTACATTTTATTCGTTTGTAGGTAAGCACCGAGATTGGCGCACCTTCCACCGCTATGTGCTCCATTTCATCTTCCTTGATAATGGAGACTGCATGGCCATTGGCTCTGTTTCACAACCCGTCATGATGTCGCAGTAAGTCTCACTCCAACTTTTAGTGTAGGTAGGTACATTTCATATGACCCAAGTGCGCCATTCTGCGTGACTATAAATTTATTTAACTCAAAGTTAAATATTTCTCATCATTCCAATTCAGTGGTCGAAATCGGTTAAAATAAATGTTATTATTATAATACCTACACCTACCTACAGTCTGACTTATTCGAAAATACAAACATCAGTAATTGTTCTTAGCCGGCTTTCATAGTGCATTTGAAATACCGTAATTTTTCGCCTAATAAATAGCGATTACGCTCTATCGTTTTGCTGTACTAATTCTTAGATCAAATGTATATTTTCAGCATAACCATCGGCTATTTGTGCCGGAAATCAGACACTACTAAGGTTTTTGCAGTAGACGGCTGTGACTTCCAACTGTACCAACACGGCGAGAACCAAATACCCCCTAAGGACTACGCATTTTCTTTCAGAGCAGGTAAATACTATTTATTTAGCCACGTATTTTTGGAAAGAACAGAGCTGTGTTGGATTAGTGGGCTGTACCTCGACTTTCGATCCGAAGTTCGGTTCGAATCCAGGCGGCTGGATGAATGGATTTTTCGTTTCGGAAAATTTATATGCTCATTAAACGGTAAAAGAAAAAGATGAGGAAACCTTCCACTCGGTCAGCCCCTGACGTATTGACTACCTATTATCTGTCCTGTGGATATGAATATAATTGCCCCCCGACGCTGTATAAATCATTTAATAAAGATGAAAAGGGCCTGAGTTTTTTGGAAAGAACAAGGAAAATATTGTGGTAGTTGTTTCAAACGCGCTGTTTTATCTGGAATGATTAGAACGACGTTTATAACGTGGATTTATGAAGGATTTTCAAATTATATTGCATTGATAAGGGTGACTTGTTTATAACGGATAGACAACGCATGTTATTTTTTCTACAACAAAACAAGCGGTAAAATTAAAAAAATTGTGAAACCGACTTCAATTTCTTAAGAGAGCAATTTTCTTCACTTTTGAGGTGTATTTTTGTTTATAACTCTTCTCAAAATATATTTATGGGACTGCTTCGGGGATATATACTATACATTTTTGTTCATAACTCGTGAATAACCTGATAAGGTTAGGCCCTCCATTTTTTTTAAGTGGGTATAAAAATATAATTCCAGGTGGTGACTACTTCACTGTTTCTGTGCGAGTTCAAGATGAGGAGGTATTTTACATTGGCAAAGAGAGAGACTCCAAATTCTACGAGCGCTGGTCGAATGTCGAGGTCAACGGAGTGAAGGGGAGGGCTTGCGTTGAATGGCAGTACAACAACGTTCAAGCTTCTAAATAATATTGATTCCTCTTTTAAATATAGTTTTTAGTAATAGCTTCGTGTGTTTTAATTGTTAATTTGTCAATTAACTTGTTATTTGAGAGTAGATAGTTTGAGTTGAATTTAATTTAAGATTTAAGTAATACAATTAACATACGCCGCGTCGGTCGTCCAAATCGAAGAGCATGTAAGCACTACGTTTAGTCCAAATCCCACTCTGTGTCGTGGATATTGGAGACTGCCAACACCATAGCATAACCAAAGAATATAATCACCATAACATCCAGACAGACAGATAATACTTACCTACTACTTAATATTTGTATAAACAAATATTTATCCAGCTAAGAAATTCAAAGTAGCTTTTCCGTTAGAGCTTTGCACTTAACTACTGCACAGCTATAAAGAAGGTCGACTAAACTGTGCTGAGATTTATATATGTTGCTCAGTCCGAGGTAAAATTTCTGAATTAAGCACAAATCGCTCTAAGTAAATCTAAAGTAAGAAGTTTTATAATAATCTTCGTAAGGGACAGGCAATAAAACGAAATTGAGAGGAAAGATAACTATATTTAGCGTAACATCTGTTCAACTTATGTACTTAGTAACTTATTCTATAAACATGGACTAGGAAAAATACTTTATGTTGTCAATTCCTTGAAAAAAAGAAACTAAGTATTCTATCACAAGGTAACTGCGTTACTGACAGGACAAGGCCGCTTTGAAGGTACATCTAAGTAGATAGTTTAATGCCGTCAGAGTGGACTCAATTTAACTTCAACACGACCTATCACATCGATAGTGGTGTCAATTTAGATGTCGCTAAACTAATTTGACAGCACTAAAATTAATGCCATCCTTTTTCTTTTGATCGTTATGAAAGGGTCGGCAACATTTTTAGGGCTGTTAAATTAGTTTAGTTTAATTTTGGCGACATCTGAATTAACACCGGTCGCCAAAATAGTTCACTACTCTTGAAATATATCCACCATACATTCGATTGTTGTAGATAAAAATTAAATAAGTTCAAAATGAACCTATATTACCTTTCTAAGCTATGACTGACTAGGTAACCACGTTTAGTAGACGATCCCGATTTTTAAGTATCTTAAGTTGGAACAAATGGATACACCGTTTTTTAGGTTTGAGGCAAACGAGATAATTCTTTACAGCTATATAGGTCTATAGTCACATGCAGTATTCTGTGACATTCAAAATAAAAGTCAGTTTCGCGCAAAGTTCAGTATCTTACAAAAATAAATATAGATCGCAGTTATCTTGTGAGTTCATCAAACCCGATTTAACAATACTATCTGCTCAGGGGGGTTAACGCCAGTTTACCGTAGTAGGATAGGTAATGTCCTCGATACCGAGTCAAGTTACACAAATGTATGAAAATCCAGTGCAGCGCCTCTCCCGGTAACTTGCATGAACTTAAAATTCCATACATTGAGAATACTTGACACTGAGCGAGGAAAGATTACTATACCTACTATACACAAAAACCGCCGGTAACCCTACTGTATATCTATACAATATCAAAAACACACAAATTTGTTATTGGCAGTTGTTATTTGCCTCTAATCTGTTATGCACATTTTTGATGCACAAAATTGCAAATAATTTGATATTAAATTTATATGATTTATAATTTTAACGACAGTATGAGTTATAAACAAATGATGCTTATTAGAATGTTTTTGGCATCTTCGACAGTCGTTGATCGACTTATATTCAGTCAATTTGTACCGAAACAGTGAAAGAAAGACATCAATGTGAACATAACAGGGAGAGGTAACTGCATTACTTATAAATTGTACTTTCAAAAGTTTAAAGTTTCTTTAGCAGCCTCAACTAGATCAGTACACGAGTACATTAGTTTCTAAACAATACTACAACAGTGTAAATATTTGATTATGTACACAAATACATTGAAAATATAAGATGAGTTATATTAATTGTGCAGTCTTATATCCTACTAATACTTTTGCGGGTAATATATTCAACAAACGAAGCCGTAAGAAGGATAATGTAATGCAAGAAGCATAATCAATCAGAACAATTTTGATTTCAATAAATATGAAGTAGGTTACTATTATACATAGTTGTAAAATTAATGATTATGGGAAATATAAACTTAAACATTCAAAAGGGGAAATGTAAAAAGCTACACATTATGATTTTGAAGAATTAAAGTTAAAAAAGTATGTGACCTTATAATAATACCTAATAAAGTTTTTTCTAATTCAATAAACTTTGTGTTACACTATTTGGTATTTTTAAAGCTCTGAAAAGATAAATGATTTCAAATTAATGATCCATTACAGGCAAAACATTGCGTGTTAAAAGTGGTAGAGTCATACTTACGCTAATTCTACCACAACTGAAGATGAAATAGTTGATGGTTTAAAAGGCTAGCGAGGCAAAGCCAAAATATGCATTGAATGTAGGTACCTGTCAGTATCCCGATGGCCCCAAGGAACTAGTGGGGATAACGCATAAATTCTGATAACCAAGGGTTCTTTCAAGTAGAAGCATTACGTGCAAAATATTGTACAACAGGCCCCAACCCTACACATGCGAACACCTTAGAAACTTGTTCACGGAAAGAGAAGTTTGAACTGGAAGCAAAATATAGCAATATTTTATAAACATGGTTATTGTCAAGTTAGTTTTGTTACAGTTTTGCTCTAGATCAATTCCACTTCTAATTTCTCTAATCATCCGTAGACAAAACTTTGTTAACGGTGGTCATGGTAAGGGTTAGTACGCAGGATAAATGACTAGCAAATAATACAGTATGTTTCATAACTGCGGGCGAAACTATGAAATTTAAATAGCAAAGGCACTAGAATAGGTCAAAATACTTTACACGGGAGTTTCTCATGAGTGAACTTATGTACAAGTAGTTTTGTTACAATGTATACGTGCACTTCGGCTGTGAGGTGTTTTGGTGATTGGTGATCAAGTTTTAAAAAGGGTAAAAAATATGATTTCGTATGAACTACTGTCGGATTTCATAGGTTCGCGGTTGGCCCGCAATTACAATACATACTGTACTACGAGAAATATTCTGTAGGAGTTCCTTGCAACCAGAGCGGGATGAGTTTCTTCAGTATCTGACAAAGACAAGAAATCAAATTGGACATTCATGAATTCATAGTGTACAATTATGTGTTATTTACAAAATAGTTATGAGTTCTCTAAATCTGGAGCGCAATCAAGTTTTTTACTGAAAGGTTGGTTTGTTCGTATTTCTAAAAAAGCATAGAGGCCGATTATAGGTATAATAGCCAGAGAAATTCTTAGCTGTAAATAATAATTGTAATGTATGATTCTATGTACTAGAATGATCTTGCCTCGCTAGATTTATTTACAAGTGTAATAAGTACATTATTATATGTATGGAAGACAGATGTGTATTAGTTATTGTTCTTTATAAATGTCAAATTCACTATACTGCATTAAATTATGGCTGAATAAAATACTTGCTCTTCTTCACGGATTTCTACAATAATATAATTGACAGTAGAACAACTGTGGGACAAGGACAGTCATTTAAGATTCTGGTAAATCGTCAAAACATCCAATGACAAATTACAAATCGGAATTTAGTAAAGTCTCAACTACCATACCACCACAGTTAATTTACTAAGACGTCTAAATAAAGTGTCGCGATTAAATTAGATTAACATCAACTTGGACAAAAGTTAACACTATTTCTACCTACATAATAACAGCAAACTAGGAATAAAGCGTTAGTTTTAGACGGCAGTTTGTTGTGCCCAAAGTCTCAAAAGATAAGTTTAATTTATCTTAGGGTCTTGCTACCTGCAGATATTTTTTAAGGCATTTCAAAAAACATCTATTTTAGAAGATAAAATAAAGTTTACGAACTTATTTTATTTGGGACAGGTTTACAACCGATATTCTCTCAGTTTTTAACACAAGACTTTACAATAATATTTTTAAGTGACATGAAAACAGTCAAACAGAAATATCTCTTACTTTCCACGTATGAACGAATGGTAAAAGACAATGAACTAAAAACACATCAAAAGTTTTCATGTCACTGTACATGATTATAATGGAATGGACATCAGACTAGACGAGCAAAGATCACAGCATCTATAAGTACATTTTAAAATGTTCATAACATTTACTTCATCCGTTTTTTACATCACGACAAATAGTTACTAAATATTTAAGTATCTGTCCCGATTATCATAAATGTATACAGACGTTATAAGTTTTATTTAATGAATGAAATGTATGAAGAAATATTCTATAGGTATGTTAAATACCTTTAAAAGTTTTAACAATAAAAGCTCGACCAACTACTATATTTTTGGTAAACAAGTGTCGTGTACCAAACAAATAAATTTCATCTAACTAAATAAATAAACATGATGAAGTAATAAGCATCATTGAAGCAGAGTTTAAAAATAGTAACAAAGTTGACAGCTAAAATTCGTCGTCACTGAAATAATAAGTAACAAAAAAACTCGAAACACAATATTAACACTAAAGCTTTTGCGCTAAAAGCGAACTAAACTATCTAAAATTAAATAATAATAAGTAGGTACTTCAATGATATAATACATCAAACTTCATTGTATAAATAAATGTATTCAACTATTCTTTGTTCTTGACTAGATCTGTATTTGTAACACATGAGCAAATAACTAAATAAGTACACACACAAAAATAAATAATGTAGCAAAATAAATTAGTATGCCAAAAAGCAATGGAACTCTGTCTTTTCTATGCTTTAAATACTATAATATTGTCTTTTAATTATCAAGCACGTCACTTAAGTAGCCTTTTCAAAACACTGCTCTGTAATAAGAAAAAAGATATAAATATGCAAATCAATAATACTACAAATCTTACTAAAATAATAATAAAGCAATGGAATTGACAAGTTGACAAGTCAATAAAAAAAACTTGCCAATTTTTGTCATTGTCAATTGAGTTTCATACTCAATGATTTTTGGTTCTAGGAGTTTAGTAAAGAATATCACATAAATAATACAAATATTGCTAAGCAATGTTCAAATGAAATTAGTGAACTAAAAAAAACAACAAAGCATGTAAAAAAGCAAAAGGACATACAAAAGAAGCCACATGGAATTTAAAAACCTAACACAGTGTCAGCTATCTATACTGACTTATTCAGTAAGTAATGACGTCTCTTTTCTTTCAGTATAAAAGGAGAAAGAGAATACTTAGTCATTTGAATAAGAGCGACCATACAGCGTTGCATTTGCCAAGAAGTAAAGCATAGTCTTATAAAATTATGTATTCGCTGCTCAATTTTCGCGATTAATTTTAACTTGTAGTACTGTTTCGTATTTCTCGGCCATTACCACGAATATTTTAAAGAAATCATGACTAATCTGAAAATAAAAAGTTATCTTTCTACCGATTATTCTCACAGCTGGCCACACCCGCTCGCCGGCGCCATACTGTCGCCATTATCTGTTTTCGTGCGGTACCGGCCGTTACGCGTTAAGTTGTTATTTTTCTTAAAAACGCAATTTTTAAGTGTTTTAGGTGCAAAGAAAGTGTCTGTAAACATGGGAAAAAAGAGGAAACATGGAGATCGGGATAGTTGTGAACGGATACTGAAAAAATTAAAACATGAGCTTAAAAAACGTCGCCGACGTTCTTATAGTTCCAGTTCTGAAACGGATATTGGTAAGTAATTGCTCTTATTTGACTTACCTACATGTGTAGTATAATGCAATGTTTAGGTTTTCTACCTATCTACGCAAAAGCCTACAGCAAACAAATATAGCAGTGTTGCATAAAATGGAGTACGTACATAGGTATGTCTTACATTACATACAATCTACTAACCTTTTTTATGCCGTCTTTTTGGTGATGCGAACAGTACATTAGGGACTGTTACCTTCACAATTTTTTGTAACAAATTGTTAACAACCCTACTATCTAGATATGTTATTTAGATGTGAATACAATACTAAAATACTATTATCCGTCTAAAAATGAGATGCGAACAGAACGTATAGGGTCTGTTACCTTCTCAGACATTATGTATAGGTAGTATTCAAAACTCGATACTATGAACAAAACTTGTTTTTTAACTATAATTCAATGGAAATAAAAGGTGATGCGAATGATTTTCGGGATCATTTCCTTCCCTGATTTGTCAACATATTGATTACCATTTTCTAGGCTCAGATGTCGAAGAATTTGTACCATATTATCAATGCGATGATAGAACGGAAGCATCTAACACCGACAATGAAGCAACACAACCACTACCTACACCAATCGAAGTCGAGACGGATAAAATTGACCAAATAACTCCAGTAACATCCGAGCATTTAGATGATGAAATACTCACGCTATTGGGTGATGCTCCCAAGGAAGAAACTCCTATAGGAAAAGAAATTCACGCTGACATTGCCGCAAGACTATCCGATGTTCTCCAAAATGGCCTTAAAAAAGAACATAAGGATAAAATAGTTGAGGAATATCCTATACCAAGTAACTGCCAGTTATTTAAGGCGCCAATTCTAAATCCTGAGGTAAAGGCGGCATCGTCAGACGTACTGCAGAAAAAAGATGCTTCTCTTGCTGCAAGACAAGGGCAGGTTGGTGTAGCATTGACAGCGTTGACTAGCGCGATGGACATTCTGGTCGCAGAAAAAATATCTGATACGAATCAAACGCTGCTGAAACATGTGAGTAATGCTTGTCGGTTACTGTGTGATTCTCACTACATAGATACAAAACTTAGACGAAATTTCTTAATTTCTACACTGAATAATAAAATAAAGGATACACTTAAGGAATCAAAACGAGACAAACACTTGTTTGGAGAAACTTTATCTGAAAGTTTGAAAGCTACTAAAGCTATCACAAGATCTAGCCAAGATTTAAAATCTTATGTTGCGAAACCAAAACCTCTCACAAAAAATAATAGACCAGCAAGTTCTACCAGTCATTTAAACTGGAAGCAACCGCAGCCGAACCACCAGGGTTCATATCGGAAGATGACGTCCACAACTCATCGGACTGCGGGAGCCTCATCGACTGCTCATCGGAACGAGACACCACGGAAGTCATCGACACGTGCCAGTCGGCCACATGCCCATTACAAGAATCAGCGGAGACATTAGATACCCAGGTAATTAAGCCAGCAGGCAGACTACAATTTTTTTCACATATTTGGAAAAAACTTACAAATGACCCAAATTTACTTTCTTGGGTTCAAGGTTATAAAATACCTTTTACATCAATACCTATACAGCATGTTTACCCCAAGAATAAACCCACTAGTAAAAGTGACTTAATTGATTTTCAGGCAGAAATCAATAAACTTTTAGACAAGGGTGCAGTTTCTTTGTGCAATAGAACTAGTGGAGACTTCTTATCTAGCATCTTTTTGGTAGACAAGCCAAATGGCGAAAAACGATTTATTTTGAATCTAAAAAATCTGAATAAGTTTATTAAACCACCACATTTTAAAATGGAGGACCTTAGAACTGCTTTGAAACTTGTCAGACCCAATTGTTATCTAGCCTCAGTTGATTTGAAAGATGCATATTTTTTAATACCTGTACATTTAGAATACAGAAAATACTTGCGCTTTGAATTTCTACAAAAATGCTACGAATTTAACTGTCTTCCATTTGGATTAAATACGTCACCACTAGTATTCACTAAAATTATGAAACCTGTCATGGAACACTTACGCTTACATGGCTGGTTATCTACAATTTATCTCGATGATATTTTGTGCATGGACACATCGTTTACTAAATGTAAAAAAAATGTAAATGATACAATATGTCTTTTAAAAAACTTGGGATTCTTAATTAATTACGAAAAAAGCTCCGTGATACCAAAGCAGCATTGTAAGTTCTTGGGTTTCGAGTTAGACATGAAGGTTTTTTGTGTGCAACCACCTCTTGAAAAACGTAATAAAATTATAAAAGAGATAGAAAAGTTCAAAACAATAAATAAATGTAAAATTCGAGAATTCGCGAAATTTATAGGCCAGCTAATATCTATTTGTCCGGGAATTGAATACGGTTGGCTACACACAAAAATATTTGAGAGACAAAAATTTTTAAGTTTAGGTAATAGTGAAAACTATGACAAAATAATGAAACTAGACAAATACTTGCTTAATGATGATTTGGAATGGTGGTCTAAAAATATTAAAGAGGCTTCATGTCTTATACGCTACCCGACTTACGATCTTGAGATTTTCTCGGATGCAAGCTTAACTGGTTGGGGTGCTTCCTGCTCAAATAAAAAAGCAAACGGGTTCTGGACAGATGAAGAAAAGACTTTTCATATTAATATATTAGAATTGTTAGCTGCATTTTTTGCTCTGAGAATTTTTGCTAAGAACATAAGTAGCACACAAATTTTACTACGAGTTGATAATACAACGGCTATATCATGTATTAATCGTATGGGTAGCGTCCATTTCCCCCATTTGAACAAAATTGCTCGAAAAATTTGGGAGTTCTGCGAACAAAGAGATCTATTTATTTATGCTTCATATATTAAATCACATGACAACAATATAGCTGATTTTGAGTCGCGTAAATCTCAAAGCGAGACTGAATTCCCATTCAGTCTCGCTTTGAGATAGCGGATTATGCATTTCAAGAGATTAAGAAAGCTTTTGGATCCCCTGATATTGACTTATTTGCAAGTAGATCGAACACTAAATGTGATAAGTTCGTGTCATGGAAAGCAGATCCTTACGCGTTTTGCATTGATGCATTTACAATGAAATGGAGTGCTCATTTCTTTTATGCATTTCCTCCTTTTGCTATTATACTTAAGACTCTTAATAAAATAATCGCAGACAAAGCTGTAGGTATAGTTATTGTACCTAATTGGCCTACCCAGCCATGGTACCCGGTCTTTAAAAGATTGGTAGCTTCAGAAGTAATTAATTTTAATCCAAGCAGTAAATTATTAATATCTAATGATTCCAGGTCACAACACAAACTGCACAAGAGTCTTACCCTGGTTGCAGCAATATTATCCGGGAAGCTCTCTTAAAAAGATGTGTACCCCCATCTGCTATAAAAATTATGATTAACTCTTTAGCTCCTAATACTCAGAAACAGTATGATTGTTATTATAAGGAATGGTTTAATTTCTGTAAAATTCAAAATTTAGACTATCTAGCGACATCAGTGCCAAACATTATCTACTTTTTTACAAAATTATATAACTCTGGTTATAAATACGGAAGTCTTAACTGTTGCAAGTCTGCTTTGTCCTGTATTCTAGGACGAACTAGGTTAAATGATGATAGAATTGCAAGATTTATGAAAGGCGTCTTCAGAAGTCGCCCGCCACAACCCAAATATGAGTTTACTTGGAATGTAGATATTGTATTGGACTACCTAGCAAAAATGTTTCCCAATGAAGACTTAACCCTTGAATTATTGTCTAAGAAGCTTATTACATTGTTAGCCATTGTCACAGCTCACAGGGTACAGACGCTGTCTAAAA
This sequence comes from Xanthorhoe designata, assembly GCA_963582015.1. Taxonomy (NCBI): domain Eukaryota; kingdom Metazoa; phylum Arthropoda; class Insecta; order Lepidoptera; family Geometridae; genus Xanthorhoe; species Xanthorhoe designata. The sequence continues at coordinate 5,047,142 of OY757042.1, read as the reverse complement.
TCGATTTAAAAAATATTATATTTGAACCTGATTGTATATCAATAAAAGTTTCTGATCTAATTAAAACTTCAAGGCCTAATTCTCATCAACCATTGTTAAAATTGCCGTATTATAATGAAAAACCTGAAATTTGTCCTGCAAGAACTATGATATGTTATAAAACTAAAACTGATTTAATTAGAGGTTCTACAAATCTTTTTATTAGTTACAGAAAACCTCATGCAAAAGTGACAAGTCAAACTTTAAGTCACTGGATTAAGGACATACTCCACAAAAGTGGCATAGATACTAGTTTATATACAGCACATAGCACGCGTCACGCATCAACATCAAAAGCTAAGATCCTTGGAGTGAGCGTGGACATTATACGTAAAACCGCTGGATGGAGTACGTCCTCATCCGTCTTTGCAAGGTTCTATAATCGTGAGATTTTGTATAATAAAGATGATTCTTTTGCCCGTTCAATCCTTCAATAAATAAAGCAACTTATTATTCTAGTTTAGAAATTCTACTTGTATGTTGATATTATATTGATTATGTTGTAGAGTATAATTGTATTTGCTAATATATTTTCTGAAATATGTTATAGTTAATATACAATCAATGTTATTGAAGAATACTTTATGGTTTATTTTACAAATCAAAGAAATTGGTAAAAAACAGATTTTGTAATCTTTAAACATCTACAAGTTAAAATTAATCGCGAAAATTGAGCAGCGAATACATAATTAATGATAAAACGAACTTACCTGTATGTGAAGTTCTATCATAATTATGTGAGCTGCTCAATTTGAAGCGATTAATAATATAAACCCTCCACTGTACAAAATTGTACATACCCCCCCCTAACAAAACAAAATCTGTTTAATACCAACCATATTATCCACAGGGAAGCAAGGTAATATTGTCACGTAGGTATGTAGGTACCTACTTAACCTATTAATCTTTGGTTGTAATGTTTTAGATAAAGCTTTAAACTAAATGACGACAGTATGGCGCCGGCGAGCGGGTGTGGCCAGCTGTGAGAATAATCGGTAGAAAGATAACTTTTTATTTTCAGATTAGTCATGATTTCTTTAAAATATTCGTGGTAATGGCCGAGAAATACGAAACAGTACTACAAGTTAAAATTAATCGCTTCAAATTGAGCAGCTCACATAATTATGATAGAACTTCACATACAGGTAAGTTCGTTTTATCATTAATTATAAGTCACAGAACTAATGGTAAAATTTCCAGTACTTCTGTCGATGTATGATGTGTAATAAATGTGGGTATGTAATGTACAACAAAATAATTAATGTTATTGTCAATATCATTGCTCTATAGTCACTTTTACGTCATTAGATTCAATTATAGAAACCTTTTTATTTTTCGGATACTTTAACAAGCAATTTCTTAATAAAACAACAAAAATAAAACCATTTTGAAAATAAAACAAAAAGCCATACCACCACGTAAATTTCTAACAAAAATATTACTTTGGTTCAAGTTAGGTACCTACTTCAATCAATGTATGGTCGCTCTATTGCCGATCACTCACACACGCATTGAGAACCCGTAATGCCCGGTTCCTTTACCAACGTACGGATGACCGTAGATCGATCGTCATAGCAACGTTGTTATCTGTCAAAAAGTGTCATACATTTTGTGTTGTATAAACAACGTTTCTATAGATATAGATCGACGGTCATCCGTACGTTGGCTATAGGAATCGGGAGTAAGTGCAAGGCTACATTCGCGAATGCTTTCGATGATATTTCTCCATACTATATTCAAGTTTAACATTCGTAATATGTAAGAAAGTTTGCGCGAATGATAGATTCGAGACATTGACCACTAACAACTCAAGAACGCGTTTTAGAGAAATCGTCGGTTGTAACGTTTTCTTCGTATGTGAGTGACCGGATTTACGCTAGAAATGTCTTGTTGTATTATTGTAGTGTGCATACCGCGGAGGTGCCCGGCGCGTGGTCGAGCAAAGCGTGTCTTCGCTTAATGCCTTCGAGGTAAACCTCCCGGTTGAATAAGCCAGCTGCTAATGGCACTCTGAAATAACAACTTGTCAGTTTTCGTATAAAACTCAATTAAAACAAAGAAGATCGTCAATCCATAGACTTGACGATGACGATGTTTAGTGGAAGAACACAATAACATACATTTTATTAGTATTGACTTCCTCGCTTATTTTACTGTCTAATACTATTTTAAGCTTTCATTTTTCAAAATGCAAAATGAAGACCAGCTCACTTAGGCCGGATCGAGACGCTACCTATAACCACGGAATAAATAATAGAACAAGCACAGAAGTGCAACTTTACGAAAACGTTCACGACTCTTATTACGACGCAACAAAGTGCAATTCAACTCGCACAAGCATCTCGTGCCGATAACTTGCCATTTAATTCTTAGAGATACATTATAACTCTGTCACTGTCACGCCCGTCGTCACGTCTTTTCTACCAAAACAACGAAGTGCGCTAGGCCTACTTCAACTAAAATGGAACTGGCATTGCAGGTAACCTAGAATTCGACCTAACCTAAATAGGTAAGGTAACCGGTGCGGTGCCTAAAAAATTGAAATAAAAAAATAATAAACGGCAGTTTCATGGTAAAGACCTATTATTATTGCTAAAACCCCGTCCTTATTGATAAAAAATTACTTTATATACTTACACGTCTGTCCCAGGTCGTAAAGTGGTAGAGAACAGTGCCCACACAGGTTTATGGTCACTGGTGCATATCGATTGCACAGAATTGTACGCGAGGCATTTCATTCCCGTGGCTACAGGCACGGAGCTTATACGACGTAGTCCTGCAATAAAATCAATTTGATCTCAAGGAATTCTGTATTACCATGTTCTACCAAAAAAACTGTTGTACTTTTTATATTTTCTGCAATAGGTACTCAAGCTGAAGACTAATGGCCTAATACTGAATTTTGGAGCGTAGGTATTATTTAGGACGGTCTTACATGTTAGATTTGTATAGACAAAACGTCAAATAGGATATCTATTATCCTTGGACATTCCACACAGCGTCAACTAGTCCCAAGCTAAGCAACTAAATGCTTGTGTTATGGTAACCAGATGACTGATATAATACTTAGATAGGTACTATTTTTTTTTTTGTAAATACATAAGTACATCTTATACTTAGATAGAAAAACATCCAGACCCGGAACAAATATCTGTAGAACATACAAACATTTGTACCGTGGCGGGGATCGAACCCGCAACCATGTCATGTCATGTCATAGATATGCACCATTACCTAATTAGCGTTTCATTATTCGGCCGTTAGATCCTTGATCCTTGAGGTCCTACCGAAATAACTGATTTTTTCTTTCTTTCCTTTAATGGAACTTTTTCTTTAATAAATCCCAATATGCTAATGCTAATAGTTAAATATGCAACTCACCAGCGAACGCCGAACTTGAGTTACCGGACAGACATTTCGCCTTGTATAGGATGCGATCGGTGTACGCCGGCGCTCTTTGTTTGCTTGACGTATCGAATTGTTGACTACCGGGATCATACTGCAACAAACATAATAATATCATCTCTCTCTTGCCTCAACGGTTTGCTGCAAGAAAACTCTTTTTAAGGTTAAGCTCGCCTTTGTACATGCACTTTCGTTAAGTATTTTCACAGATGTATTTTTTATTGTTTAGTTGTAGTGTGTGTGCTTAACATATTCAGTACCCGCAAGGCATATGGTAGCTGGGATGGCACTCCACTTTAGCTGATAAACGAACATCATTTAAAAAGTATCCAGGGGCTTAAACATCGATGCAAAACAAAACTTTTAAACGTTGTTTTTAATTCTTTATCGTAGAAATTCTCTCGCAAAAGTTTGCTAACCTCTGCCTCAGTTTTTCGCGTTAAATTACGCCCTTAAAATGGAGTGTCACAAACCAATTCATATTATTGTAGTTCTATACAAGAATCCTTAGTAGGAACACAAAGGGCTAACGTGTTCGTACGTGACTAATTTTCATAATCTACTACGAGTATCTTATCTCTCGTCACGCGGGCCTTAGCTACAATGGATTGATATTGATACACTATTTTAAAGAGGGTTTATTTTGAGTTTTTATATACTTACTATTATACATTATATTCATTATCATCATTGGCAACTCAAATAAATACTGATAGATATAAGGTTCCTCTTTCAAACCACAGATTAATATTACAAGTTCTGAAATGCCTGTTTTAAATTTCGGAATATTTCCGCAATGAGCTCTTAACGGTGACGAAAAAAAGGCAGTTTAGTTTCTAACAGGTTACATGCTTACAAACTGCCACTGAATATTATATATTTATAATTTTACCTTCATCAATTCTATCCTATTCTACTAATATACGAGTATTTTTAACGCAAAAGTTTGTATGAATGTGTGGATGTTTGAAAACTACTGAACGAATTTAGCTGTAACTAAAAAAATACATCGTTTATGACCTTGAATACATAGGCTACTATTTATTTAGATAAGTAACACGCGGGCGAATCCGCGGGCCTCAGCTTGTAAGTAATAAATTTACCTTATAAGTAGGAGGGAACGTTATAGGTGCTTCTCTGAAGTCTCTAAAGGCGGCGCCATCTTCCAAAACAGCGGTCAACTGGTCTGCGTGCAGAAGTCCGTGGGGTAAATTGTGGGGTAGAGGAAACTGGAATAATAACAAAACTCATTCATGTCATGATGCAAGGCACTACCACAGAATACCGAGAGGAACCAATGAGAAAAATTCGGAATTCAGTTTCAGAAAATTATATACATATATGTATGCTTTATTCTTATGTAGATTCACCTTAGTTTGCTCAATCCATCGCATGACAGCTGCTCTCGGTTCACCAAGTCTAAAGTTAAGGTCTCCACACCAAAAAACATAGTCGAAATTACTCGTGACATCTAAAATAAACGAGAATGTTAGTACAAATTAATGTCCCGTATAGTCCGCGCCACGTAAAAAGAGCGCTGGAAAAAAGTGGAGGGGGTATGTTTGCGCATGGCTACACTCGCGCACGAAAGTACTTATCATAATGTAGGTAGTATTGTAGCTGGGCGGTCGGCTCGGGTAGGCTAGTATACACCGTTTTAACACCTATTTTTTATTGTCAACAGTTGATCTGACTACTTTTGTCAACACAATAATTAGTAGTGTGTGTAATAAATATTTTACTCATTTCAAAATTTATGTCACTGTCTTTCATGAATAAAATAAATAAATTACTTAGATGAATATATGGAATTAATATTAAAAACATGTTTTAGTCAGTGTTAATTGTTAAATTTAAATAAGTAAGTAAGTAAGTACCTACTAACCTACAAAATTCAGGTATTGTTGATACATTGTTTTATTATCATCAACAGCATTTTTAACAGCCTCTCTCTTCATAAAACTATATAGGTATAAAATCTGAAAAATTATTTATGACGTAGGTACGTCATAAATAATTTTTCAGATTTTTCTATGTAAAACCATTTCGTAAGCGAAAACTTTTGTACGCGATGATATTTTGCGAACGAATTTGACGTAGTGACAGCGCGGGAAGCTAAGGACTGCGTTACCCCTTCACCCCGCGCCGCAGTCCGCACCACCAATCTGACCTAAAAATCGACTCTGCGCAGCTGCGCAAGCTTGTCAGCCAGCGCTCTTTTTACGTGGCGCGACTTATATGCGTGTATGTCCTTTATGAGCAAATGTCAAACTCTCTAGAGTCGAACTCTCGAGCAAATGTCTAGTGACGGCGTTTTCAGGTCGCCCGAAGAACTCCGTCATGGCTTAACGACTTAAAAGCCTAGAGTCTAGGCTAAGCTATGACGGAGTTCGTAAAATCATAGGTCTTTTTTCAATGTTTTTTAATGCTTAGTATTTATTTAGTACATTTTATCAAGACTGAAGATAGAGACGTAAAAACTCAGTATTATACCTTTACTTTTATGCCGGCACGGCAAATTCTTTGGCAGATCGATAGCCCTTATAATCCTCTTAATATCCGACACCCTCTCCTTAACTTTCTCCTGATGGGCGGTAAGATGTGCAGTTACAAATAGAAACGTAGAGCCGAAGAGTGCGAATGATATAGCTACAGCACCCTTGGTCCTGAAGGCAGTACCGGGCCGGACTGATAGAGAGGCGTCTTCGGGAAGGGAACAGAACCAAATAAGGTCTCTCCGTATGAATACAACAAGGTGGATTGTGCCTGGAACAATTTAGAAAACTGTATCCCTGATAATTGGTAATATCTTGGAACTTAAAACAAGATCTGTAGATATACAAAAGAAACAAGCTTCCCTTTCTGAATGTGAAAAATGTATTTTTACATCCACAAAAAATATTATATCGATTAATGACTGCTTTCTCAAAGTCAAAAGCTTATTCTCTCACTGAGATTACTTAAAATGGTTGTTAATGATAATTAAGCTGGAATCACTTTTGCCTACTTACCTTAACTGTCTGTTAGATAGGTAATAATAATGATCTTTATAAAAAAACAATAGATTAGTATTAACTTTTTTAATCCTCAGTTACTTACTACACATTTCTTAGCTAAATAATTGATTATTAAAATGTGTTTTCATAGGGACATAATATAAAATTATCTCTATAATAATATCAATAAACTTACCTAAGTAATAAGAATGTAACAACAGATGTGATGGTCCCAGCACCTCTTGAATGGTGATCTCCCACTCGGTACGTTCAGAGAATGACTCCTGAGTTCCGATGGCGAATATATCCGGTACATGCTTCACTTGATTAGGGAATATAAAGTCTGCTAGTTCCCTGCAGACAAACATAAATATGATTAACCCATTCCCGGCTCCGATACTGTGGATGGCTGTGGCCAACTAAAAAAAAATGTTGTACATAACTTTTCTCACAAACTCTTAACTTTTACTTTACTTTACTTTTAACTCTTTTTTTAGGAACTTTGCTTCAGTTCCATCATACCTTCTTTTCAAATTTCACTACTTAACCAGCTCGAAAATGGCTCTGTAGATCATTTTAGCCGCATCTGAGGTTTGCTCGGCCAATACACTCTGAAACAGGCCCTTATCGAGCCGATTTACATTAAAATTAAATTCTTACTTTGGTGGTGCCTGTCCATTCATGTTCCAAGTGCCAACAAAGACTTTGACTTCTCGATCAGGGAAGACATGTTCTAATTCTGCAGCTCCCAGCAAGGAATGGGATGCTAGTCGGCCATAGAGGTAGTTTCTGTAATGGATTATTTATATGAGGACAGTGACTGACTGCTAGCAAAGTGCAAAAATGTAAATTTATACTGACCCAATTGTTCATTTTAACCTTATATTCAAGTAATGGCTCTCTAGCTGTCATTTACTACATCAATTAATGGCATAGAATTGAGTTAACAACTATTTTGGATGTATTTTTGGAAGAACATTCAAGAGTTCTTTAACCTCTCTTACCTCTTGCAAATGGCACAAGCATGTAGTATATGTATGCATATTATGTATCTACTTATTCAAAGATAGAAAAGAATAGAAAAAGTTTTTTGGGCCACCAGATACAAACATCAAGACAAAAAAATAATGTTACCCCTCAGCAGTATGTATACAACCACAGATAAAAGAATACATACAACTAAGATATTGTAAAATGACTTATAACTAAAATAAGACATAAGTAACCGCATTGTAATTGTGTTACCTACCTAAGAAACTAACTCATAATATAATTAAAGCTTATCTTGAAAATGGTGTACTTCACTAATCAGAACAAGAACTATCCCAAAACTGAAACCATAAGCACAGACAAACAGTAAGCATGTAACAATCACCTTTCCCGAGCTTCCTGAGTAGGAATGAGCCGTAAGACCTGAGCAGCAAGCAGAGAGTTGCGAGCCAAGCTGTCTGTGCTGCCCGCACGTGATGAAGACCGTGCTATTGTTGACTTAGTCCTAGTAAGCAGACAATCACCAAATTAGGACAGACAATTTACATAGAGCATGAAGGAAAATACAGCAGGACCTCTTTAATCCAAACTCCTTCTAAACCGATCACCTCTATAATTCAAACGCCCCACCGCTTTTTCACTCACAGACTTGCCAGTTGCTTACCAAATGTCGAGCAGGAGATTGCAAGACAAAGCTTTTTATTTGTCTTTGAATACCTCCCGAAAAACTACTACAATCTATTTAAAAAAGTTCAATAAATGTAATGTTTATAGATGAATATACATTTAAAATTTCACAATAGGTACTATTACTTTTATTTCATAAAATATACCCTATAAATTCTCTGTACTATATTTCTAAAGCTCCACAAATTTGAACAAGGGGTAAATTAGTGGAGTTTGGATTAAAGAGGTCCTGCTTTAGATACAAAACTCAGGGAGTAGAGATTTTACAGTGGTCCAAATACATTTCACCATATAACTGAAATATTACAGAAAAACCCTCATAGGAGCAGTCTTACTGTATTTAAAAAACTTACCTCCTCTTACGGTCTAAGGAACTGCTTCTATCACTTTCAGGAGAAGAAGAGCGATATAAGGGCTTGCTTTCATTTGTTATCAAGTGATCAGCTGACAATCGTTTCACAAACAATTTATTTTTAGTTTTAATACCCTCAAATGAACCAGAGTGTTCAAAACACTTTCTAGGATCATCATTTTTAGGAAATTTGACTGTAGCCTTTGGTATCTCTTCCGATTTAGATTGTGAACAAGATATTGTTTGGTCGCTCAAACTATTTGAATTATTGCAGGGGCTGCCGTCTCTAGAATGAATTTCTTCTTTTGGGGGGTGGTTGTCTACTAAGCTCTTAGGGCGAGATCGCCTGAAGAAGGTTCGGCAACATTTAGGATTGTTTTCATCGTCGTTATGTGCATTGTCAGCGCAGTTGCTTGCGTTGCTATAAATGGGCTCAGCGCTGCAATTCCGAGGACTATCACCTACTTCGGCGTTGGTGTCAGAATAGTGCGCACTATGAGCCAAGAATGGATCGGCTGGCGATATCGGTCGTGATGTAGACTGGTTGAAATCATCGTTCGAGTCAGTGTCGACATAGCACCCCACTTTTGGAGACTTCTTGACGAACAGCCGCTTCCGAAGCGATAGCTTCTGCTTGGTTTTAGTAGGTGATGTTGTCATGGTTGGTTAAAAACCAGTTAAACTGATGATTTATGTTATTTTATCACATTTTTACTAATCTAAAGGAATCCTAACCTCAACAACACAGACAGAAGTCAGAAATCAGAATCTGATTTGATCTGACATTTAAGACTTGAGAGAACTGTCAAAGTTACAGAAGGATTGCGTTCGGAAAATCATTGTTCTTGAAAGTAAAAGCTACTCAATAATAAGAAAATATATAAATTACAAAATCTTCATGAAGTGCACTATTATAGTAATATTAAATATGTAAGTAATGTATTTTGATTACCATGGCAACCGAAATCTAAACAAAACATACTTTATTTTACTTTATCGTTTAGCAAACTTTAACTTTACCTAACATAATGTTCCTACCATAGATTAACTAATAGAACAAGCAAAGAGCATGTAATAGTAAGAACAAGGTATAGTGTAGGTATAGTCCGCGCTACGTAAAAAGAGCGCTGGAAAAAAGTGGATATGGGGTATGTTTGCGCATGGCTACACTCGCGCACGAAAGTACTAATCATAATGTAGGTAGTATTGTAGCTGGGCGGCCGGCTCGGGCAGGCTAGTATACACCGTTTTAACACCTATTTTTTTATTTTTATTTTACCTTTTGTCAGATCAACTGTTGACATTAGATATTATGTGTGTGTAATAAATATTTTACTCATTTTAACATTTATGTCACTGTCTTTCATGAATAAAATAAATAAATTACCTACTTAGATGGATATCATTATTGGAATTATTATTAAAAACATGTTTTAGTCAGTGTTAATTGTTAAATTTAAATAAGTAAGTACCTACTTACCAACAAAATTCAGGTATTGTTGATACATTGTTTTTTTATCATCAACAGCATTTTTAACAGCCTCTCTCTTCATAAAACTATATACCTACGTCATAAATAATTTTTCAGATTTCATGTAACACCATTCATCAGATTCTATGTAAAACCATTTCGTAAGCGAAAACTTTTGTACGCGATGATATTTTGCGAACGAATTTGACGTAGTGACAGCGCGGGAAGCTAAGGACTGCTGACGAACCAATAGCAAGCGCCGAATCAATGACAGCGTTACCCCTTCACCCCGAGCCGCAGTCCACACCACCAATCGGACCTAAAAATCGACTCTGCGCAGCTTGTCAGCCAGCGCTCTTTTTACGTGGCGCGACCTATATTTATTTCTAATTTTCTATGGGACTTAATAACTACCTACTACACTGCTTTGTTGATAGATAGGTAGATAAGTAGGTAGGTACCTCGGTACATTTAAAGGTAACTATTATAAAACCTTAATAGGTATCTGACCTTTAGAAGTAGGTACCTTACCTACTTACCTACCTACATGTGGTAAGTACCTACCTACCTAGGTAAAATCGGCACCTTATTTTTTAGACAAGAAAAAAAATCTACAGCTGTAGAAAAGTGTTGTATTTACAAAAGAGCCTTAGCAATCATACAGATCAGAATCATGCTTAGCGATATAAAACTTGTACGACCGGTACCGCTCCTGCCCGTGCCGGGGACTAGCAAATTTATTCCATTGTACACAGGAGTTGGAGAGAGGCTGCCACCAGCTATGGATTCAATGCCGTCACCTGAAATTTTTGTCCAGTTTATTGTAATATCTACCTAGGTAGGTAGGTAGGTACCTACTAAGAGAGTGGGTAATATAGTGAGTGGTGGTTATTAGGGAAAGTGGGTTTTTGAAATTATTACGTAGGTAATTTTACTCACCAATATTACAAAGGTCTGCGGTACAGGCTCTGTAGAATGTTCTGAAAGTGGGGTCTGTGATATCGTGGTTGAGGAAGTCAGGTGCTAGCTCACAACCTCTCGTAAAACTGGCTACCACTCCACTTGGATCCTGAAATTTTATCCACATTGTAGGTACGACAAAGCACATTTTTGTCCTGAAATATCTCTTACCGTACTATGTAGGTAGGCAACTTATAGGCTTAGGTAAACTATTCATTTCTTACCACAAACTCCTGCCTGAATATCGTGCAATAGGTGAAAGGACAGTCTACAATGTTGGTGTCGTCGCTCAAAGTCAAGCAAGACCGGTCAGAATCCGAAGTCGAGAAACTGCAAGCGTAGCATCGTAGGCTTGCTGTTTTGAAAAAAAAAACCTATTATAAAAATAGTAGGTACCTAGGTACTTTGCTAAGTACCTACCCATTTGAAAACCTAAATGAACCTTTTATCGTTATAGCTCAGTATGTAGGTAGGAACCTAGTAGGTATAGGTATTTACTTACTTATATCGGTGGTAAAAAAGATAAGTAGGTAAGGTAGGTACCTTACCTACCTACCTACTAAATGTTAAGCGGTAGGTAGGTAGGTACAGACCCGTGGCGTGGTGCATCTGCTAATAAGTCCCTAAGCTTTAAAGTTGTAACCTGTGTAGGTACCTACTTAAGTACTTACCAGCACTTTTGCCCACAAAAACAGCAATCAAAAACAAAACAATTTTCAATTCCATGTTTCACAAAGCGTCTTTCCAGAAAACCAACATGCGAATATTAATCAACCAAAACAGTTTTGATTAGTAGGTACATTGTTATCTTATCAATATTAGTCCAATCACAGATACTTTTGTGATCATTATCCGACAACAAGACTCATTTTGTTAGTTATTATGTAGGTATTGGGGGCAATTCTGAGTGTCGCAAAAGCTAAACTAAGCTAACTAAAATTATTGCCATCCTTTTTATTTCCATCGCTATGAAAGGGACGGCAACAATTTTAGTTAGCTTAGTTTAGCTTTTGCGACACTCAGAATTGCCACTATTAGGTACTTTCCTATTATTTGATCATTGTATATTTGTAATTCCTGCTTTGTAGGTACGTTTGTATGCGTTTTATTTAGTTCTGAGTAGGATAGTTGTAGGTAGCGTACCTACCTAAGTATACAGGGTGAGGCAAAATTTGGAGTCCTTAAAGAGCTACTTATATTTTCTTTTGTACCTACCTTACTAAGTTAGAAAGTAATGATAATGTTCGACCTACCTATCTAGGTACTGTTAGCCCATAAAATATAAATAAAAAAAAAAGCAAGTTGATCTAAATTGACTTCATTTTCATTTCCTTGTACTAATTTAAACATTTTCTAAGTAAGTAACACAAATTATAAACACTATTTTTTCGTCCTAATTATTATTTATGAAAATTATTTTCATACAAAAGACTTCAACGCGCTACCAAGTTCAAAAATATTTCTTTTTTTAAAAAAGAAGTATATTTTGCTCAGGAACGAACCCCTACTAAAGAAATTTTCCATGACGTAGGTCTACAGATCTAATTAGTTAAACAAAGTAATTACAAATGCATTGTTAACAAACGCAAGCAATAATTAGGCTGGTTCGTCACTTTGCTATCTTAATGGATCTCAGAGAGTTTAGTAATTTCTCTGAATAATTGCCATTTCACTCGCCGGTGGCCACCAAGAGGCTGGGTGGTAGGGATGTGAAAAAATAATCGATTATTAAAAAAATCGATGAATAATCGATTTTTTTTTAATAAAAATCGATTTTAATACGCGATTTTTTTTTAATAAATAATCGATTAATAATCGATTTTTTTTATAATCAATCATTCAATCAATACCGATTTTTTTTTCTTAAATCCTACTTTACTTTCCGTGGATATTCAAAGGTTAGAAAGGTTAGAAAATAATTTTAAACATAACAGTCTTTCTGAAAAGTCTGTGTTTTGAAAAAAAGTTCCTTCTTCGCGACCTTTGTCCCGCGCCGAGCGATATTTCGCACGCAGTGTGAGACGCGACCGCGAGGAGTGACCACACTCATACCCAGATGAAAATTCTCCGGAAGAATCGAAACATTGTCGGTATCTAAATCGACGATAATTTTACGTGAGTAAATTCCCGTGTGCTATTATAATGTCTAATACAACTTACGATAGATTTGAAAGTGAATAATTATTTTTGTTAATTTATGTGAAAAACATTTTCATTTGAACTAATTTGTTTGCTAAAACTTTAATTTGTTATGATTAAAATAAACTTGCTGTTTCTGTTGTTTATTTTTAATAAAAAAAAAAAATTTTTAATTAATAAATCTAAGTATTGATATAATACTTATGGCGTTTATTTTGAACTTAATTGACAAATTAGAAAAAAATCGATTAATATACAAAAATCGATTATTTTCTTAAGAAAAATCGATTATGTATTAATCGATTTTTCATGCTTCAAAAAAAAACGATTAATGAAAAATCGATTTTTTAGGTACAATGTCACATCCCTACTGGGTGGTGCAGTAATCGATTCCTGCAATTAGGTACCGGTTATACAAGCCTAAAAAAACACGGACACTCACATTCCCATACTACCTTTAATACGTTTACGTATTCTTTTATCTGTGGTTTACCTACGTACTTAGTAACAAAATTTACTTACTTAGTAAAAATATAAATTCGACTTTAGATAACAATTTATAGAACAATTTTCTAAATTCTCGAGGTGTATTTTTGTTCATAGCTCCGAACATCCTCATCAGATAGGTAGGTAAGTAGGTAGGTACTCAAATTTTCCACCACCTAGAAAGCATAGGTACCTACCTACCCTTTCAAACAAAAAAAAAATCAAAATCGGTCCACTATTGATAGAATTGTCGGTGAATATACATATGAAAATAATACCTACATAGGTACTTACCTACACACTACACAGTAGAACATAGAACTTCCTCCTTTTTGAAGTCGGTTAAAAATACAGAAATAACAATGATAATTAGTGACGCAAGACCTCTGCTTCCTTCCGTTTCGAAATAAACGCGAAAGTTTGTATGGATGTTTGTTACTCTTTCACGCAAAAACTACTACATGGATTTGGATAAAATTTTGAAAAAACTAAATACTACCTACCTAGGTAGGTACTTAGTTTTTGACCTATTAGTTTATGACCTAAAATAACATAAAGGCAACTTTTTATCCAGGTTAGCAATTTATCCGCCCAAAACTTTATTGGCGTGGTAATAACGTTTTGGGCGGATACCTATATATTCAAAATAAAACATGTTTTGTAAGTTTGATACCTACTAAATATGAGGATGCACCGCAATAGTAGGTTAGTTACATACCTACTAGCAATTTTATAAAAAAAAAGAACACCTTCGTTCCTATAGGAACATGGGTGTTCGAGTCCCTGGATGGACCTGAGATTTAATGGTCTGCGGGAGACTGCCTGGCTACCGTATGCAATTACTGAGGTGTAATGATAGGTGTGTAGTAAGAAATTAAAGGATTATGTAAGGAAGCTTGGTACCTATAACGTGTTTATTCCAATTATTACAAAACCTTATTTTTATTCTACAAAAGCTTTTACAAATGTGCTAAATGTAACCTTCTTTCATAAACGGTAGTACCTACAAACTTACCTAAGTACGGCCTTCTTTTTGACTAGGTACCTAATGCTCGTAAAGTTGAATCTACATTCCTGCTACATTATGTTTAATGTGATTTTATTCTTAAAGTTTGATGTTTTTCGTTTGCCTTTAGTAATTACTAGCTAACTTGCCCGTGGCTTCGCTCACGTGGTAGCTACCTTGATAAAATATAGCCTATGTTCATTCGGAAAGTCTAAGCTACAAATTGGTGAAAGAATTTTTGAAATCGGATGAGTAGTTTGGAAGATTACCCCAAACATACAAACAAACAAACAAACCAACATTACTTACCTCTTTATAATAATATAGTATAGATTGCCCCCTAAATTACCTACATTTTGTAACATTTATTTTCATAATGTCTCTATTGAAAAAATGTTTTTATTTTTATCTAAGTAGGTACTTACTTAATTTTTCTTATACCACTGTGTGTGATCAACAAAACACGTATTCTGTCATACCTCACTGCCATACAAGAGAGTGTTTAAACATCCTGGTATACCATTTGATACAGATTATCCGTCTCCATTGGATTTTTCATACAACTTATTTTATGCCTTAGTTCATGTTTTCGAAAGGCAAAGTTCTCCAAAATAGTTATCCCCAAAGCAATAAGCGCTCCATATGACAGCACAAGAAATGCAGGGTAGCAGTCTACCATGCTGACAGACACGAAATTAGACTCTCTCCCGGAGCATTTCGGTCGCTTCTCGTACAGCAACCTGTTTTCACGACTTTGAAGTCCGTGTTCTTGGATACGCTTCATTCTGAAAACATTCGATATTAAAAAAATATTATCATTGTGTTGTATGTACCTAGGTAATGCAGAATGGCAATCTAAAGGGGTCTAGTTAATACAGACATTTAACTTTAGATATAGGTAGACATCTAACATCACACACACACACACAGTCTAGGTACTTAGGTAAGTATAAGTATTTAATCTAAGAAAAAAAATTTTCCCAACCATCAGAATATCATCTCTATTCTCGTAAACTACTTCCTGCGTAACATGCTAAACAGCTAACCCGCTAAAAGTTTAAGGAAACCACTAGTACCTAGCAATGATTTTGTATATTTTTCCTGAATATTTGTAAACTACCTACTTACTTACCCGATTTTAAACATCTCTTTGTAAGGAGTATTCTTCCTCACTGCCAGCCAAGGGTCTATCACTTGCAGATACTGTATCTCTTTCAAGCCGCATTTCTCGCTTTCCTTGAAGAATTTACCAACGAATTTGTATCCCACTCCTGTCTCCATGTGAAATGCAAATAATCCCTAAAAAAGATAAGGAAATAAGATAAGGATTTCTATTAAAGTTGTGAAAAGAACGTCAGAGCCGTGTTGGGCGAGTGGTCGTTCAGAAGGTCGTGGGTTCGAATCCCGGACGTACATCAATGGTTTTTTCTCGATTATAATACGAGCTCTAAACGGTGTAGTGATACCTACGGCTTTAGTCAGTCTCACACGTATTGATCACTGTCTTTCCTGTGGATATGGCAGGCTAAGCTGAGAGGATGGTTCAGGTGTTTGGCAAGACTATTCCAAAGTTCCAGGCACTACGTGTCCCGATAAGTGTAGGCAAAAATCTTGACACTGTATAAATCATCTAGTAAAGATGTAAAGGCTAAGTAGGTATTAAACCAATATGTATAGTGGGTGGTGTAGAGTTGCAAGAAACAGGTTTCTGAATGAAACCAAATTACCTTTTGCATCTTCTTTACACCCTCTTCCATCGTCATAAAGCGAGGCTCTACTCCAGGTGGTGCTATTTTCTTCTCATAAATTGCCTTTCTTACTGGTTCGGTAGCAGTCTATAAAAGTAATACTTAGTCAAACTTAACAAGTGGCAAAAATAAAAAATATACTTATTAAAGAATACAGTCGTGCCGTGCCCATATTTATTTATATATTTTTTACAGAGTGTTTCCTGCCTCTCTAAAGTCAATAATACCTACAATTAAAATATCTAATACTCACAGAAAAGTAATATCGATTGAAGACAGTATCATGTACACCAAATGTAATTCTGGAGTGCAGAAGATCGTCCAAAGTCTTGATCTGCGACGAACTGGATTGCAGTAGAGCTACGATGTTAGCCGCGTAAGATGTGTACAAAAACATGAGCGCCAGGAAGAGAACCAACATGACTATCCTGCCAAGAGAACCTGAAATACAGTTTGAGTAATTCCTTCCCATCCCGACGTAACATTAGCATATGTAAATAAGTTCCTATAAGCATGTGGCTAACTCTAGTGAGAATAGAATTTATGGAACAAAATGGTTACACAAACTAGCGCAATTTTTCTCAAAAAAATATAATAAATATCCTTGGCCAATTCCTCACAGCACTATCTAGTCCCAAGCTAAGCAATTTAATGTTTGTGTTAATTATCATGTTCTTAGGCTGGACATTATAATATTTTCATGATCATGTTGCATCACAGCAGGGTAAAGGCATTCCTTCCTTCTTTTTCTCTCTTTTCCATTTATCTCTATTGTGAGCTAATGTGATCCATTGTGGATAATAGGAGTCAAGCTCGTCTCGCAACCGCGCTGCCACGGCTATTTCCTGGACTATACGTATTACAGGATATTTTTTACCTTTAAGTTCCACAGGGCTTCCTTGTTGACAGGCAGCACCGAATATCAAAATTATGATGTCTGCTACATTAGCTCTCAAAACACCGGGATTTATTTGTTTCTGAAATAAAATATAACGTGTATCTTCCACAGGTTTTGCCAAGATTAAAATCTCATCCTCACGCACACGTATATTTTTTTAATAGGAGAACGCTAGGTGGGTAATAGATATCTGAATTTCATCAATCATTCAATTCAGGAAGTTTATTTCAACTTTTATCGATCCTACCATATTGCGATACAAATTGAGTTTTTGTGCTGAAACTATATTGTTTAAAAAACATTCCTAGTGCTTTTAGATGACAATCAAACTGTATTTTAAACAACTAAACCAAAGTAACCTGAAAAGAGACAATTGAGACTCTGACTGATAGTAGTCTCTACTAAAATGTGTGAATAAGAGCCATAGCTCTCCATAGTATTATGTTTAATATAAGTACCTTACGTTCTTCAGCGCTTTTTTTCCACTCCCAAAACGCAACAACCAATAACGCCAAGAACATTATGAACACAAGAGCAACAGTACTGTACCATACTGTCCATCTGAAGGAAAGCAGGAACAAGTTATTCTCATAAGACAACTTTGGTTGTTGGAACACGAATTTAGACCGAGTTGGTGTAGGACTGGCTATGTATTCTACTATGGATATTCTCTCTGATGTGAAGAACATTGGAGACCCTGATGACAAAGGTAAACGAGAACAATATATTTGAAACGTCAGTTTAATGGAAAGTATGGAAACTCTACCAACCAACAGTATGACACGAAAGTTGACTCAGAAAACGAAAATTAATAATGAAATGAAATATGATCACCCATCCAAAGGCGTGGTGGACATTTCTCTCAGATCTTTAGGCATTTGAAGATGTCTAAGGGGGTAGTCAGAGGTAAGTATGTCCAAATACATAATGTAGGTATTTGATACATTTTGCATAGGTAATCCGTAATTTTCTTATCGTGTCGATGCTTCGATTTTTATGTAAAAAGAGGTCATTTTTATTGCGTTATCTGTGGCTGCGTTGAGGTCTGCCCTAAAATTACCTCCAATTTCAACTTCATCTCTAATCAGAGATCCAGTCATGCCATTCCAAGTTCCATTGACGCGGTATCCCCAAGTGTTAGCGAAAACATATTTTCTACCTGCATTGAGGAAGTCAAGCAGATGATTTGTCGTTGGGAAATTCACTTTTGTGATCGTATCAATATGGTCGTTTCTGAAAAAAAATTACGTAACTTATTGTCCAGAGGGTAAAGGTTGGTCCTTTTTTAGATGCACAATGTCTTGAGGAAGAGAGTGATTCGTGCAACAAGATGCTAGTGGATTTACCTGTTGTCCTAAGTGCCTAATAAGAAATACCAAAACACTACGTACGCACCTACTTATATTGCTCTTATCTTTCAACACTATAATGGTAACATGAATAGGTTAACCCCAACAAGTCAACCACTAAAATACCTACATTGATTTATTATGGTTACTGCTGACTACATCGCCGCAAAATCTAGCTTAGTTAAACATTTCGATATTAAACTACTTACTACATATTTAAATTAACTGACAAAATACATTATGAACCAGATGAGCCACCTAATGATCGTTTTAAACGATCTAAGTATAGGTGAGCCACTGCCTACGGAAGCGTGCCCTGCCCAAGACACTGTCAGCATTGCCACGCTGAATGGCAATGCTGATCCGCTAAACATATAAAAACTACGAGTACGTGATACGTGTAAAAATTATAATTCTTACACTTCGTCCGTCAAATGGTTGATGCTATCATTATCAGTAAGCACATAGCTGATCTTGATCTGATACCCATTTAAATCTAGTCTTCTCAAAGCGGTAGAGTCAGTCAAATTCTCAACCTCTTGAAACCTGTTTTTCTTGTCCCAATATCCATAATATTCTGTTCTCCAATTGCTCTCTGGGCTGATCTTATAAACTGAAATAAAGATTTCTTAAATCATAACAGTTTTCTTGGATCATGCACGGAAAGCGGAATATCAATTTATTTACAGAATCTTAATTACTACAATAACTTTAAAATATACAATTAAAACCATTTTATGTATCGTTGTATACGATCTATAGGTAGCTCAACTGCTCCAAGCCACTGGTAAGTGGTAGTATTACCGCGCTGAATGGCTAATCCGTAAATGGTCTGTAGTTATAATTTATGTTAAGTGAATAGTATATTAATGACTGTTTGTTTTCCTAAGAAACAAAAAATAAATAAAATACTGTAAATTACTCACTGAAATGTAAATCGAAATTGTCGTCATCCAATCGTCGCGCCAGAACCACTTCAGCGTCAGGAAAGATTTGGATGTGTGACATTGCATCAGGTACTATGCTGGTATTAGAATCGTTGAGAGAGTCTCCGATCAGGAACCAGCGGAATGGCGAACGGAAAAGAGTTTTAGAGCTGCTCTGTTGATGTGAAGATCATTTTAATGTAAAATGAAAGTAAGTAAGTAGGTAAAGGGAATCAGATTTTTATGAACATCGTAATTTTCTGTATTCCCACATGCGAATCACAAAAAAATTTATAAAGGAATAAGTAATGAAATACAGAGTTAATTGAAGAAAGAAAAAAAAACTTTTTTTGTAAGTTTAATTAATAATTGTTTTCCAGTCAAAGTGTGGGTTAGGCACAAACCTCTTCAAAATAATGTACAATATCCGGGCATCCTAGATCAACAAGAAACACCACGTTTTGCTCTTGATTTTCAAAATTCGGAGTTGAATTGGAATGTAGAAACTGCATCATGCTTATTTGCTCAACATTGTCACCAGCAAGAGTAGAATAAAGTTTAACTTTTTTGTCTGCAATATAAAAAAAAAATACGGGGGTTTACCAACTTGCTACATAAAACCTCCCTACATACTCACTATTTGTGCAGCCTTAAGTGCCTGTTGCGAATTATGAGTCTGTTGCATCGTTCGTTTCCCAGAAGATTATTTTTGCTATAAAACTTGTGTTGATAATGTAGAAAACTTGATACTTACTAAAAGACCAGCAAAGTGTCGATATAACACAAGAGGGCTTCACCATAGACCGAATCACATCACCTATCATGATCGTATCATAATATACCTCCGCATTTATGTAGGAAAAACAGAAGAGAAGAAATAATCCCTTCATATTTTACTAAGGAATTAGGAAAATACAGTTCAAAGGCAAGCTCCTATTGAAAATGATTCGCAAAACTCTGATCCACCGATTTATATTTTTGCATTGTTTGAACATTAAATTGCATCTAGAACTACTTTTCAAATTGCAGGTTTAAAAAATGTATGGTAACTGGGCACTCTGAAATGGGTTTATGGACAGTGCAGTTAGCTAAAAAATAGAGCAGTAAGTAAATAACTAAACTCAAGTTGACGTTTTTCTATGAATCGAATTATTGTCGTAAATTTTTCATAAGTAGGTACCTACTTTATTATGTTTAACAATAAAATGTTGATTTTACACTACGGATAGTTTTAATGTTAGAGTAAAGTCCATTTCAAATAACCTAAAAAAGTATTTTTTTTAGTCTAGGTACTAAGTACACAATTTTCTAACTTATTGACTTTTAAATTAACAAGTTAATCTTAATCGACTCTATGTCCCACCAGGAACACTTTTCCCAAAGTACCTACCTAACTTACCAAATTAAATCCAATAATTAAAAAAACCATTTCCATACATTTCTATATAAGTAATACTTATAAATATCGAGTAAGTAGGTAGGTACCTATGTGAAAAATAAGGTGTCATTATAAAAATGGTTCTTTAAATTTTTGTATCTACTTCAGCAAGCAAAAACCAAATCAATCTGAGCAATGCAGTTCAAGCACGCTGATAAACTTTCCAGACCAAGTCAAAGATCCAGTCCATCCATACTAATTATCTATCCGTAATGGGATAATAACATTATCTGTTTATCGCATATTTATTTTGTTTACTTTGACTATCTGTGACCACAGAAGCAATAACAGTTAGGTAGTAGTATTAACGCGTGAGTGTTTTTCCGTGACAACGAGTTGCATAGCGCTACTGCCGGGTTCTTCATAGAGCGTCTATAATATTGCATGGAATGGTCTTCACCATCTTCCTCTCGCCACTCACAACCTAACGGTTCTGTGCAACCCTCTTCCACACTTATGAAAATAGGTTTAATCAGTTTTGGATTAAAATATAGAGCAACATTTTACTCTAAAAACAGCTAAAAGGTCTTGCAATTTGTTATTTTTTTTACTAACATTTTTTCACTAAGGCCGTGAAATGGTACAAATTTAATCGATTATCGGATTAGAATTAGTAATGGAAAGTTAGTCCGAAGCAAACATTCCAGCAACAAATGGAATCCTAAATATTTTTCTCCGAAAATATTGTTTACAACGTCATTATAAATCTGTGAAACGCGGTTTATGTTCCTATTATTGTAAGGAAGTAGTTCATATCACCAAAGAATAAATAAACATTTTTACTTTGAATATAGTTATCTATGTTACAATAATTCATCCGTAAATATTGTTATTGCTCAAAATGTTTTCATTGTTAGTATAAAAGGTCCATATTCCCGCTAATCGCTTGCAGTTGCGACCAACATTTAGTTTGACAACCATCCGGTTCTCCTAGGTTCCAGTTCTTCCCTTATCATTATCACATAATTATCAGTGAACAATTCAATTATTAACTAAAATGACCACAGACGTTTTCTAGACTTCATCGGAAACGGTTTTGTTATTTTATGTGATAAAGTGAAATTTTCTTGCAAGTTAATGCAGTGATAATTAAGTATAATGGTGAAGACGCTTCTTGAAAAAGCACTGCTAAATAGTAGGGGGTTCGATTCAGTATCGCTTGGCAAACGACGGGCGTCAGAATGGACACCACTGCTGCAGAAACCTAAAGAGCAATCTGAAGGTAAGTAAAGTTTTTTGCCAACGAAAAACAAGATAGATTTTTCTGGTCGACGCGCATTTTTAAACCGACTTCAAAAGAACATTATCTTGATTCTACGGCGGTTTATAAGTGACTCTTTTATTGGCCCTTGTGTGTATTTTGTGAATAGGTAGGTACTTTGTATTGTGTCGTGTTTTATTTCTGTAGATATGTAAATATTTTTAAGATAAGTATAAAAGGTAAACAAAAGGTAGACTTGTAAATATTGCTTCTCATGGATACGCTGGTATTATACTATTCATCTCCGCAGGCGAATTTTCATTAGGAAAATTGAAATAATAAGAATGAAGTTCAGAGAGTTATTCAATATTTGATTAATCACTAACTGCTGTTCGCGGTTTCGTGTTGTTACCTGGATATATCGTATAGCACGCAGGTACTTATAATATAGATCAGGAAATATAGTGAAATATTTTCAGAATCGGGACAGAAGTTTCAAAGATGACCAACAAACAAATTTTTCCTCTCTATAATTAGTAGGTATTTTATAGATAGATAGGCCTACGATCTAGGTTAAGATAGCACTTCGATACTAAGTATATTGCTCACTATGCTTTAATATGTGGCGGTGCACATATAAGGCGATAATCGAGCAGAGCAGTTGACTAGAAGTGGGCCACGCGAAAAGTTCCACTGAGATACGAAGGCCACTCTCACTTGACGACTCGACAAGGAAAATTCGATAGGAAAATTTTCTTGACCATTCAGGTTTCATTAGTACCTACCTACCTACCTATATTTTTGTTTTATTTTATTCAAAAATAATTAATGATCACGGCCCAAGGTGATGCGGTAGATATTCTTCCAGATATTTAATCATATTCAGATTCTTTGAATATGTTTAGTGGGTACCTAGGTGATAACAAATTTAGTACCTGCCCACATTTTTCTAAAGTTAACATTTCCTATTGAATAGTTGATGGCTAACTAAAAAAAAAAAAGTTGTAAGGCCGCCTGAAAGCAGTACCTACCAAAAAATACTTACTTAGCACGCAAGTATAATAAACCAAATTTTTATCTAATTAATTACATTATAGGAACTTATAGTTCAACATTATTAAAAAAGAGTCAACCATGTAGACAAAGTAGACAACTTAGCAATGATAACTAAATGTTAATGAACTTTCATCGTGTCGTTCAAAGGAGAAATTGTTGCACTTTTGCAACAAAAGTACCCACTTATAAATATTTTGATACTGATTAGAATTCAGCAACAACAGCTTTTGAACTCGTTTATTTATAGATAATACCTACAGACCTCTTAAGAAAAAATAAAACTTTTGTTGGGCACTTTAGAGTCTAGTCACGACAGGGTTAGGCTAGTTTAATACTTTTTAGTAAGTAATTTAAGAAAAACACGATGTTGTGCGGTGATTCGAAAAATCCGATCCACATCCGTTCTGACAGCTACAGTATAATTTCAAGTTACTGATCTATTTCATAAAAGGAATTAGAATGAAAGGATGCATTGCATCCTCAAAAATTATCGTGCTGTGCAATCTGTTTTCACCTGACTGCGCAGAAGGCAATGTTTTTAAAAGGTTTTTCTTCTAATATTTGTAGCATGACGATCTAAGTTTAGAATGAGGAAATAGCTTTTTGCTCCAACTCGTTCCAATACCAAATGAAAAATCGATTTATTTCCCTGTTAACCACGAAATAGTAGGTATATGTAGTATTTGTTGATAATATTTTTATGTAAACTCATTTTCAATTAAAAATTACAAGTGGCAAATCCCAGATTAGTAATTGAATTTCGTAAGATGAGAGCAATTTCTGCACTCTTGAGGTTCATTTTTGTCTATACCTAACTCTGAAGATCCTCATCAGATTCTCAAAATGTTTTTATGGAACTACATCGGGGGTATATTCTTCAAAATAAAAAAAAAACAAAATCGGTTAACTATTGACGGAATTATCGGTGAACATAATTATAAGTTGGTACATAAAAAAAACCTACAGTGGAACATAGGACCTCCTCCTTTTTGAAGTCGGTTAAAAGTAACGGACTTACCTTACCTAATCGTAGGTACTAAAAAGCCCCTATTATGTAAATAAATAATAGGGGCTATAGAACGATAGTCCAAGTGCTCTGTCTGTGCATTTTATAACAAGTGAAATAATTTTTTAGCAAATAAAGTAGGAAATCATTGGCCATTTTTCAATCTATTGCTGGCCGTGCGGGAAGTACCTCAACTTTCGTTCAGAAGTTCGTGGGTTCGAATCAGGGCTTGGAAACCGGAAAAAATTTCAAACCGGTTTGGCCTTAAATACATACAACCTTTTCATTACGGTAACGTTCTAACGTAACCTCTATCGGAGCGGTTAATGCGAGCGGAACTGTCCAAGCGGTTTTTGTTCGAAACACCGGTATAGAACGAAAATGATTAGTTCTTTCCCTCGTAGCGAGCGTCCACGCCTGCGCCGCGCCTAGCCGCCAAGATTTGCCACCTTTTGAAAACCTACGCGCTTTAGATACACTTGGATATACCGGTTCATTGAGGTTTTTCATTAGTTCGCGATAACGTTTACGTTCCGAACGAAAAACATTGAAAGAACGGTTTTTACCGGCTCCGAACAGGTAAATTTCAAACCGGTTCCAAGCCCTGGTTCGAATCCCGGCTGTGTATCGATGAAAATGTATAAGTAGGTATGCACTTCTTAAGAGGCCGTAGGTAGCAAATATGTGGTTTGAATCGTATTAGATCTCAAAATCCGTGAAAGATACCACCTTATAATGTTTGGAGAAATTAAACTTTGAACTTTTATCTTGCGTTGTGGTTTTTTAGAAACACGATTGGTAAAAGTTTTCTCGATCATATATTTTTTTGAAAAATACATGTTTTTCACACAGTTTGCTATTTATCTCAGGAACAGAACGCTATTTTTGTTGGTTTTATGTTTTGACAAATAGCCTAGAAGTATACATTTAGTTCTGGTTTTTTAATTTTTCGATTGCTTGTTTAATTAACTTGTAATTAAATAAAAACTGTTTTTTCGCTATAAATTATGTTGCGTGTCTATCGTTCTGCGCTTCTCACTCACGAGTAAAAACATTATTCGCTCTCCCGCTCATTCCTCGGCGTTATGGCACACACTTAAGAGTTAAACGTTGAAAAAATCGTGAAGAAACACGCGGCTAGTCAACCCAAAAGGAATTGACCATTGTCTTTCCTGTAGATATGGCCGGCTAAGCTGAGAGGGTGGTTAAGGTGCTGTGCAAGCCTATTCTATCTCAACAATGTCCCAGGCACTATAGTAGTGCCAATTCGGAGTGTCGCAAAAGCTAAACTTATTCCCGTCGCTATGAAAGGGACGGCAACATTTTTGGTTAGTTAAGTTTAGCTTTTGCGATACTCTGAATTGCCACTATTGTCCCGATAAGTGTAGGTAAAATTGCCTCCTGACACTGCATAAATCATCTAGTAAAGATGTAAAGGCCTGTGGTTAGAATTTATATTTACAGCTCAAATATTTAAACTAATAGGGCTGACTTGTCATACGTGACTCTACCAACCATCAAGCTAAGTCATGGGACTAGTTTTCAATATGAATATATCTACGATTTCTTTGAACCGGACGGACAAAGGTTGGAAAGATATGCAGCAGGTACCTAAGCAGTTTAAAAAAAAACAGTTTGCGGAAGATTTATTTGTATGTTTAGATCTGTGCTGCTGCACTATTAAAAATCTAACTGGTTTTTATAAGTCCGTGTATTTTTAATGAAAAAGTTCACTTATGCACGGCTATAAGATTCAAACGAAGCCACAAGATCTTCGCTTCGGTTCGAAAGTCGAGGCTCTAACCCACTCGGCCAACGTGGCTTTTTGCCGTATTAGATACCGGATTATTATAATTGAGCAGGCACACCAGTTTATCATCATAGAATTTCCTTTAACCGATTTGATCTGGTTAAAACTGACTCTCAGTCGAATAGGCAACCAGTATGCTCAAACATTTGCTCATTGTCACAAAAAACGCTAATGTGCTCTAAATTCCAGCTCTATCTGTATTCTGGTACAGTCGGCGGTAAAACGGGATAACAAACTTGATTCTTAAAATATTATTTGTGGACTTAACAATTGAGAGTCAGTTGTAGTTTAGAGACTATTTTAAAGGAATTAAATGTTCTTTTAATTCAACGACGTAAGGCTGCCGGGTCTATTGACGTGGAGCGAGATGAAAAATATGAATAAGTAACAAGTACATGAGGTTAACAATAGACTTAACGTGTGAAAGTCCAAGGATATTTCTATGGTTTTATTTTATTTCCTTTGCTAACTGTTACGACACACACATGTTATAGCATCATCTGTGATATGGCTAGTTATGCGGGCTCTCGGCAGCCAGGCAGTCTGCCGCGCCTACCGTCATTACGGCATCGGTAGTACCCTTCAATTACAATAAACCTGCCGAGTAAATTGCAACAAGTTAACCGACAGTTCAATTATTGTTGGAAAATGTTGGGGAAAACTGATGAGAAAATGTAGTTACAAGTTGTACAATCATTGATATTCAATGGGTACATAACAAGATTTCCATGAGATGGAGTAGTCGAAACTTTGATGTTATTTGATGATGAATTTATAAAAAGGAAAATAAAATATATGAACGACTATGTACCTACACGAAAACTACACTAGATGTTTGTAGCAATGATTTATGGCATATGCTTTATTTTTTGTAGGTGCACAAGAGACCTACGAAACTGACAAGTGACATATTATTATTATCAAGTAAATTCAAACAGTAGGTATGCAAACTAAAGAGAGGATTTCGCATGGGTTTTCCTTAATAGAATTTAAGATGAGGAAAATAAGAGAACTGGAGCCCCTGACTTTGCTCTGACAAATTAAGTGGCTTTAGGCCATAGCTTGCTAATTTGAAGAATATGGGTTCTTACAGGATGGTGGTAGAAACATAAATTAGAATATGTTTTGTTAGATCTCTGTTCGCAGAATTCATTGTAAGGGTAGTCTTAGTTACCTACTAGTTGGAAGCAACATGAAAATACATTCCTATTTTCTGGACTACCAGCGTATACCAGCGTTATACCAATAGCGTTTTCGAACTCAAAACGCTCAAAAATCTTACGTGAGTTGTGCTTGACATTATGTCAAGACATTATGTGTAGGTATATCTCGTGTTAGAGAAATTACTTACGTAAAAATAGCTTCTATTTAGTTAACGACAATGTTTCGTTTTATCCGGATAATCTTCATCTGAGTAAGAGTATGGCACTCCTCGCGGTCGCGTCTCACACTGAGTAGGTACTTTCCTGTATGTCATTATAATGACATAAATGACAAAATGTTCATGTGACTGATTCTACTAGGTACTAAAATTTGTAAGCAGTTGATTGAAAATGTAAAACGTAGCTTCATGTAAAACAATAGGGTGCTGTGGCAAAGTAAAAGTAATTTTGAAGTCATTATGCAGCATGTTGCACTTGTAAAGTTGTAACACATAATTTGCACTTAGTCTAAGTAGGTAGGTACCTACTTTCAAGACAATTTTAAAACATTTAAGTACCTAGAGGAAAAAGTGCAGGTTAAATACCTCAAACTTGGGCTTCCCCCTATCGGGATCAAGGTATTGCTAACGATTAGGTAAACATGAGGTACCTACCTACTTACGAATATCAGATTTCATTGAGGAAACATTAACGAATATTGTAGGTCACCCATCAAAGTAGTGACCGCTCAGAACGTTGCTTAACTTCGACGATCTATCAAGAACGTCTTAGCAAGCTTCGCCACGAGCTTAATTCGAAACATTAGGCCAACATTAGCTGCCCCTGGATTGTGTAACTTGTTTCACATTGTATCCAAGTTGTATCAAAGCAAAAATCACAGTAAATCGCGAAAATAACTGTCTGATTAAACGCTGATTAAGTAAATTAGTAAGTTACTTAAGTACTTAAATACTGTCTTAATTGACAGTTGTTTTCGCGATTTACTGTGATTTTTGCTTTGATACAACTTGGATACAATGTGAAACAAGTTACACAATCAGGGGGCATATCTACGAACATTAACACGATATAATTATCATTTTTAATTTTCGGAGTCGATATCGACCTCTACTCGGGATATTTTAAACACGATTATTTCGCTAGTAGTTGCTGAGACGGACAAAGCCATATTACAGAATGGATGGTTTTTTACAAAACTAGTTTTTTTCAGGGCATTTTATCAAATTTTCATTGGTAGGTACTTTGGTATAGTACTTTGTACCTTTGTACTTTTTTACTTGACACGGTAAAGTATTTCAAATGTATGGAATCCAAGCCGCGTCAGCGTCGCTCCCGGTAACTAGAAATACTTGAAAAAGAAATACTTGATCGGGTATCTAGATTTAGTAGACTACACATGAAAACTGATAAGTAGGTAAGGCTCTAAAATATGAATACTCACGAACCACATAAAAATATTGACATAACTCTTTACCAGCTCATTATCTACTTATAGGTAGGTACATATTGAGAGAAGAATAAATTATCGGCAAATTTTTCACTTAGTCGTTTAGGTTTTATTAAAAAAGCATACAGGATACAGACTTGAGGAAAATTTTCAAAAGAAGATTTTGGTTTAGATCTTTAGGTAGGTACCCTTTATGAGGTTTACCTCTTATAAAAATAATTTTGCCCAAACTTGTACAGTTTAGGTAAAATTCTTCTTTTTTCTTATTATTTCTTCTTGCTTGACTATTTTTAATTAAAAATATACGCTACGATTCAGCGGCTCGCTTAATTTGTTCATTAAATTGCTAGAAAGTGGGACTAGGCTATGAAGCTCGTAGCAGATTATAACAAAAAGTCAAGTTCATAAATTACGAAATATTACCTATATTTTGTGTTACAGTTACTTTTGCGGTAAAAACAAAATAGTTGATTTAACTCATTTATTTGCTTCCATAAGGCACAGCGGGCGTAAAGCAATCGTTTTTGCTGTTTGATTTTATAAATGGTAAAATTCCTTTAATTTGGTATGTTAGAATTTCATATTTGGTGGACCATCACTCAAAAAATTGAGGTAGTCAATGCTAAATGAAACAGAAGATTATTTTAGAGACCTCATGAAATAACAAAAGTGGCTTCTTTAAGACTCTCAGATCAGACAAAGCCCTTGTAAGCTGTAATGATCACATTTTGATCTACTTTATGCGTAATGTATGTTTATGTATGTTCGTATGAGATAGTGGCTAACTCTGGTGACGGAGTTTTTAGGCCGCCTGAAGTCATGGCATAGAAATGAATGACGAAGCTAGTTGAAGTGTAAAGTTAGAAAAATCTCAGAACGTGGTTGTTTTTCATAGGCTATCGCCATAGCAGTCATAATAATTGCATAAACTGTAACAATGTTCCAATGATCAATGTTGTTTATTATGTGGCAATAGTGTCACAATAGACTCGGATTGTCTCTGATTTCCTTTCAGAGAACGAGGCTGCGGCCCTGGTGGAATCTAATATTAGAATATTTGTTTTATTTAGGAACTGAGGAAAAATAAGGCAATCCACTAAAACGACCAATTCCGGATTCGTAAGAACAATAAAGGAAGCAAATGTTTCTAATTTATTTTATTTATAAATAAGACACGCAATGAATTTATCATTATTCGCTAAATGTGGACAGCCAAATGCAATGTTTGGTCATGAATCTGATTATGTATAAAAGGATTTTGACTTCCTTGAAATCGAATATAACTCTCATTATAAATCAGTGGGACAGTATTTTAATTCATTCTAAGTAAGAAATGTTGACATTAACCCTCTTTGTTTTTATTAGGTTAGTAAGTGCCAGCAAAGCTAATTCTTTTTGTAAACCATTTCAGATTTTCCTTTGTTTTTTTTTTTTTTTTTTTTTTTATTTTTTTTATTTTTTTTTTTTATTTATTCGGAAAACAAACAGTTTTACAGCCTGGTTATAAAACAATTAAAGTAAACTAAAAACCAATTAACATGTTTTCGCATATAGCAACTAAGAAACTTGTTAAACATAAAATAAATATTTCAAAAGAGAGTTACCCAATTCTAAGCTAATTTACTAACTTAAACCTTTCATAGATATATCAATCACAATCATCAAGAGCCAGCTCAAACCAACGCCTTGAAATAATGTTTGTAAAAGTAGACGGTTTTGAGTTGAAAAGATCTAACTCTGGAATGCCAACCAGTTCATTAAAGCTATTTGCCGATCGAATAAAGAACGAATTTTGGCGATAATTTGTGCCACAGTGAGGCACGTATAGGGATAGAAATGGTATTCTTACACTTCTTGTTGGGACTCGCAATCTAATCAGAGAGAGAAGATGTGGGGAATCAATTAAAGATTGAGCTATTTTAACAGTAGTAGAGATGTCGGAAATTGTTCTTCTCATTCTGAGCGGCAATATGTGGTGTCGCCTACATCTTGCTTCGTAGGTAGGGTCATAGCTTCTACATTTGAACTGAAGGAATCTCATAAACCTGCGCTGAATGGACTCTAGCCTATTTATGTAAACATCATACTGAGGATTCCAAATTTGAGAACAGTACTCGAGGATACTACGTACATACGCACAGTAAAGAACTTTAATAACCTTAATATTTGAGAACTGAGAGCAGGATCTTTTAATAAAACCCATTGTTTTATTGGCTTTTTTAACTATTGTATCAATGTGCTTATCATATAGAAGTTTCGAATCGTGTATAACGCCCAAATCACGAACTTCATCCAGTTGCATAAGTTCAGTGCCTTTTAACGAATAATTGTATTTCACAGCATTCAATTTTCGTGTAAATGTGATTGAATGACACTTAGACACGTTAAGATCTAAATTATTTCGATGACAATACTCCTCGAATCTCAGCAAATCCTGTTGCAGTAGATGACAGTCATAAAGCGAATATATTTGTTTGAATATTTTCATGTCATCAGCGTATAACAGGAACTTTGAGTGTAAGAAACAAGAAGTTATATCGTTAATAAAAATGTTAAATAAAAGTGGTCCGAGAAGGGAACCCTGGGGTACCCCTGAAGGTACAAAATGCCAAGTAGAGACAAATCCATTAATGACGACAGCCTGGGATCGGTTTTCTATATAAGATGTAAACCACCTGAAAAGGTTGCCGTGGATACCTAAGGACAAAAGCTTTTCAAGAAGTATTTTGTGGTCTATTCGATCAAATGCCTT
This sequence comes from Xanthorhoe designata, assembly GCA_963582015.1. Lineage (NCBI taxonomy): Eukaryota > Metazoa > Arthropoda > Insecta > Lepidoptera > Geometridae > Xanthorhoe > Xanthorhoe designata. Next base: position 5,015,817 of record OY757042.1, on the reverse strand, counting down.
ACTGTAGTCGGTGAAAATGGAGTCTACCTGACCACCCGAGTCCATGGCTGAAGTGGTGAAGTCAGTAAATGCCAATAAGTTGGATGCAGTGGAGCGTCTCTTTAAGAATCCATGTTGCTCTGGAATGAAAGTAGCTGACAGGGAGTTATAGACTTGGGCATATACTAGTCGTTCAAGAATCTTAGCGAACAGGCATAATTTAGAGATGGGCCTGTAGTTCTTAACTTCGCCTTTGTCACCATTTTTATAAACAGGAGTAATAAAAGCCGACTTCCATAAATTTGGTACTACACCTTCTAGTACTGAGCGTTGAAAGAGCAAGGAAAGGGGTATGGCTAATGCAGTAGCACAGTTTACAATGAATACGGGTGGTAAACGATCAGGGCCAGCACCTTTAGTAAGGTCTAGTGATTTAAGGGACTTTAAGACTAAATCAGGGTCAATATCAATGTTAGAGTTGATCGGATTGGAAACACTTAAATTATCTACTAAAGATGTGTTATCAGTATGTATAGGAGAAGAGAGAAATGTGGATTGAAAATAAGATGCAAAAAGATTGCAGACGCCCTCACCAGTGTCAGCTGAATTACCATCATAAGAAAGAATAGGGGGGAGAGAGTTAGGGCCCTTTTTATTCGATTTTATATATGTCCAAAATAATTTGGGGTTCTCTACTATAGACTCTTCAGTGCGTTTAATGTACGCCTGATAGCAATCCTCCTCAACAATTTTCGATCTTCTACGAAGTAAAGTAAATGTTTCATAATCTATGGTGTTACCATACGAACGAAATTTTTTGAGATACTTGAATTTTTCCTTGAGAATTTTTTTCAAGCTAGGGGTGTACCAAGGTGGGAATTTAGAGGAAGAAACAAACTTAAAAGGTACATATTTGTCGATGAGTTTGTACAAACAATCATAAAAATAGTCTAAGGCCTCGTCAATTGAGGTATGAGATAGACAATCGTCCCAATTAGATGAGTTTAGTTCAGAAATTATTTTTTCATAGTCACCTGAGTTATAGTAAAACCTTTTATGTGGTTTAGTTTTTAAGGTGGCAACGTTACATGACTGTAACATAAAAGTTAAAGATTTATGGTGATCATCTTCTGGTACTAGAGGATCATCACAAGGTGTAACAGATATAAATTTATTGCTCAGTACTAGGTCCAGGATTCTGGCTTTAGAGACGTTACGACAGGAACTAAATTGATTAAGATTACATTCGGAGAGGATATCAAAAAAATATATTTGTGTTTCACCGCTTAAGCCCGTAGGTTGCAGATAGGTTCCGTCATGTACCCAATCCACCAAAGGCATATTGAAATCACCCATTATGACAAAAGTATCATCAGGGTTAGACTCAACAATTGTCAGAAGATTGTCGGTAAAATGACGAAGTTGGGTATCATACGAATTACCAAGGTTTTCGTTACAGAGATATATCGTGCAGAAGTGTATCTTCTGACATATGCGGTTGTTATTTTTACAACTAACGGTAACCCACAAGTCTTCGGCCGAAGAAGCCCACTCAGAGCGCTCCACAGCAGCCAACTCACGGCGCACCGCTAATAGTACCCCGCCACCCTTTGATTGTTTTGTTTTAAAATAGTCCCTGTCCCGTCGCCAAACCAGGTACTCGGAGCCGAAAAGTTCAGAATCGTTAATACTGTCTAGCAACCAGGTTTCTGTTAACGACACAACATCGTATGAACTCAGATGGAGGTTGCGTTTAAAAGTATGCGTTTTTGTTCGTAGTCCTCGAGTATTTTGATAATACACACTAAAAGAAGCCATAACTAAAATTTCTTACAACAAATCTAAAGTGCAATGTATAATTATTGTAAAATAAACTATGGAAACCCAGTAACGTGTAGGTACTATAACGCATAAATACAAATATAAAAAGAGTCCACAACGCAAGCTTAAATTTAACTATAATTTCAATTGAGCGAGTGTATAAATTTAAGTGAGCAAGTATATTAACAAAATAGACAAAGTGAGGTGCATAATACGATTGAACATCAAATAGAATAATAAACGTTTTTATTTTTAAAATTAAGGTATTCATATGCACATCGCTTTGTAACCACATATAATTATCAAGTGACAAGGGACTCAAGTATGCGCAAGCGCAAGCGAAAATGAACTTTGTGCGGCCAGTATTATAAGCACAAGCGCAAGTGAAATTAAACTCTACGCAGCGTATGTTATAAGCGCAAGCAGGCAAAAATAAAATAAGCATCGGCAACAAACTTACGTTCTCCGCGCGTAACTGGTTGGCATATCCACTGTGAGTCATACAGTAAGGCGACGAACAATAGGCGCTGGGTTTTAATACTGTTCTCAAACTTTTTGTTGTCATGTTGAGTAGATCAATTATGAATGAGGTGAATTTAAAGTTAAGTTGGACTAATTTGTAATTTTGAGCAAATCGTTGTCGTCTTTGATAAAAAATATTGGCGCTGTGTCCGATTTTCTAGCCATTATTTTACAGTGCTTCACCCATATGTACTGGAAGTTCTTCTCATGAGCCAACGCTCTGGCCTTACTCAAAAGAGTTTTGTTAGCTTGAGTCAGATGATCGTTAACAAAAAAGTTAGCTGCCGAGGAGAAACCTAAGTTAGTTAGGTTGAGCTGCTTACATTTGCGCGATGATGCAACAAACTCTTCCTTGGTGTAACGGCTATTGAACGCAATCACAATTGATTTTTCAGCGTTGGGAATACGTGTAGGTATCCGGGCAATATAGTTTATTTCTTCCTTCTTGATGCTAAAATTACTTAAACTTCCTATCTTCTGAGCAATTTCGTAGAGGTTTTCATTCTTCTTCTGGGGAATGCCACGAATCTCAACGTTGTTTGCTCTGGCCCATTGGTCCTTTTCACGGATTTCACGGTTCAATCTATCTACTTCATTTTGAAGACTAGGGACTTGATGTGCAATTTTCTCAATGGAGATGATTCTAGTCTCCAGAGTATTTACCTTGTCAGTGAAATTGTTGATAAGATCATGAGCCATTTCTAGGGAATCCTTGAGGCTACTCAGTTCGGACTTAATCAACTTGACGTCGGCTACCAATGTTGCTAGGGGTGCCAGATCAAATGTAATCTTGCTGAGCTGATCTTGAATTCTGTCTAGTTGATTTTAACAAGCTTTAGGTATTATTGTATTTAATCATCGGCCATTAGCACATATAAATCGCTGGAGCCGGACTTAACGAGGCAGGTCTTATGAGCTTTTTAAAGACAAATAAAGACAATAGAATATGCAGTCGAAAATGTACCTACCTACCTAGTAAAATTAGAGTGAAATACGTTATTGTTATATTCAAATTCAAGACGTTTTGTGATTTTGTCCGATTGGCAGGATTAGTTTCCGAACATTGGTGTTCAGATTTTTATCTAAAGTTAATTGCATTACGCATCTAATCTATCTATCTATCTATCTATTTTAGGCTTACAGAATTGTTACTGTAAATAATGAGGTAAATTTTGATTTATAGAAACTAAACTACTTACTACCTACATAGGTATTTACATATTTTGACGATCTCAGCTACTTTACCAAGAAGCTCGTTAATTGTTTTCGCATTATTTCGCAGAAGTTTCACTGAGCACACATCGATCCAAAACATACGATCGGTATGTATTTATTTAACAAAATGTAAATAAAGTGGTAGGCACCGCCAAGGGTTTATTAACCATTTCATTTGGAAATGCGTGAATTTTATAATTTATCTCTTAGAAACTCAACGAACGTTTAACAAGTGGCAAAATTTCGTAAGAAGTAAGAAATTTCCTGCACTCTCAAACTCTCAAGGTACATTTTCTGTTCATAACTCCGTAGATTCTAATCAAATCCTCAATTTTTTTTTAAGGGAGAAACTCGGGGTTTTACTCTTTTAAACATAAAAATAATTTTCGAAATTCGTTCACTTTTGTCGGAAAAAATTTGCATTCTGTTTATCACTCCGAAGATCCTCATCAGATCTTCATAACATTTTTATGGGACCACCTCGGGAGTGTATTCTTTCATACAAAAAATGCATTTACAAAATCGGTCCACTATCGAAGGTGTATCGGTGAACATACATAAAAAAATAATAATACATACAATTAACCATAGAACCTTCTCCTTTTTTGACGCCGTTCCCGAATTTTTCGACACATATATTTTTATAAATAGGTAAGTACCTAAGTAAATTTTAATATTGTATGAAGTTATGTAAGTAATTACTTACTTTTAAAACTGATTTCACGCCTCCTAACTGTTATTGTAACAACGCAATATGTACCTACGTAAATTGCCACCTCATTTTGTTGACGCAAAAATAAATTGGCACAGTTCGATCTTCAAATCAAAGCTAATGAAAAGGTGGCCCCTGAGTGAACGTAGAATTGAAAACATGATGGACTCTGTAATGTCTACTGCCTTCACATATACCGACGTTCTTGATAGATCGTTGAAGTTGCGGTCACCCATTTAAGTACGTTCAGAACGTTGCTTGTTCTGAACGGACTTAAATGGGTGACCGCAGTGGCATTAACAACTGAGTGCCTCTGTGCTTCGGACAGAGGCACTTGTTAATAGTCGGTCAAGTCTTTAAAAGTCGTTAAGCCATGAGGGAGGCTTTAAGGAGGCCTAAAAACTCCGTCACCAGAGTTGGCCACTTGCTCATACGAGTTACTTTACTTACATATTCTCGTAGAATTTTGCTAGACATCAATTAGGCTTTTCCAATATATTTTCCGGGCTACAATCCACGCATTACTATTTAAATTTTTCCTTATTGATTATGATTATGGCCTGCCTAATCTGACAACTAAAATTTAAAAACTCAAATCAAAATTTACACCATCAACAAAGAAGATTTACGACTACATTATACTTAGGTAAACCCATACTTACGCGATGGGTTTCCTCAATGTAACTTTATCCTTAACATCTTTGAAGTTGTCTAGACGGATAATCAGTGACGTATTAGGTAAGCATCACAGGCTAATACAGTCTATTCTCTGAGTTTTTTTTAAATAGTTTACATTACATTATATTACATACCTACATTTTTTAAATACACACACAATTACAGATTTAGCAAAAAAGTGTTTTTGAAAAAAAATATATAGGTACTTAAGTACTTAGAAATAAATAATAATTATGTTAGTATGTATTATTCATTTCACAAAAGCATACATCTTAAGTGTTTTCACAACGCAATATTTCTAAATTGACGAGCCTCCAATGACGCAAAAATAAATTGGCACTGATCGACAGAATTCAATTCCCAACATCGCCACGCCATAGAAACAACAAATTGATTGCTAACAATACTATTTACTACAATCTACGACTCAAACTATACAAAGTAAATCTACTACAGAGGTATTGAAAAAAAAACCTATGATATGGTTTTAACGAAATAGATAAAAACATGAACACCATGTTTTCGTTGATAAAGTAAGTACTTATGTTTAAGATGGTTATATGCATGGAGATGACGATGACATGTCATATATCGAGAGATAAATTGCGTTGCACTGTTATTGTAAACTATTCTATTAAACTAATATTGATTTTTACGTCAAATCACAATCAGAAATCACGTCATGTTACCTTAATGCATCTGAAAACGATAAATTTATCAGTCAATGTCCATTAAGTTAAACTTAGGTCTTATATATTTAACCCTATTAATGATTTACCTCCCTTTAGCCTAACCGTAGGCTTAATTTGTTTATTTGCAGATTCTGGCTTATGCTTATTAGACCCAGAACTTAACTTACATCCTGAAGAACCGACATGGTCGATACAGCCAATAATCCGTAGGTTTCCTGATGAGTTACATAAGACGTTTAACAGAGCATACCTACCGCTGACAGTTTCGATCTACAAACATTCTTTTCAAAAACTTGAGAGCCCTTCTTTGATCTTTTACAAGTTATTTTCTTAACTTGTAAAAGATTAAAGAAATGCAAGACAAAAAATGAGCAATCTGGATTGAAGAAAGCCAAAGAACGGAAATGAGATTTGATAATGATGTTTTGATTCTATAAAATAAAAAATAAATAAATACCTATGATCACGACTGTATCCCAGGAAGCGGTAGACATTTTTTTCGGATCTTTATGCAATTTTCAATTTAAACAGTTGTTTGTATAGACAATAGTTTCTCTAGGTTCGCCTATCGCGTTGTGATGACATTGAGTATCCCAGACGTTTCGAGGGATATCTAAATGTTCTATAACACTTAGGGGACGTCATTAATGAAAAGGAAGGCAATTGTAAATACTGTGAGATTCTGTAGGCACATCGACGACGTATTTAGCGCGAGTCTTAAGTTTCACTACTGCGTACAATGTTTATTCAAAGGCACGTGGCAGGAAAGCTAGCTACGCACCTGCTAATGGCTCAGTGTAATCCATCTTAATTGTCGAAATATTACCGTGAAAGACTATCGGGTTAGAAAGTAAACTTTGTTTTAAAAGACTTTATGTTACTAGATTTCATGAAAAGCCGAGAACTAACTGTGTCCTTTTATAATAATAGTTGTGAAGGCTCTATAGCATTTTTCTTGTTCTTGCAACTCACGTGTGGTTTTTAGTTTTTCTTAAATAAAATAAACTGGAGGTACATTAGATTAAAGTAATTTAATCTTACCCTTATAGGTTTAAATTTGACAAGATATTAACAAAATACTTATATAAATTGTCATTTTCCATTGTTAGTGCAACCGAATTTTGTTCTAGTTATTCTGTCCTGGATTTATGAAATTTTCTTCTGGTATTTCCATTTTCATCTCAAAGCGAATCTATCTTGGAAAATACAAAAAAATCATGGATTTTTCTCGAATTTTCATAGGTTGTTTTGTGGGTAAGTACCTACTAGAAAGTTACCTCATATTATAATAAGAATTATCTACCTACATAAATTACAATAAACACATTTAAAAACTATATTTGTTGATAAAGTAAGTTATAAATATAAATTAAGTTGTGCTGATGCAAAACTATTATACTACCTACTAATTACTAAAATTCGGTGTTCACATTGAACTTGACCGATTACGAAAACAGGTTTCTGTTTAGCATTTTCGGCATAATTTAGCGTTTGGTAAAATCCGGAAACTAATTACAAATGGTTATGAATGTGTCAATGCAGTGTTGCAATTTTTTTTTTATTAACCTTTCATGTCCCACAGCTGGGCAAAAGTCTCCCCCTTCAACTTCCACTCTTTGCGCTCCAAGGCAACAGTTTACCAGTTTGATTCGAATGCATCCAGGTCGTCTCGCCATCTTTTCCTTGGTCTGCCGCGACGTCTCCTCCTGTCTTCGGGCACCCACTGAGTGACGACGAGTGTTGCAATTATATAAATCAAATCAACCTTTGTTTATATGCGTTACCAGGGCTGTTTTGTTTTCTTCGAAAACGGGTCCAATACGTAATTATAATTATTAATAAGTATAAGTATTTGGTAAAAATTCATAAGTTTACGTTTCTTGAAAGAACTTTGATACCAATAAATAATACAAACTATAAACCAAAGCACACATAATTAATGGCTGACTCTGGAGCTGAGGTTCATTTCCACTATGCCAAAACAACTCTGATGGCTTGGATCGTCGAGGTATATAGAGGCGGGAGTTGTGCGCGAGCGCCTATTGTAGGTTGTATTTCAATGCGCGCATGACATAAACCGCAAAGGATTCTAAACCTCTCCGTGCGAAACCGCACCGTTAGATTAAATTAAAAAACCGAATTTAATTCAAAGGAATTTAATCCAAAAACAGAATTTTAAATGTTCAATTTAACTGAAAAATAACAAAAATATTTTGTTTTTCCTGTAACTTAAGATAAGAAAAGCTTCAGTGATTTTCAGTGATATTTTGCTGTGAAAAGTTGGACGCTGGTATTTTTGTGTTTTATGGTGTTTGTATTGTACGAGTAAATGCAAAATGTTGACCGGCTGGCAGTTGATTTTGTCCAAACGTAAGTTTTTCATTTGTCACTATTGTATAGATTTTAGTGTCTAACTAAGCTATAAAAATCGAAATATGTTTAACAATAAATTACTTGGTGACTTCATATCACTATTATATTGAAGCGCTCGTGGCGAATGAGCGGTCACTACTTGGATGGGTGACCGCAAGTGGCATTTTCATCTGAGCGCTTCCGTGCTTCGGAGGGCACGTTAAATTGTCGGTCCCGGCTTTTAAAGTCGTTAAGCCATGACGGAGGCCTTAATGCGGCCTAAAAACTCCGTCACCAGAGTTGGCCACTTGCTCATACGAACTTACTTTTTTTACTGTACAGTTTTTTAATTCAGCCTACGGTGCCCAAAAATAAAATCTACGAACTAATTCCTAAGTAAGTATACCTACCTCTAGGTACACGACCTACGAGTACCTATACAGGACATTGCAATTGCTTCACTTTACGTCAGATATTGCTTGTTGTGACGTTTTTCGGATATAATTGCTTGAAGCAATAATGTCGTCACAATCTCAAGATAACCCTCGATGCAATAAATAATATTGCAAGAACAGGCAAATAATAAACAAGTCTCTTCTTTATCTTTACCTGTGAAAATTACGTTTTGCCAACCAATTATTTAAATATTTTAAGTTAGATATTATTATGCGGTTTTATTATTATTTATATACTTAAGTTTTATTATTTGGATGAAAAGAGTAGGTATAACATCGATGGCAGGGCAATGCAACAAAGGGCTTCATTAAAAAATAAATCATTCTGCGAAATTATTTCAACTTCGCAGCGGGAAACTAAAATAAATCATGTTTATTTACACTTTCATATGGCACGTGTCCCAAAAATATTTAAAAATAATAATGGTTCAATTGAAAAATAAATTCGAATCGCAATTCTAATACTTACCTACTTGTAAATAAATAATCGAACGTGAAAATTACGACAAAAGAAGTAAAATAATATGCCTACTGAGAAATACCAAACCTTCTATGACGTACCTACGTATTTAGTTTAAGGTAAATAAATATAAATAATAATATAATAATAATAGTAAGCAAATATGTATGTATTTGGACATACCTCTGACTACCCCCTTATCTACATCTTTGAAAGGATCTAAAAAAAATCCTAATGATCTGAAAGAAATGTCTACCGCTCCCTGGGATCATATTTTTTTTTTATGTAAAGAACAATGGCAGTTCGGCATACATTGTTTTAGCTCACATAAAAATCTCGCGTCTTAGTGTAAAAAAAATATATACACAATCCACAGAAGTCGTTAAAACCATATCATCAAAAAAAATATTTATATACACCGACGTTACAAATAAATCAGTACTTTAAAAAGTAGTCATAAAATAATTATGTTCGTAACATCGCCACAGAACATCCTAACATCTAGCCAAAATAGAACATGACAATGACATGACACATGATCTTTGACATGGCATTGAAAACGTCGCATTGGTATTGCCATTTTTATAAATAAAACTTTTACTATAATCAAAGACGATTAATATCTAGAAGACAGACAAAGGCCATACACAAAATCGTAACCCTAAAAAATAGCCTGAAAGCTCTAAAACATCAATTTTATCCAAGAAATTTCAATTACTTTCTAGTTAAAAATGTTTAAATATTGAATATTGTTGCTACCTACTACTAAGTATTGAAATTTCTTGGATAAAATTGATGTTTTAAAGTTTTCAGGCTATCTGGTACTGCGGGATCGGGTTACGATTTTGTGTATGGCCTTTGTCTGTCTTCTAGATATTAATCGTCTTTGCTATAATGGTGCTTTGCATAGAAGTATTTTCTGTACCTAAATAATATTTTAATTTAGGTACATTAATTTTGAATTTCTTTACATGATTTAATTATAATAATTAACTTACTACAAAATATCAAATCAAAATACCACAAATTGAAAAGGGCCATTTAATAGCAAAAACTTCTAATAGATCTAAGGGGCTTTTATTGGCAACACTAATATTGCAGTGGAGAAGAAAAATCACATTTTCATAACTTTTTATTATGTTTTTTTAATGTGGGTTTATTAGAATACATAAATATCGGTAAAAACCTTAAAAATAATTATAAATCTACTTGAAAATGAAGATTTTTTAAGACGCTCTTGAAAGTCGGCATAAACAACTGCCATGATTCTTTATTAAACGAAACTTTATTTTATACATACAAAAGAAAGGCTTTTACATAACTTGACAGTGTAGATACTTGGGTCAATATTTTGCAAAACCAGTCAAGTCAAATTAAAATTACTTAAGTAAGTACCTAATTTGTGAAAATAAACTCTAATATCTTTTAAAAATAACGGAAAATACTTTTAAAAATAACGATTACAAAGTCACTCACTCACCGTCTGCAGTTTAATCATTGGAGGAAGTTTCATAAAACTGTTTAATTACTACGTCCGTATACTTGTTCAATTTGCTAGATCTGAACTTGGCCTTCAGGTATTGAGCACTATTTTTTAGTGCCTTGATGTCTAATACTAAATACCAACTTCATACAAACTTAAAGAAGTTGACTATCCGCAAGTTTGTTATATTATCTCCGCAACGAGGCAAAGAGGAAGATTTGCATTTTTAATGACGATTTTTGTGCCAATAAGGTACAATATTGAATTAATTTGTTACCTATTGACGTAACCGAAGCTTGCACATAAATAAATCCACCTCACCTATATAATTTATACGTTCAATTAATCTCTTAATCCAATTGTAGATAGCTTGAGTTCGCTATCCGTGATGGAATTGATAATAGGCTGTTAATTGTCCACTGATGGACAATGAGAGTACACGTGTTTGTGCAGCCGTGTTGAAACACGTGGACACAGAGGGATCAGAACAACCAGTTTATTTACCACCTACATTGAATAAGCGACGAGGACATAGTTTTTCATGGAAAGCTCTCTTTTTTATCTTGCATGGAAATCTCGAATCTTTTGGTTCTTTGGATTTTATGTCTTTGCGATCGTAGCTAACTTCAATATCGGTCTTATTAGCCATTTTACGTGAGTGCCAAACCAACTATCTGACACTGCATAAAACATCTCTTATAGATAAAAAGACCAATGATGATGAGATTTTTCTTATAAGCCTCATGACTATAGAGTACCTGGAGTATACTCTATTTTACAATCAGGTGTACTATTTTACCTAAACATTTTAACAACTGGGGTTTGTAGAGAAGGGAATGAGTTTGCCTAGCATCATCTTACCTACTACAATAATAGGAAGGTGATGATTATTATAGTTGTGGCGAATGTCTAATTTTACTAGGTTGATATTATTTAGTACTTCAATTAAAAACGTTTTTTTATTTGCGCTCTCGTTATAAAAAATTGGATGGAGTTAGTCAGCTGCCACATTTATAAGCTGGAACGAGAACACCAGTAAATTAGTTTACGATAATAATTATATAGGTGAGGTATGCAAAATTGTGATAATTGGTGCATTTTAATCCATTTAGTTAATAGTGGGCGAAGGCCCGCCTGAGACGCGGAGGTTGCGGGTTCGATCCCCGCCAGGGGACAAATGTTTGTATCTTATACAGATATGGACTGATACTGGATGTTTTTCTATCTAAGTATAGTATTTACATAAAAAAAATCTATTTACCTATAGAGTGCTAATGAAGAAAGAACCTAACTAAGTACAAGTTTTTTTTTGTACAAAAAAAAACAATGAACTTCTTTTCATTAATAATAATTACACAGTAACTTAAATAAATAAATCACTAACTGTAGCGAATTACAACATACTAGGTTCACTAAAACTACATTAGTAATTAAGCTGAAATTAAATCAGGCTTGAAGCGCTGGTATTTTCTCAGACGACTCAAATGTTTCATTAAGTTTAAATCAAAGACGATTAATATCTAGAAGACAGACAAAGGCCATACACAAAATCGTAACCCTAAAAAATAGCCTGAAAACTCTAAAACAACAATTTTATCCAAGAAATTTCAATTACTTTCTAGTTAAAAATGTTTAAATATTGAATATTGTTGCTACCTACTACTAAGTATTGAAATTTCTTGGATAAAATTGATGTTTTAAAGTTTTCAGGCTATCTGGTACTGCGGGATCGGGTTACGATTTTGTGTATGGCCTTTGTCTGTCTTCTAGATATTAATCGTCTTTGGTTTAGACCCAGTTTGAGTTCGAGCGGTAAGTTTTGACATTGAGTGTACTTGATTCACAGTATCACAGTGAAAGGGCTGGTCAGACAACTCTAACTGCCAATTAGACGTACACTGACTACTCCTGTTCAAGAAATCGGATAATTTATTGCTACAAGTCGCAATATTGCGGTGAAAATTGCAGGAAAGTGCATCACAGGAAGTGCATAGATGACATCTATTCGTAATTAATAGGCCTTATTTATATATTGATGATTGGTCAATGCTTGATCTAGATTATGTATCTACATCAATGTTTAAAATATAAAAAACTGAATGAAAAAAAATCCGCATAGGTATAACTGTTCTCCACCGTCATATTATAAATCGAAACTGTATAAGAGTTTCAGTTTCTTTGAATTAAAACACCAAACACATAGGTATTTGCAAAAACACTGTCGTCATGTAATTTTTATTAATTTTTTTTATTAAAAATTAAAAAAATAGGCTTCAAGAAACGCTTCTATCTTTCAGTTTTATGAGAAACATAAAAATACCTAGTGTTAAACGCAATCAAAGTTATAAAATAAGCTTTGATTAGCTATTGATTGGATTTGAGCGTATCAATCTGCAAGCAATAAAGTTCGATCGCTGCCAGTCTGTCTGCCAAGGCAGCCATTGGCCAGCGAGGATCGTACGACATGGTCGGAATGCAATTCGTCCCGTTTGATAGAAATCTGACCGATGCAAAAACTAACTTCTAACGAGTTTCTCAATTCCAATGCCAAGTTGGGCAACTTGACGAGAACGTAGTCAGGCCCCTTAATAATGCAATCTGACTTTGCCCACGAGCATTTTGTAATGAGCCTTTCTGGGAATCCCAAGGGATCCGCGTGTCTTAGCCAGATAAAGCGTTTGGAGCGGAATTTTACTTGAAACTTGTACGACGATTAAAGTTGAAATTGCTCTCAGAAATGCAAAAGCTTCAAAGTGGCTCTTTGGTCGAGAACACCTTTTATACCTAATTTGTATCAACTATTCTCCAAATTATCAGCCCAGCCTAGAGCTTTACTTTTATCTATCTATTCTACTTATAGTTAAACTGTAAATTAACGAATGTCTGTGTTTGGAAGATATTTGAAAAAATCTTTGGCCGTCCGTGTCGGGCCAGAATTTTCCTACCTAAACAGCGGAGTGTGCTAGGAGGCCATCTCACGTTGGGAATATTAGGCCGGCTGATTATACTTAGCTAAGTAAACTCACTTGACGTCATTATAAAATGCAGGGATTAGGTATAGACATTTTGAAAATTATTATTGTTACTGACAAACCATGAAAAAAATGGAGTACCCTATCTAGGTACCTACTATAGATAGGTACATTCGCAAAAAAATTCGCAAAAAAATCTGAGGATTATCCCCAATTGAAGGTTTTCCACTAGTATCATCATCAGCCCGTAAATGCTAGGTGGAGGCGACTTGTTAAATTAAAATACAAAATATTCTACGATTCGTTTGTAAAGAATTTTACACAAAAATCTGAAAAATTAGTGGTTCTAATAAATTATTTTTAAACCTATAATATTTTGGTAGCAACAGAGATTAGGTATCACCTAAATACAACAGGCTATAACACGGAACTGCAATAGATTCAATTAGAAAATTTTAAACAGAATACCTATTCATAGGTTCATAAAATCCGAGAGAATGACGACACTTAGAAATCCTAATGCGCGTCTAATGACCACGCAGGTGGAAAGTGCAAGAGCGTCGTTTAGCAGCAATTAACAATTAGTGTGTCAATAGAAACACGTTTAGTTAGCAACTAATCGCTTACACTTCAGGTCCGTTTACATACAATGGAGAATGATGATCTATTGTTGATATGTTGTGAACTGTAATAGCCAAAGTTTACTTAAGTAAATAAACGCAAACACGCACTTATTTAATAAGAAAATTATTAAGTATTTATTATTGTTATTTAACTAAATTGTTATTAGTTTCACTATAAACTATATTCCGTTTTTGAGCCTTACCTAAGTCATACTCATTTATTCACATTCCATTCTGATCAGGCAACCTCTACACTCCCAAGTTACGCATCGTTGCACCTCACAAGTTAACATAACAAAAGTACAATCAAAAATATGCAGGTATTGTGTATTTATTCAACATGCAAATAAATCAGCTTACATGCTTGTATTTTTGTCATTGACTTTTGAAGAGATAAGTATTCTATGATTCGTAGGATCTCCTTCATCAATGTTAGCAACAAAATATTATTTTAAAAGTAAAATTTTAAATATTCAAAGTTTGTTAGTTCCGTTTTTGTAATGGTTATAAACTATGGTTGTGATTTGATTCTTTAAAAACTTTAATTATTATAAAATCAGATATACCTATCAAGTTTGTTACAAAGGTACAATTTATGCTACTCTCACAATATGTTTAACGTATATTAATTAAACAGCATATCGTGCGAGCTATAACTAGGCTAACTAGCGTATAGTTATACTCATATTCACTTACCATCATGCCATGGCTATTGTCCAAGCAGACATGCTGAATGTAAGTAATTATCTTTGACATCTCAGTGTCTGGTTTTACAACCAGCCTGAAAGATTATTATTGTTCAGTGTCTATTGGATTCTGTTTATTACCAACGTGACTAATTCACGTGGATTGGTTAGCTGGAATGCTATATACCTAGCGCGGATAATACCAATCTATCATGGTAGTACTTAGTTTAAAGTCTAATGAAAATGAAGTGTCGACAGATCATGCAACGGATGAGAGCGTTTTCCAAGAAATTGATTCGCAGCAGTTGTTGTTTAAAATCTCAGAAAGGTTACTGGTTTTTAATTACTATTTGCAAAATAATAGGTACTTACTAATATAATAAATTTTCATTCGATCAACAGTTTTATTATACTTACTAATATAATAAAACTGTTGATCGAATCAATCACAAAAGTGGTGTACTTAAGTAGTTATTGATAAAAATAAAAATATAATGACACCCTTGCCTGGGTAAAATATTTATACATAATTACATGCACCTACTCGTATCTACCAACAAAAAGCAAGGAAAGGAATCAGCTTCTGTAATCAGTTGTAGTTAGCTGACCTGAATTTGTGTTTTTTACTTATTCTAAATTGAATGTTCTGCTCTACATCATTCTAAATTTGTTATAATATAATACCTAGGAAAGAAAGAAAGAAAGAAAGAAAAATCATTTATTCTTGTAGGACCTCAAGGATCACTTAAGTATCGTTTTACATGCTAGGTGATTCTAATGCCTGTTCCAACGCGACTCCCTACAGGCAGGTCCCTAGGTACCTATAGGTCTCGGGCATAAAGGAATTATAACTACATTCAGCTAAAAATGAATCATTTTGACAGAAGCTAAATGTAGTAGGTGTAGTTTTGTATTGAATATAATATAATATTCAACAATTTCCACAGAGTAGGCAGACAATGCTCCATAAAAAGTATACTTAGTACCTATAATGCTGCCACAGTAACAATTAAAATAATATTGTTAACGTCGTGTTATACTGACTTATTCAAAGTTCTTGATAACCAAAAACTTAAACTGGAGACGAAAATAATAACACCTTTTTGTTTTGTTACAGTATTCTTCATACCGCAAAGATGGGTGATGGCAATCATGGGTTTCTTAGCTGTAGCGAATGCGTACACCATGCGAGTGTGCCTCAACATTGCGATCACACAAATGGTGCGGCAGAAGGCAGCTTCATCCTTCGACAGTGGATCCTGTCCTGCTGAAAATGCAGAGGAGGATATTTCTGAGCCTACGGTAAGTGCTTTATACATTAGACGGAAGACTGAAGAAAAGCAACGAAAATTATATTACATGCTGAGAAAAACCCCCTTGCTGAACTTGCCTTTCGTATCAACGAAGGTAATATGTCACACAATCTATGATTTACTACAAAGCGTGAGGTGGCAAATAATAACAATAACGGATGCCATGCCAAGCTGTACCATTTATCAACCTATTAATTTACACCGCCTGGTTTTCAATTACTCTTGGTTTTCCATGAAACACAAACTAAAGGCTTTGAAAAGTTGTTTTTATACTGAGTCATCCGTCACCAGAGTTAGACACCATTGTATTGCTCATACCGTACGAACAACATTGAACTATAAGCCCGTACGAGTTCTATGATAAGATTTGTCGCAAAACTTAATGCAATTGTTTCTTTTTTAGGAAATGACAGGCTACGACTGGGACGAAGAAACGCAAGGAATAATCCTCAGCGCGTTCTACTATGGCTACATAGTGACACATTTGCCAGGAGGCATGCTAGCTGAACGTTTCGGAGGAA
Organism: Xanthorhoe designata; assembly: GCA_963582015.1. Lineage (NCBI taxonomy): Eukaryota > Metazoa > Arthropoda > Insecta > Lepidoptera > Geometridae > Xanthorhoe > Xanthorhoe designata. The sequence continues at coordinate 4,999,333 of OY757042.1, read as the reverse complement.
AATACTCGCTTGGTTTCGGAGTGCTAAGTACTGCTGTGTTTACATTACTGACTCCGTGGACTGTCAGTGTTGGAGGAGCTACTGGGTTGATCATACTGAGGGTTTTAGAAGGACTTGGAGAGGTAAGATTGAGTTTTTTCTGTATTCTGTCTATGTTTACCTAAGTCATTTTTATGAGTTTTCCTTCAAACTTATTCAATCTTAATCATAAATTGCTTTTGTTCTCAGGGTACAACATTCCCAGCCTTAAATGCCATGCTGGCCAGATGGGCACCAGTTTCCGAACGAGGACGCATGGGTTCCTTAGTATTTGGTGGAGCTCAGATCGGCAATATCGCAGGTACTTATGTATCTGGATTGGTGATGAAAGAGTCTGGCGACTGGGAATCCGTGTTCTACTTGTTTGGAGCTATTGGCATCTTGTGGTTTATTCTATGGGTAAGTATTTTGTCCATAGCCGGGGAATTCATTGTAAACTGTCTGACACAACCTGATTCTATAAACCTAAAGAAGTCTTGAAGAAAAGACTCTGAGACATCGCAAGATTTATCGTTTCATTCGTTGAGATTTTCCTTTGTACTACCTATTGATTGGGCTATTATTTTAAGCTACTAATAAAGTTGATAGTGATTTTACAGATATTCTTTTCACTACATGTTAACGTATAAAGATTATAATAATTATCTATTTAAAATGCCAAGGTTCTATAGTCCTCTATTAAAAATACTAAATGTGTATCTTTTATTTTAGGCTCTCCTCTGCTACAATGACCCGGAATCTCATCCATACATATCCGACAAGGAGAAGAAGTATTTGGAAGAAGCCCTCGGAAGACACAATGCCAGCCAGCCATCTTCCATTCCATGGAAAGCTATCTTCATGTCCGTGCCGCTCTGGGCTCTGGTTTGTGCGCAGGTAATTAAAATGAAGTTTTTTATTATGTCGAGACTAATTTTTGGGTAGATATATTAGTGCACGTTTCATGCAGGACCTTATTGTGGCACGTGGCCTTTTTTTCACACGTTTTTTTAAGTACCTATATCACTAGTGGATACCCAGATACACTTAATATCAATCAATATTCATTAGCGCAGACATGTGATTGCGATTGCGAAACTCGTGCGGATTTTTTTAATAAATAATACCTACTTATCTGTATTTCTTATAAAATTCCAATCCTAATAGAATTGGCATGCCTGGTATTGGTATGTGAGAAAAACTGGACTCATGGTAGGATTCCATTCATGGGTATCCAAATGAATAACTCATGACTTGTTACTTTTAACAAGTTTCATCTAAATATTACTGCACGACCAAAATTATAGTGTTGTGATTAGCTGTACCTACTGAGATAATTTTCACTTGCTGGTGAATTGATATTGATTGCCTATCAATAGAGATTGGCGATGAATATTTAGCAAACATAATTCATTGTACAATCATAATAGGTACTATCAATAAAAACCTGTAGGTATTAAAATTGACTAATCACAGATAATCACGATAATCGTGATCTAATCTAACCACCATTTTCTTTTTAGCTTCTCTTAAAAAAAAACCGTGTTTGAAGACTTTGAATAGGATATGAACCTGATAGAGCGGATGTCTGTATTAATGGATTAGGAGAGTTCGAACCCTCGACCTTTAGATTGAAAGTAGAGGTACCATTGTACTCAACCAACACTGCTTACACTCTTCTTTCGTCAAGGGCAGGTACTTGTTCAACGTTAGTTGATTATTACCTATACAGGCCAAAGAGAAAGCTAACTCCAGAGATCTTCCTAAAAGTAAGCAAAACCATGCATCAACTTAATACTTCTTTAAAATTCACAGATTGGTCACGACTACGGCTACTTCACAATGGTGACTGACCTGCCCAAGTACATGACCGGCGTCCTCAAGTTTGACATACACAGAACCGGTACACTCGCGGCCCTTCCTTACGTGGTCATGTGGATCAGCTCGATACTCTTCGGATGGTTGTGCGACAAGATCGTCAAGAAGAACTGGATGACGGTCACTAATGCTAGGAAGACCTTTACTACTATTGGTGCGTATCAATTGGAATGCATTCGCTTGGTGATAATTTCTATTTTGAGAATGTACGGACTTACCTGTTTGCTAAATGGTAGAGCTCGCAAAACGAAATAAAACAATACTTATTTTAAATCATGAATTACCTACGTAAAATCTAAGTAATTTTACTTACTAGATTTTGTCTTAGATAACTTTTCAGAAACATTTATACTTACTTAGGTATATGAGAAAATGATCTCTACCAAACAGATAATTATTAGGCTTATTAGGATTTAGGTAAACTTCGTCCAATTTGTTGATCGAAAATGTGTCCTTTCTTTACAGCTTCTATCGGACCAGGCATATGCATGATCCTAGCATCCTACTCAGGCTGCGATACTCAAACCGTTGTCATACTCTTCACTGCCTCTATGGGACTCATGGGAGCTTTCTACCCCGGGATGAAAGTAAACGCTTTAGACCTCAGCGGCAACTATGCCGGGACCATAATGGCCATTGTGAATGGAATAGGAGCGATAACTGGAATAATTGCGCCTTATTTGGTCGGACTGCTGACCCCCGACGTAAGTGCTTCCTTACTTTATTTTGTTATACGTAAGTAATGGTCTATGGCATTGAGATTGAGAGAGAGGGCGCTACTGTGCCAATGTTTATATCAGCTCCGTAATAATTCGTCAAACAAAAACATAAAACCTGTAAAATTTTAATAGAAAAGTGAAAAGTTTAGTGCAAGACTTGCCAAATTACACGACCAAACGTTATCTAACAATACAACTCCAAGTTACGTGAAGAAATGAGTGAAAACTTTGTTGGTGGTTGAGTTGCATTTGGCTGTTATTTTTGAGAAGATCAATTCACCACAAACTCTACTAGCATTTAGAAGGTCAGTCTATTGCTCCAGTCAACATTTAAGTGCAATATAATTAAAATTGAATTGTATTTCTCAAAAATCTAAAAAAAGTATACCCTCAAATTCTATTGCCGCAAAACCCTACTGCAGGCGCCATCTATTGAGGAGTAGCGATAGGAATCATACTCGAACCTCGGACATCTAAACAATAGCTACTCAAAGAAAGAGGGCGGGAATTTTAAAATGGAGGAAGTTATGGAAATATTAAAACATATACAATTCGACATGAATGAACAAAAGAAAACAATTAAAAATACCGAGGAGAATATAAAACAATCAATTAACAATAATATAAATGAAAAATTCATGCAGATGGAAATGAAAACAACTGAACTCGAAAATATAATTAAAAAACAACAAGAAACTATAGACCAACTGGAAAAACAAGCAAGGAAGAAAAATATTGTAATTTTTGGCGTCATTGAGTCGGAGAAAAGCTTTGACGAGCTGTTGAACTTAGTACTTGACGTAATTACAACAGATATGAAAATTAATTGCCAGAGAGGAGAAATTGATGAAGTAAGAAGATTAGGCAAAAAATCTGATACAATTAGACCCATAATTGTGACATTTACAACTATGAGGCGTAAAATCGAAATACTCAAAAAGAGAAGATACCTCGAAGGCTCTACAATATACATAAAAGAAGATTACCCCCCGAGAGTTTTAGAGAAACGTAAACAGCTACAAGAAGTTTTACAACAAGAACGGGATTCAGGAAAAAATGTTGCTCTACGGTACGATAAAATAGTAGTTTTGAAAACTCGAACCACAGAATCAGACAAACCACGCAAGCAGAAGAGAATGATGTCACAATCACCTGAAACTGCAAATATCACTAGTAGACCACAAGTCAGCAACATAAAACAAATCCCGAAGAAAAATAAAACGGGTAATATTACGTCATACTTTAAAAACCACACTGAAAATACGCACATGTTGCCAAGTACTTCAAAAACATATGAAGAATCAAAAAACGCTTAAGTGGAGTCCCTCCTCTTCCTCCCCCAAGCCGGCTGGTCCCCGTGGGGGAGTCAGACCACAGCCCCCCAGTAAACATCAACCTAACTACCATGTCAAGCAACACTATCGAATTAAAAGATGTAAAATCAAAAAAGCAAACAGAATATCTACATATTGCAAGCTTAAATGTAAGAACTTTACTACAAGATAGTAGATTATCGGAACTTACCTATGCCATAAAAAAACTGAAATGGGATATAATAGGCCTGAGTGAAGTAAGGCGATCAGAAGAGAGGATAGAAGAGTACGATGAATTTATTTTTTACAACTCTCATTGCTACAATGGAAGAAATGGTGTAGGATTTATAATTAAAAAATGGCTAAAATCAAATATACAATCCTTCAGATCAGTATCTGATAGAGTTGCGGTCATGGAAATAAGAACAAACGATAGAAAAATATGGTCCATAATACAAGTCTATGCGCCAACTGAAAGCTACAAAGCAGAGGATGTAGAGCTCTTTTATCAAACTATAGAAGACACATTAGATCTCATTAATACTAAAAACGTTCTGATAATGGGAGATTTTAACGCCCAAATAGGGACGAAGAGAGACGGAGAAGAAAAGGTATTTGGTAATTTCTCGCAAGGAAATAGAAATAGAAACGGTCAAAAACTAATAAATTTTGCACAAGAAAACAATTTGACTGTCGTCAACAGCTTGTATAAAATAAAACACAAGAAAAAATGGACCTGGCGATCACCCAATGGACAGCACCTCAACGAAATTGACTTCTTCTTGGTAAACCAAACTTCTAACATACAAAGCTTTGATATTATTTCTAATCTAAATTTCGAGACAGATCATAGAATGATACGATGTAGATTAATTATGTCAGAATTAAAAAAGAACAGAAAATTCATTAAGAATGAGTCCAAACTTGTAAGAAATCTACCTAACTTTTCCGATGAAGAAGGACTACACTGGGAGAACAAGTTGATGCAAAGTTTAAATAGAACAAGCGAAATCCAGAGCCAGTATAATGCATTCGAATGCGAAATGAAATTTTTACTTAAAAAACTACCAAAATTAGAAAAAAAAGAGAATCACATATCCACGCGAACAAGAGAACTTCTCGAAGAAAGAAAACAGCTCTACATGCAAAAAAGGACGAAGGAAATAAAAGAAAAAATTACACTAATTAGCAAAACAATAAACAGAAACATATCGAATGAGAGAAAAGTATATAGGCAAAAGACTTTGGAAACCTTCATAGAAAAATCTGGTGCAATTAGAAAAGCTTACAAAGAACTAAGAAATAAAAAGGAATGGACAACAAATCTAAAAAGCAAAAACGGAAATATAATTTCGAAAAGACCAGCAATATTAAACGAGGCTACTAACTATTACAGAGACTTGTATACCTGCGAAACCGAAGATAAATTTCACGAAACTCCAACACACCGCGACTCTGTGACAATTCAAAGCATCCTGAAAAATGAAATACAACACGTAATCAAATCTCAGAAGGCAGATAAAACACCTGGAGAAGACAATATCACCAACGAAGTCCTGAAATCACTCTCAGAATTTCTAGAGGCCCCAATTCAGCTATTATTTAACAATATCCTCAAAGAAGGTATAACACCCAACCAATGGTCCAAATCAACTATCATATTATTACACAAAAAAGGTGACAGAAATGACTTAAATAACTATCGTCCTATCAGCCTAATGTCTAACATGTACAAGATCTTTTCGAAAATAGTTTTGAACAGACTCACAACAATTCTGGATGAGCAACAGCCACATGAGCAAGCGGGGTTCCGCAAGAACTTTTCAACCATTGATCACATCCACGCGGTAACACAGGTGATTCAGAAAGCAAATGAATACAGAAAAGATCTATACTTATGCTTCATTGACTATACGAAAGCATTTGACTGTTTAAATCACGATGCAATTTGGAAAAGTCTTTTGGAACAAGGCGTAGAAATAAACTACGTGAAATTAATTCATAACATCTATTCAACCAGTTGTGCAAAAATAAGAATGGAAAGAGATGGTATAGATTTTCCTATTAGGAAAGGCGTTCGCCAAGGAGATCCGCTCTCACCAAAAATCTTTTGCGCCGTCCTAGAGTCAATCTTCAGAAAAATAGACTGGGAAGGAAAAGGATTAAAAATAGATGGAGAATACCTCAGCCACCTAAGATTCGCGGACGACATCGTTATCTTTGCAGAAAACTCTACGAACTTGGAAAAAATGATAAACGAACTAGCAGTCGAAAGCAGAAAAGTGGGCTTAAAGTTAAATAAAACAAAAACAAAAATACTAACGAACAATACACAAGATAAGGTGATGGTAGAGAACGAAGAAATCGAATATGTCAACGAATATATATATCTTGGACAAATGATTTCTTTTCAAAACTGTACAAGAAATGAGGTGCAGAGGAGAATAGCTATAGCATGGAAAAAATATTGGAGTTATAAGGAAATAATGAAAAATAAAGATATTGATATACGTATTAAGAAGAAACTCTATGAAGTTGCTATTCTCCCATGTTTAACTTATGGCTGCCAAAGCTGGTCCTTGAAAAAAGAAGATGAAAATAAATTAACCATATGTCAAAGGAAAATGGAGAGAAGTATGTTAGGGATAAGACAAAAAGAAAGAATTAAAAACAGTACAATTAGAAAAAAAACTAAACTTATTAATGTCACCAAAACTATAAGATCTCTGAAATGGAAATGGGCTGGACACGTTTGTAGGATGGAAAGTAACCGATGGGCGAAGAGAGCAACAGAATGGATACCAAGAGGTGATTTAAGGAGCAGAGGTCGACCGAGGAAACGGTGGGAAGATATATTCTTGGAAAAAGTGGGTCCAAACTGGATGACCATAGCCCGAAACAGATCAGCTTGGAAAACGATGGGGGAGGCCTACGCCAAGGAGGCGACTACTACTGAGAGCGAATGTAATAATTAATTTGTAGATTTACATTAAGGTACTTAAGATTAGAAAAAAGAAATACTTATGTTACGTAAAATTATTGTAAAAAAAAAAAAGTAATAATAATAATAATGGTAGATGCATGCTTAGTTTAGTAAAAAAATCTGTAAACAGTAGTAGAATAAAGGCTTTATTTATTTATTTATTTATTTATTTATTTAATAAAGATTGCTAGTTCTTAGATAGAGGAAGCTGTAATTATAAATTGATGAATTACCTAACACTCTCCGACCTACATGCTCAAGCTCATTGCTCAGTGCTTTTCGTAGACACACTTATTACCTATATTTTTATTTATAACTCGTACCTATATTAGAATAAAATATTTTAATAGATTGCCATAGCTCGCAAGCATCACGTCTTAGATCAACTGAGTTGGTAATATAAAGCTGTTGATATTTTTAGTACCTACCTAGTTACTCAAAGGAACAAATGCATAGTCCGATGTCGTAATGAATGACAAGCGAGGTTGCAGATTTGCAAATCCAGTGCTCATTTAACAGGTCACCTGGTCACGTCTGCTTGTCCTTTGACAAATGACATGGACGCAGCGAAATAGAAACTTGCATGCATATTTATATCAGCCTTCCTGGCGTAACTAATGAATTTATCAGCATAGAAGCGAAATAACGCCTTATTATGGCTTTACATAGAATGGGCTAAATATTGTTCTCAATTATGTGAAAGGTAGTGGAAATTTTCGCAACCAATAGCTGGATGATAAGGGGATTTCGTTGGAGTGTTACTGGCTTATTATAAGTATGCTAGGTACGTTATCATCCACAACTCCACAAGTCACATTTTTCTAAATCGAAGACTTGTTCTGAAGTTTCAGAATGAATCAACAATAGGTCGTAATCTTGCTATAGGCTGCAATTATTTGGATGTTTGTAACGGTATGACAATGACACAGTCCTCAATCACGTTTGTAACGCGTCTCGCGTAATTTATACAAATAATCGAAATAAATGCACTGACACTTTCGAAATCGCAAGTCACTACGACCTTGATCTGCTTTTTGCTGCAATGCAAAAAATTTAAGAATTTCGTGTTCGAAAATAACAATACATTTTTGTATTTTCAGAGCACGCTAGTTCAATGGCGGTTGGTGTTCTGGATAACATTAGCAGTTTTCATTATAACAAACTTGGTGTTTGTCGCCTGGGCTTCGGGAGACGAGCAGTGGTGGAACCACACATCGACAGACCCCAGCAAGCAAGCCAAGGACCAAGAAGTGGAAGCGAGTCGCTCGGTCAATGCCGAGGTCAAGATCTGATTTAAATCTATTTCGGGTATCCGTCTATTAGAGGCTATTCGCATTTTCCTGTATGAGAACATGTAAATATTTTTTGTAGATCTTGTTGAGGATTAGGAAGCTTCTGTTGACGAGTGTTATTTTTATGCAATGGTTGTGTTTTGTACAATGGATGCTCCGGAAGCTAGCTAGGAAGTCCGTAAGGTTCACATTGGTACTATTTTTCCTCTGCTGATCGCAAGGTGCTATTTTGCGATAGTTGCCACTCTATCTTGTTCACATTATATTCTATCTCAATCTCGATTAAAATTCAAAAAAGTTCCATACATTGTGAATATAGACTAGTTCATTATAAATAATGGAATAGCTCGAGGCATTTTCCATTATTTACATATTTCTTAGAAGTCAAGAGCACTTGTGTATTCAGTCATACCTACAGCAGTTACCTAGCTCCATCATTACACAACCTGTCAACGCTTAGAAAGTTGTAAATAATTATGCTTAGCCAACAATGTTTTGTCTGTACAGTACAAATAGTAGTATTCCTTTACGATGGCGATTCTCTAAAACAGCCAGTGTTATGTGATAGTAAGTTAATTTAGATTAGAATAGTCGCGGGCCTTTATTTTTTTGGCCATTTTGCTTGTGTAAATATTATTGCTAATAAATGACCTGAAAACACACCTCGAAAAATAAGCACTAGTATAACGTAGAAGCTGAAATACATACCTACATTCTATTTTATAACTCATCGTTCGGGCTACAACTATGCTGCGAAATGTCAAAAAAAAGGTCTTCAATTAGAATAGCAGTCAGGGCTCTAGGTGTGTTTTCCGGTCACGTGGTTGACCACCTGTTATTTTGTATTTATTGCTGAAATATGATAGCATTATAGGTTCTTGTTTTATTATATTAGTGTAGATATACTAAAACATAAGTTGTTGTATCTTGACAGACTTGAAATAAGGAAAAAAATCTTAATGACCTAAGTACATAGGATTAATTGTTAGTGAGATCTGAAATAATGTCGGAATTCTTCGATTTGAATATAATTATACCTTTTCTCAATGACAGGACCGAATCTAGTAGTTTTGCGCACAAAAAGCCTTGATGGTCCATAATAATTTTAATTATTTGTTTCTTTTGAACGCCCTTACGTGCCACACAGATAACAATCTATGGGGCAATGTTTGTGGTAAGGTACTTTACTACAAAGTAGGTACTTAGCTATAAAGTTTTGTAAATACCATCTTAATTCATGAAATTCAATGGTTTGTGCTGTTGAGTAAGCAGCAGTTCACTTCAATTAATATTAGCGATTATCGTGCCAAAACTGCCGAAGAATAATTGAATTATATTAGTATAATTTGGGCCACTGTGCCACCGATGATACTAATTAGCGTGAAACATGTCACCACAAAAATCAGCATATTAAAAGTGCTTCAATTATTTCTAATTGACATTTCAGATAGGTGTTTAATTATTTGCTTAGTAACTATTGTTTTTGAAGGTTTAAAAGCACTTGTACAAACAAAAGACGTATTACAATGAGCTTTTTGTGAAAAGTGTAAAAGGTACGTACGGTTTGACCTAAGTAGGTACTTCGTTCATGGGTTTGACGTAGTTATTGTTCACATTATTTTTGTAAAATTGCGTAAAATCAAACAAGAAAGGCTGTGAACAAACTGTATTTAAGTTCAAGAACATTCAGGGTGCAATGCAGTGCCATTTGAGATCTGTTTTCGGTATCGATGTAGGTAACTACGCACAACGGATTCCCAGAAAAAATAAAAATAGCAAACTAATATAATTAACGCGAATCGTTCTATATTCCGCTATTTCGTTAAAACCGCTGTTTTCTCGTGGTCCCAGGATTTTGTCCCATTAATGGGACCACAAGAGAGAACTGTTTCTCGTAGTCCCATTATTGTGTAATTACATCCTGTATATAACGACGATATACTCGAATTTAATAAATAAATAAGTTGTGTTCGTGCGTGGTTACATGTCGCATACTGTAATTTAAAATGTATTATTATTAGAGTAGGAAGTTAAGTAATATTTATAGAATAGGTTATAAATTAACTATTACTGATCATAGTTTAGGGTATGTACAATTCTATTGTAAGTATAATAAAATTTTGTTAAATAAAATATTAGAAACACAGTTTGATTTTTATTGAGTAAAAAAATAACAATTTTAATGCACCTACATAATAATTACGATCAAAAGAAAATAATAAGGAAACGTAACAAAAATATATTAATAATTCAAAAAATACATTAAAAAAATAAATACAAATTTATTAATCACTTCTACATCAATTATATTATAGTTTTTATATAAACTTATATTCTAGGCTAGGCATATCAGTATTTGCAAGACAATAGGTACACATGTAATTTTACAAAAAACCCTAATACTTAAAATCAACTATATATGATAACACCATACTATTTGTGCTATTACAGACATTAGGTACATAGATTACATAGTCACTAATGAAAAACGGTCCACAGTGTTAAAAATTACCTAAAAACGGTCATACACCTTTATCATCAAATGAAAAATAAGGATTTTAGACAATTTTAGATCATTTTTATTAACACAATAGTGGCAATTCTGAGTATCGCAAAAGCTAAACTAAGCTAACTAAAATTGTTGCCATCCTTTTTATTCCCATCGCTATGAAAGGGATGGCAACAATTTTAGTTAGCTTAGTTTAGCTTTTGCGACACTCAGAATTGCCACTATTGCATTATTGCATTGTTATTTGCTAATACATAATTTAATATCCAGTACAATACAACTCACGAAAGTTTAAAAGTGTAATTATGAATATCGTTATATACATTCTAGAAGTGTCTTTTTATACTATAACTAGCTTACACGCCCGCAGCTTCGCTCGCGTGGTACCTACCTTGATAAAATATAGCCTATGTTCACTCGGAAAGTCCATGCTACACATCGGTGAAGGATTTTTGAAACCGGATGATTGGATATTACCCCAAACATACAAACCAACTTCACCTCTTTTTAATATTAGTATATTTGTAATATGAGTATAGTATAGATAGACAATCACTTAATAGCTACGTCCACACTGTGCCCTTTTTTGTTCATCAAAGGATTGCGTCACAGCGCAGTCAACAGCGCACGTGAAGCATGCCCTTGACGCTTGCGCTATGACAGTTGAAAGCGTAGCGCGCGCTGTGATATTTGTCTTCCCGACGCGGATGGATTTCTGTGCCTCAAACCGGTCAACAACAAGATGGCGGACGCAGAAAAATAAATTACGTTGAAGTTTGTGGAAGATTACAGAAGCATTCCTCAACTTTGGGTTCCAAATAATAAACTTTGCACAAATAAAGTTAAATATTTATTTTTTCTGGAATTTCTTATGATCACGAAAGCCGTATTCCACCAAGTAAAATGTTGTCGTCATACCATGTTTCATCAAGCTTACTGAAACTACGACTGAACTAAATGACTATGTTAGTGTTGCGTTCGTTGACGCATTCAATTATTGATTGCGCCAAAAGAAAGGAGAATAGAATGATGACGACGAAAGTTGAAGATGATAGGGCACAGTGTGGACGTAGCTAATAAAATCCTTGAAACTTCTGCCTCTTAGAGACATAAGAGTTATGGGTAGCCCTGATCAACAACAGGGCCTTGGAACCCTCAGAAAAGTTCAAGAACCGATGTCGGACTAGGAGTGTTACTCAAGTCGCTTCTATGACTCAGGATCTGTAGAGCTGTCTTATAAGGAATGTGGGTTATGTCGAGGATGCGTAGGTTTTCTTCTGCGGCTGCAGGGTTCTTGAACATGTAAGCGCGAAGACGGCGCGCGTCTTCGTAGTCTAAGTTCAGTAGTTTGCACGATTGGAGTAACCTGAGAAGAAATTGTGTGATAATAGAATGGATAGGATATTACTTACATAATTATCAAGTGTTAGTTAATTTAAAACAAAAAATATTTCCCTTACAGCACCAAAATGAAATATCATTAAAAAACATGAAAAATAATTATAGCTCGAGTGAACAGGTCACAATCAAGAAGAATCGAATAAGGTACCTACAACTTTGTTTTTATATAATTATATACATATAAATAAAACAAATAATATTGTGATATAAAACTGCGAAGTAAATATAACAAGTCAGGTACTTACAGAGTAAGTATGGATTCCATTTTCTTACACATTTTTCTTATTGTTTAAATATTAGCGAAGTGGGAAATAATAGTTATGAAATGTTAAGTTAGACAACTTCTAATGATGTTAATTTATCAAGAAAAACGATAAAATAAGGAATAAAAGTTCTATCAATAGAGGATTTACCTGGGCAATTGATTGACTTGCGAGGCGACTTTGTTGGGTGGCGCAAACGCCGGTACTAAATTTCTCTTCACATCGTGTACCAACTGCAGTGTTCCGCCTAAGTTGAACCAATTCTCTACCACCACCTCCTGTAAACAATATATTGAATACTAGCTTACTCGCTCGCGGATTCTCTCGCGTGGTACCTACCATGATAAAATATAGGCTATGTTCATTCGGAAAGTCCGGACACGTCGTTTCGGAGATTAACCCAAACATACAAACAAACAAACCAACTTTACCTCTTTATAATATTAGTATAGATATATATACTTAAGTATAGCAAAATTATTTTTTTATAAAACCGCCTTCAATATCGTAAGAATAGAGAAATTTCCTGCACTCTCGAATTACATTTCTCTTCATAACTCCGAAGATCCTCATCAGATCCTCAATTTTTTTATGGGACCATCTCGGAGGTATACTCTTTCAAATATAAAACTAATTTTCAAAATCTGTTCACTTTTAATTGTAAAACTTACCTGGAATATATGTTCGTCGATAACAGTGGCTATTTGAGCTCGGAGGTGCGCTGCGAGTGGTGGAGCCAAGCGAGCTGCGCACGCGCACAGCCGGGAGCACATGGCGGAGAGAGGCGCGCATAGAGCAGCCGATACACAGAGCTCGCTCTCAGCCACCATCGGCATCGCGTGCCATCTACAAATTAAAAAAAATGAAACAATTTTTACGGCTGCATCTCCAAGGCGCGGTTTTTAATAAGATTTTCTCCCAGATCTTCAGGCATTTAAGATCCTTTGAAGATTTACAAATCTTTAGCAAAAGGTGAGGATATTTAACAGGCAATATAAGCTGAGTTTTTTTAATACTGATATTTTCGGCTTTGACATTTGGATTTCGTGGCCGAGTGGTGTAAGGCAGCTCGGCAGCGTCGGAGTCCATAACTTTTAATGAGATATTTCACTTGTAGTTTAAAGGTTTTATTCATAAAGATTTGTCAATTTAATATAGGTTTAAATAATGTTTTTTTCTTGTAACTCTTATGTCAATGAAACTCATTTCATTGACATAAGAGTAACAAGAAAAAAAAAAACAGATTTAATATGCGTTTTAGCTATAGTAGTTTAAACCAATATGCATAAGGGGGTAAAAATATTGTCCTTACTTTTGCCTTTTATAATCCCTCAGTCCAGCCTTGAACTCCAACACGATGTGATCAGCGAGCGAGGACAGCCCGGAGTCTCGGAGATGCGCGAGTAGACCGGGCGCGTCTAGGAACACGCCCGCTTCTTCAGCCTCTTCGTCGCCGTCTAAATGCTCCGCCACGGCTAAATTTGCTATGGGACGGGTCTGGAACAATATTTAACTTCTTTTTATACTATATACTTCTATATCTATACTAATATTATAAAGAGGTAAAGTTAGTTTGTTTGTAAATGAAAATTATTCCCCTAAAACTAGGGAATTCTACTGCTTGTTCCAACGCGACTCCCTACCACACCACTTAGGGTTTGTTTGTATGTTTGGAGTAATCTCCGAAACTACTCATCCGATTACAAAAATTATTTCACCGATGTGTAGCATGGATGGACGGACTTTCCGAACGAACATAGGCTATAAGAAATGTTATTTTATGAAGAGCACTTACAATATCCTGGAAAGTTAGAGATCTACGAGCGATCTCTGTCTCAGCCTGCTTCTTCGATTCCAGGTTTATTTCATCCAACGACATGCCTTCAGCTATTTCATACACTGAAATAAAATTAAGCACAGTTTCTTATAAGCTTCAACACCTTTACACTTGGAATTTATTTCTAGTTTCACAGCAAATGTCACGCACGTACCTAAGTTAAATTACTTTTTACTTTTGCAAAATTTTTAATCAATGTCGTTCGTGATTTATTTTCAGTGAGATATATCATACCTTTTTTTTAGGTGATTAATATTTTTGTCAGTCCCGGCTTTTAAAGTCGTTAAGCCATGATGGAGGCCTTCTGGCGGATTAAAATAAGAACTCTGTCACTAGAGTTGGCCAATTGCTCATACTACTACTTACTCAATAGTCAAACTCCAGAGGGAAGCCAAACGAACGTGAGGAGTGAATCAAATTAATCGAACAGCGAGCATGCCGTTGAGAGAGACAAAAAATGCAGTGAATCCATAGTTTCGTAGTACAAATTTCGGAGCATCAAGTTTCGGCCATACTAAAAAACGGCACGCGAAAAGGGACAAAAGATCTAATGCTTCGTCTCTTTTACTCACAAGAATGTTGTGTATATTTTTCTTTGTTTTTGTGTGACTGAGAAAGGAATATAAAGCTCTATTTCTTACTTTCTTTAAGCCAGAGACTTACCTGGTGGTTTCATGTCACTATCAGTCTCTTCTGACGAAGAGGACGAACTGGACGAGGAAGAGGATTCCTCTTCGTCCCTATGTTGTAGATGTGTGTAGTGTTGGAACTGCCGCTTATAGTAATGCAATTGAAGGTAATGCTGTAAGAAAGTTCATAACATAATGTAGGTCATAGACGAAAAAGGTGTATGAAAATCGTAGCACGAGGAAATCTGTGGTTATTACAGTAAACGCAATCAAAGTTGAGTGTGAAAATAGCAAGTAGCAGTCAAAAATATCGCTATCTTTGTTTCACGTGCTGTGGATACGTCTGTTTAGCTCTTTCAAATAATACGCGACCTACTTCTGAGTTTCGTTATAATGACAGCTTTGATTTTTAAGTCAATAAACCACAAAATGTCTTTAGGTGGCATAAAATTGAAAATAAGTCGCTCATACAAACTTACTAATTTTAAGATTTAAAAAAGATTTATATTATGCAAGAAAAAGTAAAAAAAAAGAAAAAAAAAAATTGTTACTGTTTTTTATCAAAATTGTAAATTAAATCTTTTAATTATCTCTTACGCCGTAAGGTTACGAATTCAAAACCTAGTTTCCTGAGAGGGAAAATACGTGTTTTCTCGTAACTGGTATCGTACGAGGATGAATTATGTTTAGTTCGTAACTGGTTACGAAGCTCCGGTTTCGTAGACGGCCGAAGCGAAATTTTCAATCATACATCAGTGAGTAATAAACAGTGTTTAAGTTCTACTAGTCGATAAAAGATAAATCACTTAATACTTACAAGTGAGTGCGCCCATTGCAAAAGCACGGTGTGCGTATGATGCGCCGCATTAACAACCGCAGTAAGAGGATGAGGTGTAGAACTCGACACCATATTCATAAACGAGTCGACAGTCAACGACTCAGTGGCTGCGCTCAGTATTTGAGTCAAACGAATCCGCCATTCCTCTATCATCTCTAGCTGTAGGTCCAGAAATTGTAATCTGGAACAAATACATTTGTCAAACTAGCTGCGTAAAGGTCGCGCCACGTAAAAAGAGCGCTGGCTGTCAAACTGCGCAGTGGTCGATGATTGGTGGAGAGGTAACGCGGCGCACTTCATACCATTGGTTTAGCGAGTGCTATTGGTTCGTCAGCGAGTGAACAAACATACCCCCGCTAATTCCCCTCAGCTCTCTTTTTACGTGGCGCGAACTATACCCGCTGTTACCCGCGGTGGATAAGTACCCCCCCTGGGAATACCGGGATCAGAAGTAGCCATTTTTTAATCCAGGGTAGGCGCTCCTATGGCTGTTTTACAAAACATGGCGGAATGCTGTAATTTCTAATCATATTTAATCAAAATAAATATGAATCTTGCTCTTATTATAAAAATAAATACGTTATTTAGGATCCACGAATCGTATTTAATTAGATAAATATTTTTAAGCTATTGCAGCTTAAAAATATTTATCTAATAAATAAATAAAATCTCTATAAATAATTTTTTTTTTTTTTTTTTTTTTATTTAGCCTATATCATCCCACTGCTGGGCAAAGGCCTCCCCCAATTCCTTCCAACACTCGCGATCACTCGCCACTTCCCACCAGTCTTTCCTAAATGTATCGAGGTCGTCACGCCAACGTTTCCGCGGCCTGCCCCGGCTCCGTCGCCCATCTGCAGGCACCCATTGTGTGACGACTCCTGCCCACCTGTCCATGCTCATACGGCTGACATGTCCGGTCCAACACCATTTTAGTTTTGCACTTTTGTCTCCGACGTCTGCGATCCCTGTCTTTTCGCGTAAGAATGTATTACGGATTCTGTCTGTCCTCTTCACCCCTAGCACGCTGCGCTCCATAGCTCTTTGGCACACCTTGAGTTTGGATTTTTGAGACTCGGTTAAGGACCAAGTTTGCGCACCATAGGTAAGAACGGGCAGAATGCACATGTCAATGAGTTTTCGCTTTAGTGATATTGGAAGGGTACCCTTCATCAGCTCTTTCATGGACCAGTAGCTTCTCCAGGCGTTGTCGATGCGGCGATCGATCTCTTTACCTTGCCTGTTATCGAATGAAGCTAGCTGGCCCAAGTAAATATACTCATTGACGTAGTGCAATTCTTGCCCGTCCACCTCGATCTTGTGTTTGGTGCTGTTGGTCATTACTTGTGTTTTTAACCGATTCATCATCAATCCAACCTCAAGGCTTGCCGAGCTTAGTTCTTGAAGCATGCTTTGTAGATCGGGCGCAGTCGGGGCGAAGAGAACGATATCGTCCGCGAAGCGCAGGTTCGTTAGTCTCTTTTCGCCGATGACAATACCTTTTTGTGACCATGATTCTGTTAATTTCTTAAATATCTCCTCAAGAGTACTAGTAAATAATTTTGGGGAGAGTGGGTCGCCCTGTTTGACACCTCTATCAATTGAAAAATGTGATCCTGAATGATTAAGTTTGATATCTGCTGAACTGATATTATAAATATTTTTAAGAAGATGTACGTAAGTTTTTGGAATTTCTTGGTTCTCTAGCGCGGTAAATATAGCTGAGTGCTTTAAACTATCAAAAGCTTTCTTGTAATCAACAAATGCTAAATACAAAGGTTTGTGGAATTCGGTGAACTTTTCTATAATTTGATTAAGTGTATGCAAATGGTCAGTTGTTGAGAAGCTAGGGCGGAATCCGGCTTGTTCAGGTGGCTGATGGTTGTCTAAAATTGTGTCTATCCTGTTGTAAATGACTTTTATAAATGCTTTATAGATGTGCGATACCAGGCTTATCGGTCGGTAATTGTTGATGTCGCTTTTATCTCCTTTTTTGTGTAGAAGTATTATATTTGAGTGACACATTCTACTCGGAAACTCACCTGTTTCTAGGATGGAATTAAACAGGTTAGTAATGTGCGGCAAAAGCGCATGAGAACCAATTTTTAGAGCCTCTGACGAGACACCGTCTTCTCCTGGACTTCGGTCGAATTTCATGCTCCTTATCGCAGTCAGTACCTCCTTTCCGGTGATGTATGGAATGTTGTCATCTAAAATATATGGGAATCGCTCCTTGATCTTTGTATCATCAGAATAGAGGTTTTTATAGAAGTTTGTGCAAATGTCAAGAATTTTTGATTGTTGTGTCGTTTGCCATTTTCATCTGCTAAGCTATTGATCCACGTTTTTGTTCTTCTGATTCCTTGTTTAGCTATCCTGAGAGAAGTATGGTGTTCCAGAGCATTTTGAACTAATTGGCAGTTATATTTCCTAATGTCCTGTCGAATGCTACGTTTTACCTGTTTGTCTAATTTCCTATAATTTTCTGATTTTATATCCATTTCTGTTCTTTTTTCAATTAGTTCGTGCGTCGCTTTTGTT
This sequence comes from Xanthorhoe designata, assembly GCA_963582015.1. Taxonomy (NCBI): domain Eukaryota; kingdom Metazoa; phylum Arthropoda; class Insecta; order Lepidoptera; family Geometridae; genus Xanthorhoe; species Xanthorhoe designata. The sequence continues at coordinate 4,981,112 of OY757042.1, read as the reverse complement.
AATTTATTATTTTTGTGCCTACAATATTTTATATTTTTACTACTATTTTGAATGCTTTTAAGTATATTGTTATATTGAGTTTCTACAGTTTCGTCTGTTTTATCTACTGTTAAAGATTCGAAATGGTTTGTTAATTCAACATTGAACTGATCAGCGTTTTGAAAAAATATCTGCTTGGGAACTTTTTTTATTTTGCTTGTGAATAGCTTAGCTCGATGTATTTTAAAATTAAATCGAATTTTTGTACGAAGTGGTCTGTGATCTGAACTAAATTTTATCTTATTTATTACATTTACATCTTTAATAATATTTTTGTCGGAACTTAAAATGTAATCGATTTCATTTCTGAAACTTCCTCCTGGTGCTACCCATGTCCACCTCCTATGTGGTTTTTTCGGGAAGAAGCTGTTAGCTATGCGCAAACGTTGACCGAAAGCAAATTGCAATAGGCGTGAACCTCGTTCATTACGTATTCCTAGACCATGATTTCCTAGTATTTCTTCGTCGTCGTTGATCTCTCTTATACCGACTTTAGCGTTGAAATCTCCGAGGACTATATTCCAAGTTCCCCGAGTCTCGTCGCATGCCTTATTAAGGAGATCGTAGAAGTCCTCGACGTCTTCGTCGCAGTGTGCTGATGTAGGTGCATAAGCCTGTATGAATGTTATAGTTTTGGTGGATGTAACTTGAAATTTAAGAGCTGCTATGCGTTCCGAATAACCTATAAATTCAATAATATTGTTCTTCCACTTTTTTGAAACCATGAACCCTACACCGTACTGGCCTTTGGTTTCGCCAAAGTGGAAGAACACACTATTTTCTCTTTCTTCTGTCTGCTCTCCTGATCGCCTGACTTCCGCTAAACCTATTATATCCCATCTGATGTTTTCGAGGGCGTTTTCCAGTTCGATGAGGCGGTCATCGCTCATAAGTGTGCAAACATTGTAAGTCAAGACGTTAAGCGTATCGGAGTCCAAAATAACGTTAGCTGGGGTCGTTTGACGGTGGGATCTCACCCGGAGATTCTTCGCACCCCTAACTCCAGGGCTGACACGGCGCCCGTCAACGCTAGGACAGCCACTGGGGTCGCCGGGCACTTGGGGCCTTTTTTGGAAGTGTGTATTCATCATTGGGGGGGTTAGACCATAACCCACCACGCTGGTCTAGTGCGGGTTGGTGGGTGTTTTAGCCAGAGCCTTGTTTGTTGATTAGCAGGGTGTACCACGAGCAGGTAAGGTTGGCTTGGGCGCCGAAAGATGTTATTTGGCACCCCTTACACCCCATATAAATAATATCTCTAATAAATAAATAAAAGCTATAGCTTCTATCGCGCGCGGGCCTTGAGCGTGGAGACCGAATCCAGAAATTCCGTAACGAAAATAACCTAACACCACTCCGAAAAAATGCTATGCAATAGTTTACCGCGGCGGTCTCCGAGTGCCACACATATTTTTTTTTTTAGTAATTCTTGATTACTGTCATCATGCCTATTCTATAGGTATGCCTATTGTTAAGACGTGCTAAGACAAACGTCATCTTACCTATGACCAGGTTGTGGCAACATCGCATAACGTTCTTCGATAGTTTTCAGTAAAGTAATGAACCAATCAGCGCTTCGAGGCACCCATAGTAGAGCGCCGACGGCTGCATTCGCCCCGCCCGCTACTGGCTCGCTCCAATACTCGCTTTGTAGTGTCTCATCCATTTTTGTTAGGGCATCTGAAAAGATAAATAAATAAATAATAATAAATATCCTTGGACATTCCACACAGCATCATCTAGTCCCAAGCTAAGCAACTTAATGCTTGTGTTATGGTAACCAGATGACTGATATACTACATAGATACATTTCTTTGTAAATACATACATACTATAGACATAGCTGGGCATTAACTCGTTAATCCGTTAATCGTTAATTAACGAAGTTAACATTTTGATTAACGGATTAACTTTTAAGTTAACTTTCAAAAATGTTAACGGACACGTTAACTTCCGTTAATATGCGAGAAGTCCGTTAATCGTTAATCCAATGCCTAATAATTACCGCACGGCACCGACAAGTGCCGGGCGGCGCGTGGCAGCGAGTGAAGAGAGAGAAAGAAAACTGCTAGAGACAAGACAGATGAAGCTAAAAATTGTATTCAACTATTTTCTAAACAGGGCATTAGCCTTGACCCGCCGACGTGCCTGGCGCAGCCTTATCGTTTTCGATTTTTTTTATTATTGTTAGTCTGTAGGTACTTGTTTTTTCATCTATTTCCTTCCGATTTTCCTGGCTGCTTTGATTGGTGAAGAATGTAGAGATGCTAATTTGATTGATAGTTTCAATTCAAAGTCAAACCGACATTTTCTTTCTATAAATTATATATTTAATTTAACTACAATCCCGATAAAGAGAGGCGTGCGACAAGGATATTATACTCTTTCACCTAAGTTGTTTACATAGCAGTCTTAGAGGACATTTTAAATTATTAAATTGGGAGAAAAGAGGTAGGTATTAATACCAACGGAATCTTCTTGTCGCACCTTCGTTTTGCAGACGACTGATATCTTACTGATGGTTTCGTCTTCGGCGTCAAGGGCTTCGTGTCCGAGTGGTAAGGCAGTCCGGCTTAAGGGTGGTCGCTTGTATCTCGTGGGTTCGAATCTCGTCGAAACCATAAAACTTTTAGTAATTTATTTATTATTTTACAGTGTTAAACCACACTTAGGTATTGGAAATTTCATTATAAATGAAAAATCTTACTAAAAGTTAAAGGCTCCGGCAGGATTCGAACCTGCGTAGATACAAGCGATCGCTCTTAAGCCGAGCTGCCTGACCACTAGGCTACGGACCCTCTAAGCCGAGGCCTGAAACTATTAGTAAGATGATTTTTGTATCGGTTAAAGCACCGATGAGCGCCATCTACAGGGATATTAGAATATCACCTGCTCATTGATTGAAGTTGCATTCAACACAAATGACCAGAGATGTCGCTACGCTAATTCTATAATTTATTTATTATTTTACAGTGTTTACAATATTATTTTTTACTGCAGTATTACACACAGTATACTGCAGTCTAACTGGTAAATGATTTATAAATGCCTGTACCCATACCAAGTAAAACGCAGTTTTAACAAATAATACTGCAGTTTAGTAGGTATTGGTGCTTAAAATTATAAGGCAAAAACCAAAGTATTCACAATATTGATACATTTTACTGCATGTTAGTTAGTTTTATGTAACTGATTTATGTTAGCTCATTTACGTAAAGTGAAGTAATATTCCCTTAATACTGCGTTTTAGTAAGTAACCTTATGAAATAATTAAGACTGGCTCGCAAAATACTGCGAAAAACATCGCCAAACGACACAGTTCTTCAGTAAAGACAATCAATAATTTAACGCGTTTAGTGCCCATGACGCAAATGTGAATGATGCCTCGAAAGTTCCGGATTAAATTAAAACTTTGCATACTGCACACTTATTAATGATCGATGACAATACAAATAGTTAAACATGAAAATCTGACTTAATGAATACCAAGGTATAATTTAACAGTGGTGTTTGTTAAAAAAGTGTAACTTACATAATACTATGACTGAGTTTAATTAATATGCAGCATTAATAACTAGTTATGTTAGTCAAAAAGACAGTCATTTTTTATTAGCACCTACCTACCCCAGGGTATTTGTATCCTATAATAAATATCTGTAAGAATTTGTCTACCTTAGTGAGTGCAGTCGTGATTAAATTTTATTTTATTTGAATAACTTTAATATAAAATCATACAAAAAGCCTTTCATTTCTCTTTTAAAAATCTAATCTTAATCTTTTTTTTATTCATTCATTCATCATTTTTTTGTCATAGATAATGATTTAAATGAGATAATGTAGAAGATTATGAAACTTTATTTTAGATGAAGTCGCAATCATTAATGCTGAGATTATCAAAAAAACTAGGTAATTAAATATTTATGAATTCTGATTCCTATAATTATTCTAAAAGCTATGTTTTAATAGCAGTTCTACGAGAGAATAAACATTTTTGTTAAATTAAAGCTAGTTTTTATTTTACTGCAAGCGAGAAACTTTAGAATTTTCCTATAGAAAACCGCATTAAAATGAAGTATTATCACATGAATACTGCACTTTAAATAGTAAAATGACAAAAAAGTGGTCCAAAATGCAGTAATAGGAGATTTTACTGCATTTTAGTAAGTTTTTGTTCAGAATTCTTGAAAAAAATGTTTGCAGTAATAGGGGCTAAAATCAATTAATGCCTATAACTATTTTATTTTAAAGAAATTATATTGTATTATTGCATCTAATGATAGTTTATAAATTTTCCTTTCACTTTGCATTAATTTTTTGTCAAATATCTTCTTTGAGATTGTTTTTTATGAAATCTAAACTTTAAACGCCGTTTTCTCAAAACCGCGTTTTTGCTATTACTGCGGTTTAAGCTCAGCACGGCAGAGTTGGTAAAGAAAAATATTAATTTTTTCACGAAGTATTTCTAACACTTAAGAGTTTCTAACACTTAACGCAACGATTAAAGATCCAATTTTACACATATTAACGGATTAACGATTAACGTTAACTTGCGTTAATTCTTCCGAAAAGTAACGCTTTAACGTTTAACGAAGCTAACTTTTTTTGTAACGGATTAACGATTAACGAAGTTAACCATTTGATTAACGGTGCCCAGCTATGACTATAGATAGAAAAACATCCAGACCGGAACAAATATCTGTAAAAGATACAAACATTTGTCCCGTGGCGGGGATCGAACCCGCAAACCTCCGCGTCTCAGGCGGGCCTTCGCCCACTGCGCCACAGAGGTCGTCAAATATTAATATTGTTAAGTTTACGACCTCAGTGGCGCAGTGGGTGAAAGTCCGCCTGAGTCGCAGAGGTTGCGGGTACGATGCCCGCTACGGGACAAATGTTTGCATGATCTGCAAATATTTGTCTCGAATCTGGGTGTTTTTATTTATAAATGTAAGTATGTATTTACAAAGAAAATGTATCTAACTAAGTATAATATCCTCAAGTGTAAAACGCACTGCGAACAAGCAGGTGACGCGCTACACAAAAACGCGCAGTGACTGGATCGTTCGAATAACGTGATGTGCAGGCTAATGGCCGATTCCTTTATCCAACGTACAGATGACCGTCGATCTATCTATAGAAACGTTTATACAGCACAAAATGTATGACACTTTTTGAAAGATTTCGTTGCTATGACGATCTCCGGTCATCCGTAGGTTGGATATAGCATAGATATTAATCGTCTTTGGATATAGGAACCGGGCATAAGTCGATTTATTTCCAACTTACATTTCTTCTCAACCGACAGCCATCTCAGCATGGTCTCGGCTCGAGTCAACACAGAAAGCACGCTATTAACTTCCTTCCCCGTCACCGCAGTCAGTTCTCTATTGAAGCCTAGAGTCTCGTCTACCGCGTGGGCGAATGCTGCGTCAACATCGACGATCTCGCCTTTAGAACCTTGGGTGTGGTAGGTGGCTAACACCGTGTGTAGTCTTTCCGCCGCTAACGCTATAAGGCCGGCGTTGAATTCATCCTGACGAACAAGCAACATTTTATGATAGTTCAAACCGTGGACGTAGACCCGTGGGAATACTAAAAATAGCCTATTTTTTAATCCAGGGTATCCGTGAGCCGTTTGAGAGTGAAAGAGTAACAAACACACTTGCATACTTACACTGTGTAAGTATCTGTGTTTGGGAACGGGAACTATTCACCGCAAAGATTGTTCTCATGAGGCGACCTGGGTGACCCAGGTCAATATAGTATAGGGTTATAGGTCAATAGTACAGGACAATAGTTATATATAACCATGGTTATAACTATTGTTGGACTTACCACTGCACGAACATTCCTTAGCTCAAGCTTATTAGCTACAGACTGGACATTTTTCCTCATAAACTCCTGATGCACTTTTATCCAGGTAAGTGTCTGTGTGAGAAACCACTCCGGCCGGTCAATCCGCGCGGTCTGACGGGAGCCCGTGAAGTGAAAGGCGAAACGCTTTTTTAATGGACGTAGGAGTATCTTGACGGGTAGGCATGGTTCTTGGTCTGGAATGAAATTGTAAGTAAGTATTTTTATTCTGATGGCGGGATTCAAATTTCAAACGTTGAGCCACCTCCTTGTCTGCCCCTTGTGCCCTACCACCTGCACTAGGGAGGGCCTAACAAACGCCACATCCAATGGAGTAAAGGTGGCGATGATTTACTTGAATATTGTTGCGTCCACATACTCCTAATATACATATGATATGTGGTGTAAGAGCAGGGAGCCAATTCTGGTGACAGTCTTTTTTATATATTGCAAAAACTTATGATTTGATTTGATAAGATATTATTTTTTTGTCAAAATAAAATAGTAGTAGGTTAGTAAACTTAAGTTCCTAGAAGCAAAACTTTCTAACTACAATAGAAAATACCCATATGGACCCAAAATTGTGTCCCAGCCTGTATAATAATATACTAGCTATACATAGCTGGTACCTGGTGCAAAGTCCTCAGAAGCAGTTGTAGTATTTATAAGATCCTCAGGTTCTTGTATAAGGAACAGGTATCGAGTTAGATTGCAGAACTTAACCAACACTTCTTTGGGTATAGGTTCAGCTGGCATAGTCAATGGCCATTTCAACTGTTTCAACACATCCTCATAGTTTCTGTGAGCATAAATTGTAGTAAATTTTAATATAAAAACCGCATAAGTAAACACCTAACCACCTAATACAACATGCATGGCAACATGCCCCTGGATTATGTGTACTTGACTCGGATTGTATCCAAGTTGTATCAAAGCAAAAGTCACAGTAAACCGCGAAAATAACTGTGTACACAATCAGGGGCCTGACTGATGTAATACAACTATATTTTTTAGATAAGTATTTACATAACTTTACAAAATACAATTAGAACCAGTTGAGTGCAAATGAACTAAAAAAAAAGAAAATATGATCACGACTGCAAGTACTACTTATTCTCAAGGTGCTGTAGACAAATTCTTTCAGATCTTTTCAGTCTATTTTTAGATCCTTTGAAGATGTCTAAGGGGTAGTTAAAGGTTCAAAACCAATTTTTGGACATACCTTTACAGTTGAGCGATCTAAGGATTTTGTAAAGTTATGTAAATAGTTGTATTACAGTTTATTTTCTGTAAGTAAGTAAATAAATGTACTCTTTCTTTTTTTAATTTTATGATTGTGTATGTTTGATTAATAATTTGAAGTTTCTTGACATTTAAACTTTTTACTATGATCTAATTTGTAATTTCATTATTTTGCATGTTCTATGAAGCAAACATAGTTGTACTTTCCTGACCGACATTTCTACCACCTTTCATTGTTACCTGTGTTTTTCGCAAATAAATTTGATTTGATTTTGATTTAGATTAGGTATACACACTTTGTTATTTTATCCTTGAGCACATTATGCCAGTAATGTGTGTTCTCCTTCAAGTAGGTTCCCCTGTGTCCTCCTTGATACTCTTTACACATGAGCCTCAGTTCTCCATATAACAGTACAAGCTGCTCATCATCATTGCTCTGTTTCATCTGCCGGCTGGAAAGAGAAAGAGAAAGAAAAAATCATTTAATACAGTAGGATTAAGGATCACATAGAAAACATCTTACATGCTAGAATGCTACATGTATGCCGCCATACAACAAGAAAAATAATCAGGCAAGAACACAAGGTGATCCTAGCATTATTTTATAGTCAAGCATGATATTCAGTGGTACTTATATTACTGTGGAGATAGTTCTTGCGATAGCGATTAAGGTAATGAGCTGTTCATTAGAATAAAAGATACATATGTTTTTCAATAAAAATCAAATATTGATCCATCCAACTAATTGTGATCATCGAGCTGCTGATGTATTTGCAAATAGTGTAGACTAGCCCCAACTTAAGTCTAATTGACTTTGCTTTTTTTGTCTCACACATAGTAGTTTTTTTTTACCTTAGATCTTCAATCTTTTCAAAAGATTTTAAATATTGTAGAACCTGATCAAGCTTATTGATAGCATAAAATCGTTTTTCCAGCCCTTCACTCAATGGTTTTGTTTTCTCGAGAAACACTTCCACTTTGCCTTTTAAGCATTCACTACGTTCTTTGAGACTGTCTATTTGATTTGAATTTATTTCTGCCTTCTTGATGGCAGTTGATATCAGCTTAGGAACTTCATTTTGAGCTGTGGTTAGCTGCAATAAATATAATAATTAATTGTTTGAAAAAAAAAAACGATTATAAAGGTAAGTACCTACCCTAATCTCCCTTACTCTAATTGGGTTAAGAATTGAGAATTACTGGGAAGAGAAAAAATATTAAAAATATTTTATTAGTACGTGGAACCACTCACACAGCTTTGAATTTGTTTTTTCTTTCGTATAAATTCAGTTGCTAAATCTTCGGCGCTTGATAAATCATTGATATCACTGCCAATACTTAAATTGATTTCGTTAGCTATTTTCTTCTTGGTGTCTTCATCTAATTTTATTTCACTCATCTTGTCTGCGAAAGAATGTAATTTTAGAATAAAAAATTAATTAAAACGATTTATTTATCATTTCGTCTGGCTATTTTGTTTGCCCTTTTCCAAAGAAAGAAATGACATGACATGACAATTGACATACCATACATCGACCGACAGTGACATTTCTTTCTTTGACCTTTTCTGACAATTAATTCGGATACTACTAAATTTGTTGTTGTGCCCTAGTTGTGCCGAAGGGCAGGAGAATGATGATGATGGTTATGACTTCATATTTGTTGGACATTCTACCTACCTCACCTATTTCATCTTCAGTGATAATTTTATTTAATTATATACTAGCTGCGCCCCGCGGTGTTACCCGCGGTGAATAGTTCTCATCCCGTGGGAAAACCGGGATTAAAAGTAGCCTATTTTTAAATCCAGAGTCAAAGCAATTCTGATACTAAATTTAATTAATTATCTGTCCAGCCGTTTGAGCGTGAAAGAGTATCAAACACGCTTACATGCATAAACCAATGACGTTTTACCCGTTAGGCGGCCCCTAAACCTACAATAACATTGTAAAATATTCAAAGGCGCTCTGAATCCAAACGAGCAATTTTATTGCACAATAATACGAACTGCACAATGTTTTCGTGTTCAGTCCGAGAATAGTATTGATCCCGTGTGTACCGTGCGAAGCAACATGTCCGAACAAGATTTAACTGCAGCTGTAGTACTGTAATCCATAGCAATACTGACCCTACACGATGCAATGGAAAAATATTTTGCAATAAAAATTAAACTCGCTCAAACTTTCGTTCAATCATTGCGCAAAAACCCTATACGGTCAATTATATTGCACAATTCGTTATATTGCGCAATATAATTGATCGTCTAGGAGCCGCCATAATGTCAAAAGAGCATGGTACTATTACATGCTCTTTGCATGGTACGTAGTAACGTAGTGTTTTTATTCTCTTTGGTCAGTCAGTAGCGCTCGAAGCACGAAGTGTATCGTGTAATCGTGTATCGTGCTATCGTGCTATTATAAATCTTTTCACGAAATGATTGCATTTTTAACAAAAAATAAAAATGATATTATATACTTATCGCTGCTACTGTTTAGCGTTGCAGTCGGGCCATACTTTAGGAAAATAAGTGATGTCAACTTGAAAAAATGGGTCGGCTCTTTTCTCGGACTTTTACTTATTGTTATTGTATCAGGATACAGCGCATTTCATCCAATACTATCAGCATTCCTCGGGATAGTCGTTATAAAATTGGCTTCAGTCAGGTAAGACATTGTTAGATTAGTTTAGTAGGGTACAAAATATGCTGATCTTTTCATGATGAAGATACCTTACCTATAATAGTAAATAACATTGCAACAATGATAACCTTTGACTTTTTTGTAACACTCAAGAAATAATAATCAATTACTTCAAGTACCTACCTACTTAACAACCTCCTACCAACATAATATTTTTTTCACTAATTTAATTACCTAATGATTATTGTCATGAATTAATTGTATAATTTTTATGTAAAAATATAGGTAAATTGTTGTAAAATATAATAATATAATTCGTAACCTTTTATAATTACCTATCTAACATTACTCTGCATTCAATGATAAATTAATAGTATTTATGCTGAAAATTATTACAAACCCTTAACACATACTTTTTTTCAGATACTGCCACATCGCAACATTCCTTTTTATGTTTGGATATCTTTTCTTCTTCCGCATGGCTGATAAGTTCGGCCTATCCTTGCCTACAGGGCAAACTAATCTCATAGAGATGATTTTAGTCCTCCGAGTTGTTGGCATTGCCTTTGAAATCAATGGCTCTTGGCTAGCAATTGCTAAAGAAAAGAAAGATGAAAAATCAACAGAGACTAAGAAAGACAGAGACCCAGATTTCACAGAAATCATAAACCCTAGTTTTATGGAGTTGTTTCACTATACTTATTGTTATATTGGCTTATTGACAGGTAAGCTAATTAGTAAAGCATGTCAACTATGCTCTTAAGAATAATTATGTGTCCGTTGTCCTTTAACATCAATGTCATACTGATGTGCACATACAATGAGACAGATGTTTTTTTTATGTACTTAATGCATTTTATTATTTTTAACTATACTATAATAAAAGTGGCAATTCTGGATGTCGCCAAAACCAAAGACGATTAATATCTAGAAGACAGACAAAGGCCATACACAAAATCGTAACCCTAAAAAATAGCCTGAAAGCTCTAAAACATCAATTTTATCCAAGAAATTTCAATTACTTTCTAGTTAAAAATGTTTAAATATTGAATATTGTTGCTACCTACTACTAAGTATTGAAATTTCTTGGATAAAATTGATGTTTTAAAGTTTTCAGGCTATCTGGTACTGCGGGATCGGGTTACGATTTTGTGTATGGCCTTTGTCTGTCTTCTAGATATTAATCGTCTTTGCCAAAACTTAACTAACCTAATTTGACAGCACTAAAATTGTTGCTGTCCCTTTCAAAACGATCGAAATAAAAAGGATGGAATACATTTTAGTGCTGTCAAATTAGCTTAGTTAAGTTTTGGTGACATCCAGAATTGCCACTAATTTATCTTTATATGCATGATAGACATTCTCTCTGATTTTTATTTCTCCAGATTCATTAAATTATTTAATGGTGTAGTGTAGTAGTCTGACAGGAACTAAGACATAATCAACGTTTTTTTTCTTTAAATTTGGTACAACTATTTTAATTTTGGGTATTATTTCAGGTCCCTACTACAGATACAGAACTTTCAATGACTATTTCTTCTTGCCATACAGCAAATATGTGGACTGCCTTGGTTTCACAATCAATACTTTGAGGATGGTGCCTTTGTACATATCTTTGTATTTGGCCTTCTCAAATATTTGGCCATTGGAGGTAAGGTCTTTAGTACCTAGTTATAAAACAAAAACCTTAAGATAAAATAACATCCAACTCCAATCCTCATTATTACTTGCATTGCTGCATTTGCTCGAGTGGTACTCAAAGTAGTGGTACTCAAAAACTGTATAATCCAAGTTTAAGCCAAATTCGTTCAGTAGTTTTTATGTGAAAGAGTAAAAGCGAAACAGCAAACATCCATCTATAAATCCATTATAATATTATATTAGTAAGACTAGATTGGGTTCACGAATGGTTTACTGAATTTATGAAACATACCCTAAGGTTTGGGAATACTAAATACAACCAGAGCTACAAATTTTTTTTATTTTTTTGTGAGTTCTTCGTAAAACATGGCTTATTATCATCATCTTAAGAAATATCTATTTTTTCAGTACATACTATCAGATGAACACAACAACAGGAATTTTGTATATAGGGTGCTTTATCCCTGGGCGTTGTTTGCCGCATTCCGTCAACGTATTTACGCCGGCATGACACTAGCAGAAAGTGTATGTACTTCTGCCGGGTTGGGGGCCTACCCTGTAGATGGGAAGAACAGGACTGGTCATGGACCAACTGTGCAGTATTCTAAACTGAAAGGAATGTGAGTAGCAAACTAGCAAAGTATTCAAAAAATTCTGCAATAGAGATGATTAATAGAATAGGTACCTACATTGAGTATGTACTTATTAGTGGCTATTCGGAGTATCGCAAAAGCTAAACTTAACTAACCAAAAATGTTGCCGCCCCTTTCATAGCGATGGGAATAAAAAGGATGGCATTAATTTTAGTTAGTTTAGCTTTTGCGACACTCTGAATTGCCTGCCACTATTGTAGAATTAAATTCATTAAATCTATGAAGACTTTCAACCTGAAGGCCGTGGGTTCTGCATAATGCGTTCGCTAAATTCCACAGACCTCTGCCTACCCCTTAGATGTCTTCAAAGAATCTACAATGACTAAAAGATCTGAAAGAATAGTCTACCAGACAATGGAAATAGGTACAGTCGCGCTCGTATTTTATTTCAAATGCAATAGATCTCTAGACTTTCGAGCTAAGGCTTTGAATCCCGGCCGTCAATTTAATTTTCGAGTCACAAAATCCTAATTAGTATATGAGTTGGTGAGAGAAGAATTTACGTAGGCAAAGATAAGTAGACACATTATTAAACAAATCTTAATAATGTACCTACCTACCTAATTGACTAACTTTAGATCTTAATTTCGCGTTACCATGTTCTTTATAAATGACACTGCTGTGTGTTACGCAAGGTTTGAATAGAAGGCCGACTAGTTTTCCTCAAGGCTGCCTAATTACAACATTATGAGTTGATTTCTTTTTGTAGTTCACGTTTACGTATTTATGCAGATTCTTATAGTAGGTATTTTTTTATTATACCTATTAAAGTATGTAGGTAATAGAAAAAATATTTAAGATCATGGAGATTTTCTATTGCTTCTACAATGGTCCATACATGAACGAATTAGCCACATAGGTATGAATAAAATTGAATTACATCCTGTGCCATAATCCAACTAGGTACATTAACTCAGCGTTACCGAAATAGTAGATGGTCACTAAAATTGGCCAATACATAGTTAAGAGCCTATAGGATGTCAGAAGGCGTCGGAGTGCTTCTGATTATTATCCTCTACTATATCTACAATACCTACTGTATTATTAACTTTGAAAAAAATACACTGTAAAGTTGAGGATTCATACTAAGCATTCTAAATTTTGAAAACACGATTTACTTAAAATTTTCTCGATAGAAAAAAATCGTAAAGTTAGGTCCAATAAAACTTTAAAAACCTTAGCATTTAATAAATACTTTAAATTAGATCATGAAGCTTTGTCTAATAACGTAACTGACTAAGAAGCAGATTGTCCAAATTTTAGTTTTATAAAAAAGGCAATATTTTCGCTGTAATGACAAAATACGTATAAAATTGAGCGTAAAATCCAGCGAAGATTTAGCGCGCGAGCAGGAGTAACATACTGGACGATGCGTGGAGAGTCAAAGACAAAATTCTGAGGTAGTATAGGCTCCAAGTATCCAGAACTTGTGATAATAAGTGTTCATAATTATAATAAAACACCAAAAGAAGTTGCTTTACGGCAGCGGCCCCTGGTTAAATTGGTTGGTTTAATACTAATAAAAAAATCTATTTTTTGGTAGCTCTTTTCACCGCACCTTGGCCTTGGTAATATAGTCGTAATCATATTTAATATACTTTTTTCAGGTCTGAAGAAGAAGCGAAGGTAGCGCAATACGACTTCAACACGGTAGAGTCTATGGACGTGTGGGGTTGCGAGTCTGTGGTCACGCTGAGAGACTCGATGAAGGTCTGGAACAAGGCGGTGCAGTACTGGGTGGCTATGGTCGTGTACAAACGCTTCCCAATCAAGCCTTTGAAGTGAGTTTCATATTTCACTTAATTACGTAGTTCTGCAAAATGAGGGCATTTACCAAAATACGTATTTGGTTGGACACACTTCTTACTACCCTCATAAACATCTTTAAAGAAAAAATGACTAAAAAGATCTGTGCAAAATGCGAGCATGCACCAAATACATAATTTGAAACTTGCTCTGATTCCATTTAGAATATTAATAACTAGCTGCGCCCCGCGGTGATTAGTTTCTGTTCCCGTGGGAATACCGGGATCAAGAGTAGCCTATTTTTTTATCCAGAGTAAAAGCAATCCTGGTACCAAATTTCATTCAAATCCATCCAGCCGTTTGAGCGTGAAAGAGTAACAAACACACATACTTACACACACACAAACTTTCACCTTTATAATATTAGTGTGCTGTGATATTGGAGGCTTTTCCCAGCGGTGGGACACAATGGACTACTTTTAATAATAATGTATATAAAGTATACAATATTATTAAGCTATACTTACATGTGCTTGTAAAATTTTCAGGATCCACGCAGCTCTATTCGTCTCTGTGATATGGCACGGCTTCCACGCTGGATACTTCTTCTGTATATATGCTTGTCCCTTCTACTTGATGGCTGAGGATATCTACTACAAGTTGTACTACAAAGATGCTACGGGAATGGTAACACTTTCACTTTACTTTGAGAAATAGAGCCACTTTAGGAAAATTGAACGATGTTTTGTATGAGTACCTAACGTGTTATTCTAAAGAAACACTAAGTGGCCACAATGTGTTTCATTTTGTAAATGCTAACATGCTTCAATGTGGACGTTAAGTATTTGGTGAAACCAATATAATATAAAAAACCCTGTAACAAAGTGTGTTTTGTGGCATGAAATTATGTTTCATATAAAATGAGGTAGTCATTCTAAATGAAAAATATTGTGCTCATATTATAAAATATCAGAAATGCAACTTAAGACCCGCTGGTAAACATATTAATAATTTTTTTTGTTCACAGAAAAAGAAGATCATAGGATTTGTGATGTGGTTCCTTCGTTCTCATTCAGAGTCATACCAAGCCGCGGCCTTCCTGCTACTAACATTCGATCGTATTTGGATCTACTATTCATCCGTCTATCACTATTGGTACGGTATCTGGTTTACACTACTTATCCTTGGCGTTGTACTAAACCAGATGCATAGAGGAAGCCGACCGAAGGTTAGAAACGATTATAATCAAGAGATCAAAAGCAAATGAGTGTTTAGACCAGTGTAATTGAAAAAAGACTTAGATCAGTTGGCATTGGGTTCAGTATACCCTACCATGACATGTCACAATCAATTTATATGCGCGACCGTATAGGTTTTGACAGATATTGCATGAAAAATTGTCAGTGCCTCTAGCGGATAGATAAAGTACTAAAATTGTATATAAAATAATCGAACTGTACGTTAGCGCGCGCGTAGTTTGGCAAGTCATGGTAAGGTTATTATATAAAATTATTGAGATTAGTAATACTAGAATACAACGATGTGATAGATAATTATGGAATAAGTAAGAGGTAGCTTATAATAGTACAATAAAAAGATGTAGATACTTACCTACGTATGTTGGGAAGATATTTTCAGCAAGGGCATTTAGAAAATGATTGTGCAGATTTATAGTTTGATTGCTGATTATATTTGCTAGCGAGAGACTTTCCATGATTTGCATTTTGTATAACTATTCAATGCATAGTTACATGTAACACTAATGTATTATTTCTTTAAAAATAATGAACGAAATATTATGAGCACTATAAATTTTCATTATGAATGCAGAACAGAAACCATTGAAATAGGAAATAGGTACCTAAGTATATTATACTTACCTAATTTAAGTAGTTGCATAAAATATTATTCGCTAAAATCTTCTTCTTCCTGCCCTTATCCCACTATGTGGTGTCCGTTATGCCAGCGTTTACATAAGAGAATTCACATTTTTTTTTTAAAATGGCATAAAAAAAATGTGAATTCTCTTGTGTACGCTGGCTTAACGCACACCACTATGTGGGGTCGGCACAACATGTATTCTTCTTCCATTTCCCTCTATCAGACGTCATCTCAGCACTCACTCCTTTCTTACTCATGTCATCCCTCACACAGTCCATCCATCTTTTCTTTGGCCTACCTTTACACCTATATCCATCCACATTCATACCTAACACTATCCTAGTAACATGACATTCTTCCCTCCTCATAACATGACCATACCAAGCTAACCTATTACTCCTCATCTTTTCATTCACTGGAGCCACTTTCACACTTCCTCTTATGTACTCATTCCTTATCCTGTCCATCCTTCCTTATTCGCTAAAATGTTTGCCTTATATTATTTAATTTGGAAGTAGTATCTGATTCTGCGTAATAGTTTCTGACGCGAAATAAGTGCAAAGTATTTGTAGTTGGCAAGCTAATCATGGTCTAAAAAGTTTGAAGATATTTTATCCATGTTTCATTAAATAAACAATATAATTAAGGCTTCTGCGCTGTACGACTTCCCCATACAAACGTAATACCATAACCATTTGAAATTTGAGCATATCTTTAGCATAGTATGCTATTATTCGTATTAGAATAGCATTTATCTAGGTTTCTGCCAGAAGCTTTTTTCAAAATACTTAGCTAAAGTGAAATTAAACCGAATCGCATTTTGCATATTTTTACATCATAGAAGACACGTTTTCTTAATATTTATATAGTATTAAACACTAGGATATTTTAAGTTTCCTTCTGTAAGAAACATAGCTTATATGGTCTAGTATCAGAAAAACAACACTGTGTGAAGAATAAAAACAATTTTCAGTCATAATTTTTGGGACTACGGGAGACAAGCAAATTCCTTGCAAAATAGCCATGCATTTACATTTAATACATTTTTAACCTCTTCTAACAGTGCGTTTGTGTGCGTGTGTCACGCACGCTCACGCACACAGATGCAAAATGACAATCACACCAAGATTTTGTCGTGTGTCGATGTTTGAACGCGCGAGTAATTGAATTTTGCCGAGCCACGTCGCCGGACTCTTAAGATCTTAATTTATGACAAAGAAAATAATAAATCAATTTATCAACTACTTAAATGTTTATTTTTTAGTTAGGCACTTACATAACGTTAGGTAACAAACAATGAAAAAATGGTTTGACCAATATCTTACATAAATGGTTAACAATTATTTATATCAAGACATAAAAAAAATATATATACCCATGGACATTCCACACAGTGTGATCTAGTCCCAAGCTAAGCAATTTAATTCTTATATTATATTAATTACTAATATTCAGTTAAATATTATGTATGTATCACATTCAGCACACATCGGTGTATGAGGTACGTCATGATCATTGTCACACTGAAATAAAATATAAATATGTTGTATTATTAAAATGGCAATACCTACAATTAAATGAAACACTATCAAGAGTATTAAAAGCGAACATGTACGCTATGGAGTAGATATTAAAACTAAGAGCATTTCGTTTTCAATAGTAAGTAATCAATGTTTCTCCTTTTTTAGTGACTAACATTGCGTAACCATAATAAAATAAAAAAATCAACGATAAATAACTTCTGCCGATAGACGGTAATCGATGATCTAGCTAGCTAGAGGTTAATTAATTAGCTTATAATTATCTAAATACAATAAAATCATAGCAAAGACTACAAACCAAAGACTACAAACCAAATCATGCAGGCGAGGTTTTACAACAAAAATATTTACAGAAAATAAATGCATGCAGGAATGCGCTAAATCAATGGTATGAAGTGTGACGCGTTACCCCCTCCACCAATCGGACCAAAAATTCCTAAAACATCGGTTGAGTGTGAAAGGTTAAATGTTTTTTTGTCTAAGTAATAATGTCCGTTCTGGGTTTGGCGACCGACGATACCGGACGCATCTTCCATTAGATGCGGGCCGATCCTTAGAGAAAGCAGACCAAGTAGTAAATTTCTTGATTATGTATCTTTGGTTATCGATCGTATAAGGTTCCTATCATATTAAAGAAGGAAATATATTTGGCAAACTGTAGCCTTTGAAATTAAAATGTTTTCTTGGTACAATAATGATTTAAAACAGTAGAAATTTTCGATCTGTCTGCGGCTCGCTTAGTCCACTTCATAAATTGTTCAAAAGGCATAGCATTATTTAGCGGAGATTTAGCTTTGAAGAAAAGAGCGATGTGATGTTAAAAAATAATGATTAAAATGAAAGAGTTCTGCAATTATTTCATTGTGTTACGGTGTACAACACAAAGAAAGTTAAAAAAAAAATCCCGCCTTATAAAGCTATAATTCTTGTAAAACAAATGTTTTATAATATACATTTTCCAAGTTTACAAAATGTTGAGTATGTTTACAACCATTATTATTACTTAAATAAAAAGAGTATTAGATTCCCAGGCTCCAATAGGATAGTTAGGAGGTAAATTCTTGATTATTTACAGATATTCGAGTATATTATATCACTTACATATTTGAGCCCCATTTTGGCTGTTGAAGAGTAATTAGTGCAAAAAGCTTAACTTAAATTAATACGCAAATAAATTAGCCGTGCCTGTGTAAGCTAATTTTGAGTGCAAACGTCGAAACTCAAGTAAGTTACCTAACGTTCCAGCCGTAAGCTTGGTAGGGCTTGCGGGTCGTAGCACCACTATGGCTCGCATGCGACTGTCCATAATTCCTGTTCTGAGCGGGCGCCTGATTCTGCTGATACCCTGATGGATAATTTTGTGGGTTAGAACTCTTAGAGTTGGAACTGTAGGAGGAATAGTTCGGGTTCTCCTGTATGGGTCGAGTATTGCCGAATAAATTTCCGAGTCCGTTCTTGGAGAGGTTTCCCAAGACATTACCGAAGATGTTCGAAAGGCCGCTGCCGCCAGAGCCGCCTTGGCCGCCGCCGGCGCCGCCCGCGTATTTGTTCAACGTGTTGAGGATTGAATCGATAGGACTCTTGTTGCCTGATCCTCCACTGCTTGATCCACCTCCGTATGAAGATTGACCACCGTAGGGATTACTGCCTCCAGAGCCGCCGTAAGGGGAGCTGCCACCGTACGGTGATCCTCCACCGTTGGAGTTTCCACCATAGGGTGAGCTCCCTCCGTAAGGCGATCCTCCACCATGTGTGTTTCCACCATAAGGCGATCCTCCACCATGTGTGTTTCCACCATAAGGCGATCCTCCACCATTTGTGTTTCCGCCATAAGGCGAACTGCCTCCATACGGCGATCCTCCTCCATTTGTGTTGCCACCGTAAGGCGAACTGCCTCCGTATGGTGAACTACCACCGTAGGGTGAGCTGCCTCCGTAAGGTGAGCCACCGCCATTAGAGCTGCCACCGTACGGTGAGCTTCCACCGTAAGGCGAATTGCCACCAGAGGGTGGGGCCGGTGGGTTGTAGCTAGGTGGCTTGTCGAAGTCGTGAGTTTGTGGCTTAGCCGGCGCGGGCGTAGGAGCGGAAGGCTCAGAATGAGATCCTGGAATTAAAAATGTTGAAGTTGGAAACGATTACGACCATGAGATAGTTTAATTAAAGATAGTCATAGTCGTATGTACTTATTTATACGATCTATCTCATAAAATAAGAATTAATGAAAGATTGTTATGTTAGTACGAGTTAATGTTTATAAGCAATACTAGTTCAAAAACTCGTACCTTCTACTTTTGACTTCTTCTTGCATGTTGGGTAAGTTCCGCAGTCGCGAGTATGACCAAAACTGCAGGGGTCTTCGGCAAGCACGCACACTTCACTGTTTAAGCACCCTATATCCTTGCAAGTACGACCATACTCTGAAAAAAAAAAAACAAACAATCAAAACTTATGTAACAGCAAATAACAGGTAGGTAACCCAAGGTAATGGACATAAAAAATCACGGAACATTGAATACATTAGACCCTTTGTGGAATATACAGAGATTATGATTACTGCGAGCACGGGGCGGGGGTGGTGGACAGGATATCACTCCATTACGCGCTAGGAAACTGTGACCGTTAGCAACATGCCAAGAAAATAAAGCAAGACTAAAACCGCTCAAAGTAACGGACTGAAACCCACAAAACATGAGCAAAAGGTTGAAAATCAAAGGCCCGACTCTCCCATTGAAATTCGTGAAGCGGAAGCGGCACAATTTAGCTGCGGCATAAATCATTTTCGGATACTTAGATAGAGGTATTATCTGCAGACACCACAAGCGCAACAATCATTTCGTGGCCGTTCCACCGGAATAATAAAAGGGATTTGAGTGGCTAAAACGTGTTCCAAAATGAAAAAAATGTCATAATATGAATATATTTTATTCCGCTGTGTCTTCGAGAATTTTGCCCTTTTATAACCCAAGCGCCGCGCCGTGACCGGGAAGAATTCGGTTGTAAGGGAATAGGGATCATTTGCATATACAAGATTATATACTTAGATTGGGATTCCCGCGGCGGGCCTTGCTCGAGAGTCAATATCACACGTAATAAAGGCCTACCGAAGCGAAAAACTTTTTTCCACGGAATTGTTTTCCACTACATAGAGTTCGTTCGCTTATCTATCATAATACTTACCCCTTTTGTAATAGGTTCCGCGAACAGGTGTAAGTTTTTTGATATTTATTGGGGAAACGGTGCGTAACTTTTCCATTCAGAAAGTTTAAACCTTTACTTACAAAAGAATACGAAAATGATCGTGTAATATTAGTTATATTACACGATCATTTTCGTATTCTTTTGTAAAATTTTTTTATTCTTACAACAATGGGTTTCTGTTTTGGTAAGAAATAACATCAATCGCGTAAACCTTGTGCATAATAAAGTTCGATAGATTGGATCCTTT
Source organism: Xanthorhoe designata (assembly GCA_963582015.1). Taxonomy (NCBI): domain Eukaryota; kingdom Metazoa; phylum Arthropoda; class Insecta; order Lepidoptera; family Geometridae; genus Xanthorhoe; species Xanthorhoe designata. The sequence goes on along the minus strand of OY757042.1, from coordinate 4,960,432 downwards.
GATTAAAGTTTAAATCCACTTCCAAAAATGCATAGGTATTTATGATGACTTTTTTTCTGGTTCAAATTAATATTATTTAGGGCCGATTTTTCAATGCTCAGTTAAATGACCAGATAGGATTTATTCTACAGTTATAAAGATTCTTAATTTTCCAATCGTCAGATAGGCTCTAACGGCTAGGTAAAGTCGCTAACTGTCAAATAAACTTATCTGGCCGTTCGGACACCAGATAGCATGTTAACTGTCGAGTTATTTGACGTTTTTGTCATCGGGCGCATGTATTTTGCAGATTTTGTAGGTTGTTTTATAGAAATATTCCTGTTTTTGCTCACCATGGACATTTTTGATTCATTAGACGATATTATAATTGAAGAGGATTATACAATGTTAAACTATTTATATCCAGACAGAAGACAAAGAGTCGTAAGAGACGACCTGATAATATGTCTGCATGGAACGACAAGCAATTTCACAGGAGATTTCGTCTCGAAAAACATACTGTGCAGTTATTATTAGATACCTATGATTGGAAGTAAAATTGCTAATACAACAAACAGGTAATAACATTCATACATGTAGATAATACTCTACTAGGTACTACGTTGTCAAATTGTCACTCCCGCTGTTATTGGGTTGACAGTTGTTTGTCTCTTTCTAAAAACTGTAATCCTACATAAGCGCATCTCGCTCTCGCAGATTTAGTGTGAAGCTAGTAACAAAAATCATTCAGATAGCTATCTGAATGTTAGCTGACCATTGAAATATTGAAACATCTTAGTCGTTGGTTAGGATATCAGTTAAAGTTATTGGACAGATAACTTACTGACTTTTTATCTGGCCATTGAAAAATCGGCCCTTAGAATGAACGACATAGTACCCCCTGGATATTATCACTAATCCGATGCTCTCAGTATTACAAAAAATGCTTTGTTAAATTACAAGCTTGTGGTTGTCGGTCCGTATATTTGCCCGTTTTCCTTAAAAGTACATGCGGCTCGTAAAAATCTCAGAGGAGGTCAATTAGTTCAAATTCTAAACCGTATTATTTAAGCGTGGAAAGCAATGCCGAGGTGGATACTAGCAATAAAGCTATCTAGTGGTGAAATAATGATGTATTTAAACGGTTGTTGTAAAGCCAGCGCTCCGCACTTTACGTCTTAATAATTCACGGAACAATTGTTATTACAATACATTCGGCGAAGCTGTGCCCGAGAGACAAGCCGATAAATTTTCAACTACAATACGCAAACTTAAATGGAAGTTTATTTCAAGATTATGCTGTGCAGAACTGTGGAAGAAGAAGACGATTTACCTAGTACCAGTACATACAATTTTTGATAATTAAATTTTTACCAATACTATCTATAATATGAATGTATTTGGACATACCTCTGACTGACTACCCCCTTAGACATCTTCGAAAAGATCTAAAAATTGCCTAATGATCTGAAAGAAATGTCTACCGCTCCCGGGATACAGTCGTGATCATATTTCTTTTTTTTTTTTTTTACTATCTATAATTTTGTCAGACTGGACTGGAAACAGCAAGAAATTAATAAACTTTAAGTTCAAAATACTTTACAATTAGTAAATGAAAACCCAAACAGTACAATTTTGAATACAACTAAAGGAAACTGAATATTGCGACGTACATGGACATCGGGAATAGACGTGACAACGTTGAGGTAAAACTTGTATTTGGATCACATAACAAGGCAAAATTACAAAGAAAAGAAGTTTATGGATCTATGGAATTTACCTAGATAAATTATATTTCGACACCTCGACATAGAGGACAAAAGCAATAAAAATTTACCACACAATAGGAAAACATAAACCAAGGACCGAGATCACTTTAACCAAAGGCCCGTCAAATTCCTAGGTGACAAAGAATTTGCGAATAAGGCAAGTGCGATTTTAGTGGTAATAAAAACAAATAAAAAGAGCATCATAATATAAGGTCGGATCATAACTCGTTGTTTTGTTACTCGGAAGGCGTGATGTTCATTTTATGCGAGCATTAGGTAATGGATTCGCGCCATATCTCTTGGCAGTTTGAGGGTGGGCCGCGTACGATATATGCCCCTGATGTTGATCTATAGCCAAAGCACAGCATAGTAAATGCAGCTCTAAACTCTGTCTGAACCACATTAGTCGTAGTAAAAAGACAAAGTAGCAAGAGCTTCCTTGCTAATGCAACTGCGAAACGAAAAGCTAAGAGTAGAATAAACATTTGAAAGCTTACTTGAGAATCCATCAGCATAAAATGCCAAGGCTAACGTTATTAAAGCTGTTCTCCAGTCCATGGTGAATCTGAAACAGAAAATTTAAAATTACTGACTGAATATTGTGTGCTGTCTTGTTTCAATCTAGCTAATAAGTATACGAGCAACAAGAGTATACGCTAGTATTCGGGAGTGCTTTTATGACTGCTCATATGAACACTGCTCGGTAACAATGTGCAGACTGCAAGACCAACAAAGTTTTCTGTGAAGTGCACGCGAGATGAAATGTTTGGTCGCCAACACGTGTATTCTAAAGCTGCACACGTCTGTCCAACAGCTTTGCTCAAACTTTATGACACCTAGCTACATTCCCCGAGCAATTTCGCCCGAAACTGTTCCGTATAACCTCGTTACCAACTACTGCTCTGCCACTATGTAAGTAAACGTTTTGCGGATATGACACAAGTTGTTTCTCTTTATTGAAAACGCAAGACAGCGTGAACATGATAAATTTAACCACTGAATAAGAATTTTACGATACACTAAACATTCAGTAAGTATGAACACAGCTGGCAAACTTTATATAAAATATAGTTCTAGAAAACTCCCAATAACTCATAATACGTTTTACAATGCAAAAAATATTTATAACACGTGTAGTGGAAAACAGTAGATAATGTTTCACAACCAAACGTCGTCTTCTCAGAAAATCACTAACGTAGGTACACGGTTCTGATTACAAAGAGGACACGCTCCCGAGCGAGGCTAGACGGAATTCACGGGCGGTCAATTTTCACGACGACACAGCGCCAATAACTACACAATAGCACAGAAATACCAGCCCCACAATAGCATGAATTCAGGAGCAATCAAATGGTTTAGGTCTTCGCAGGACGTTGAGCACGTACCCATTTATTGCAATTACGGCTGTGACGTCAGCATTTGATACGGAAACTGTGATTGACAATACCCACTCAAATACAATCTAAGGTCAAGAGCGGATCTTAACACGAAATCAAGATATTAAAAATATATACACTTTTTTTTAGCAAATATTTACGACAGAAAATAATACAACTTGAGAACGAGCTATTCACTGCGTGAATGAATGAAAATAAACTCTGAGTGAAACGATACCTATGGTTCGAAGGTGCTACCCCGGGGCGAGGGCCAATGAAGGTCGAAAAAGGCAAAGGTCGGCCAGTCACGCAACTTTAGGGTGGTTCTTCTATAAAACGTTGATTTCTACTATAGGAATCAGAACAATAATTATGTCCCGAGTGAATTATATAGGTTTTAGATGATTCGTAAATGAAATACGCAGTTAGAATATTTGTACCTTTTAAAGATAAGACGGAACATGAAAAACTCATAAATCCCAAAGATAGTGTTAGAACTTATCACAGTTCCCCAGAGCCTGTAATCATGTAAGGAATTAATGGCGCTGATTAAAAAGAGTCCAAATTAAAAGGATCCCGGGAGGGACATTACATGCCATAGAGCAGAAATTGGATAGCGATACGAGAGATATATTGCCAGACATAAAGCCGAGGTCGGTAACTTTCTACCCATTTCCGGCAGGCCACTTGTGAATCGTATTTCGGAATCCTTTTTATCTTTTTGCGGCGCGAGCGCGAAACGCGAAGTGACAGCGGCACCGAGCCACTTCGCAGCCCATATATCACTTGAGCCTGTAACGGCCGCGCTAACGGCCTGACTGAGTGTCACCTCCGCTGTCAACTAGTGTCCACCGGCTCTCACTCTATTACACGACTGCTTTTCTCCATTTAATGTCTCTCCAATCTATCTTGACTTCCCGAGATTACAAAAAAACTGGTCAAATGAATACCTATGAAACGTCCGTCTTCCTCAGACAAAGTAGATTCAATTGGGATGTTTTAGTGATTATCATAAGTACACATTTGATGAACCAGTAAAATGATATACAAGTTTGTATTAAATAAAACAATTAAGTAAATAGATAAGCCAGCTTTCGAAACAGGAAACGAAAAGTAGCTGAATATGTTCATTCGTACTGAAACAGGGAGAAAGAAGAGAGAACGTGACGGCTCTAAGTGTCAAACAGTATAAATATGTACGTGAGAAGTTGCGGGCCGAGCGCCGTAGTTTGTTGGTTGCAAGATTTGGCACGTTCGGATTCCGAGCATAGTACAGCGCAAGGGAGGCTTCCACTTCACAAATTCAAGGATGCAACGCCGACGGGCGCAAAGCTGGGTGTCGTATACCTGGATTTATATCGGCGGAAATCTCCGTGTTCACACTCCGTGGTCGCGATGTGAAAATGCTTGGCGGAGCGATGTACGGTTTGTGCGGATTTCGTCCTCTAACAACTAAGCTCGCAGGCGACAAATCGACTTATGCAACCGACGCAACGCGCTCTGAATTTAAAGCTCAAGTAAGACAGTAGTAATAACTTTATGATTATGACTCAATAAAATACTACAATTTCCTTGTAACTTTAGTATTTATTAGCCAATTGTATTTGTTTTAATGTTAATAAACTTAATAATTTTAATTGAACTTTTAAAACGTTATGAAAACACAATTCATATTGAACAATATGCGTAAACATGTCTCTTGATAACAAAATTTAACTTGCTACTCGACACTGAATTATGGTTAATTAAACGATTACACGCAAACGCTGATAAACATTGGATATTTTTAATGAGATCATACTTTATTAACGAACTAATAAATTACTGCCAATCCATGCGCATAATTTTGCCAATATTTGTCGTGTCACAATATTTATTTTTCTTATCGGTCTAGCTACAGTGTTTTACAGCAAAGCTTCGTCCCTTTTGAGTAACTTCTTCTATTTATGTACAGCCGATGGAAGTATCGCAATTACAGCCCAAACTTTGGCCATTGAGTCATGTTCTAAAATTTCTAAATGAACGAATATCCGGTAAACCGATGGAAATTATCGAAAGTACAAGAGTTGGCGAACTCGTGGCGTTAGCGTGAGATTTATACTTTTATTATTAATAAACAAATGGAACGAATAAGAAGGCAGAATGTATTATTGTTTGATGTTGTTTTTATTTGCTGGAAATAAGCCAACGTTATCTTTGGCGTTGGGTAGGTACTGAGGAATATTATGATATACCTATTACGTATCGGCTAATAATCGACCTATGACTTGATTGTTTCTAAATGCGCTACCAGTTAGCTTTCTAATAGTGTCGATGGGCTTGCAAATATGTTCAAAGGATCTTAAGTGTCTTATTTTTTTTGTGGTATATATAGGTATACTTATGATGGTATAGATTTACGAAAATATAATTCACCAAATACCAATTGAATGATGTCTTCTCAAGAATAGGTATGTTACGGATCGTAAGCCATGTTAAGCTCCTTTTACCCCGGTTAAATCTGTGATTACTGATTACGGAATCCAGTGGAATTAAGATTTAAGACGGAGATACCCAAGTCTTCAAGATGAATCTATGAAAATGTTTTACTAAATGAAGGGACAGTCTTTTCATTACTAAAGTTCCAAAATAATGTTCTAATGAATTATTCTCACAAATTAACGCCTATTTCGTGCAAAAGATCATAAGTTTTTAGGATAAATACTTCGGTACCTTACCTATACACTTATACAAAGTTTTTAGAAAGCTTATTTAGGCTAAGTCTAAAAAGTCTAAAGAGTCACATGCCATTTTTTTCAATGGAACCTTTAAATGTACATTTAAAGGTCATTGAAAAAAAAGTACCTCTACTGTTATTGATGGATTAAAAGATTTTTACGCAAATCTTGAACCATTTTATTCTGTGGCAAAACAAACACGTTTTTGATTACTTCACATCAAGGAAGTTGTGTTCTAAAACAGAACAGATGCTAATTTCAGCCAGAAAGGTGCTAAAAGACTTGTTGGTAGAGTAAGTTTAAATCGCGAGTAACGTAGTTCGGAGTCCAAACAATTTAATCTACGCATACATACCTGATTTTGACGACAGAATAAAAAAATGCATAAGTAAAGTACATAAGAGGTAATACGAACTTGTTTGTTTTTTTTTTTAGCTCAAATAATTGGCCTGTGGTTTTCTATGAACGTGAGAAAAACCTGTTGTATACATATTACAATGAGGATATAACTATCCTTGAGCTCGGATCTATCATATTCAACACTGAGATAAAAACTCGATTGAACGAGTTTTCTGCGAAATACGTGTTTTCAAAAAGATTGACTTTGTAGAACAGAGTTAATTTTATAAACACGTTTTATAAACAGTTTCACGTTCACGAATTCGCTCCTACTCTGCAAAAGTGGCCATAGGTACTTACTTATGTTTACCTAAATAATGCCAAGTAGGTAGGTAAATACCTATCTTTTGAAATTTTAAAAAAAAATATATACTTAATACAATTATACTAGCCTAATGCATCTTACTACAGCCAATACATCTCTCATATTTTGTTGTATTTCAGATAAATGCAATTCAAATCATCGTTGATGAAAAACCCTCGTCTGAATACGTCATACAATGTGGACGTCTGTAGCATGTACGTTTGGTACATATTTACCAACGGTTTCTTGCGAAAAGTAAAAATAGAGCAGACTGTGGTAAATCGAACAGGAAGGGAAATTAAAACTAAAGTATTGTAACCGAGCACGAGTTTCTACTGGGAGTTTTATTCGACGCTGTTCTATGAACTTATTCTGAGCTGTTTTTTCTACAAAATACCTATGTCATTTTGTAATTCAGAGGCATGTGCTTGTGCATTTAGGGTTTGAGATAAAAGATAATTTGTATTCTGGCAAGAGATATTTATCAAGTTCATAGTAATTTTTAAAAACAAGCCTGTGACGATAAATAATTAATCGATGCCAGAAGCCTAATCTACTTATGTAAGAGTAGATATAAACTCCATTTACTCACAATAATCACAATTTAATAGCGAAATTCCAATGTCAGGAGAAGCAATACGAAGCCGGGCTTTGTAGAAAGAATAGGGACATTTATCAGTATTGAAGTATTATTGTTATTATCCTTTGCGTTCCACTGCAGGGTAAATTCTTATTCCCTTTCCAACTTTTGTGGTCTAATCTTCCATAATTTAGACTAACTTATCGTACTGTGAGCATGCCGCGAATGCGAAAACAATAATCCGAGTCAGAGTTGGATTGTTATATAAGTACCTACGCAGTCAATAGGCACCATTTTAAACGACATAAAAATTAGGGATTCACCTGTTTCATGCGATTCGTGACCAAACACGAAGACTCGCAAGTAAGTACCTACATCTAACTGAATTCTGGGTAAATTTCCAGTCTGCCAAAATACCGACTCAACACTCTGTACGCTTGATCTGCCTATACTAAGGTCTACCCATTCTCACGAGATATATCCACTCCTAATACAACTGTATATAAGGTCGTGTAGCTGCATTAATTAGGCTGATACGTATCTACTCTACCGTAAACTTATGAGAAACTCACTGATCATAACTTTCACTACCCCTGCTTGAGTGACAGAGTCAGTTAATGACCGTCTTCACATTTCCACATTCAGTTCAATGTTTTATCCAGTCTGTCCTTAGCATGCATGAAAAGACTTGGAACTATTTGATATTTTATTGGTGACTAGTGTATAATGCCACGGTAATAAAGCACTAGCATCTGCTCAATAATTCCAATCATGACACCCAGTATGAAAAGACACGAACGTTTTCGCCATAAAGTATACTTCCGAGAGCGTCCCACAGCAATCGTTTCACCCCATTGTATAACACGGGATTTTGTACATTTTGGTACAACGTGACTTATGCACATGCGATTCTGCACGGATATTAGGATGTTGTTGGCATAAAGCCATAATGGCAGCGGACCCACTGGGCCTCTAGAGAAGTGTTCCTTAACAAAATTGATGTGTTTATGGAATGGACCAACTTGGTCGTGATACGAGGCGAAAATGTTACCATGAAGTGACCGTAAATTTCAGTTTGGAATATCACTATGATCGTAACACACATCTTAGAGAAAAAATATCAAATTTCTTATAAGGCAACACAGGATAGGCAAAACAAGCTGGTTAAGCCTGTACCCAGATACCCAGATAGGTACTTAGGTAAGTATTTGGTTTTAAAGTGGTAGGCATATAACGTGCCTTAATTATCATCATCATCTTAGCCTGGATATTTCGAAAAAGATGAAAACCACGCGGTCGAAGACGCGGGTGGCTGCTAGTATTATATAAAATTATAAATGGAAACATCCTGTTATCGTTTGTTCGTTTGTATGAGCAAGTGGCCAACTCTAGTGACGGAGTTTTAGGCCGCCTTAAGGCCTCCGTCACATCATCCTGTTATAAAATTGCATAATAGAGATGGTTCTAGGTATGCGCCACAGTAGGTAAATGTAATTTTTTTTAAATTTTATAGGTATACATAATAAGTTCAATTGTTCACCGATTATTCTGTCAATAGAGGACCGATTTTTATTTGGTTTGAAAGGAAAAGGGATATTTTTATTTGGTTTTTCCAAGTATAAAAATATTGAAGAATTGATGAGAATCTTCAGAGTTATGAACAGAAATGCAATTTTTTTCATGACTGTTCCGTCAATATAGTGAACCCATTGTGAAAATTCTTTTGATTGAGATTGTGTTTATAAGTATTTATTTTTTCACGAATAGTCCAGTATGTTCGTAGAGCAAGTGGCTTACTCTGGTGACGGAGTTTATATGCTGCCTAAAGGCCTCCTTCATGGTTGAATGACTTTAAAAGCCGGGGCTGACAATTTAATGTGCCCTCCGAAGCACAGAAGCACTCAGTTGATAATGCCACTTTGAGAATTGAATATCTCAATGAATTCTTGATGTACTTATGAAGATTAAATTCTGCATGATGGTTTCCTGATGGAATATCGATTCTATCACCAGCCAGGCTAGCTGGCTACTTCTCAGGGGTGTGTTCCCAGTGCTTCACAATAAGGATTTTAGAAACATAATGGTTTTAAAACATTGTCTGAATAAAAATAATTCTAAAGTTGGTAGAAGGGAGGAAGCAAATAAGTTGATAGCTACCTACGCATTTTTGTAAAAAACTAGCAAATCAACAGGATATTTCAATTTGTTGTCCGAGCTTCATGTTACAACAGACATCTGTTTGTAGTTATTTTAGGAATCCCCTTGATTTTATTGGTTTGACTTACAGCTTTAATTAATAGTTCTATACAAAACTAGTATATAGATAGGTATTTGAAAGGACACAAACACCATAATGGGTGAGATCAATAACAACTATTTTATCTTCAAAAACAGGTAGTAACTCATTTATGACGAAAGGATCACGCTGTACTTTACGTACCTATGAGTAATCAAAGCACCTAGTGCAACATAATTATTAATTACTTACCTACTAATGCAGGAAGAACTTCAAGGAAATAAATTACTTTAGAGTTTTGTGTATGAATTAAAGTGAATAGATACATATACATTCAGCGCTTACATACCTTTTCCAGAGAATATTATCACCACTACAGAAAATATCAATAAGGTTTGCAAGGTCAATCAACACAATATAATTTATTTTGCGAAGAGAAGAAAAAGTTAAGTTTCACAGACAAACAAGCAAGATAGATTTGGATAGAATCTCCGCCCGCCCGCACTCCGCACTTCCGCAGGCAAACGCAATAGGTGTTGCCGCTGATTAAAAAAAACTTGCTTCTATTCATTAATAAACGCCTATAGTTAGGTAGCTCCCGTCAGTTATCAATAGAAAATACATTTTTACTATAATATTAGTATAATAAAGAATTAATTTATTTCAATAACTAGCTGCGCCCGTGCAGTGTTGCCCGCAGTAGTTCACGTTCCTGTGGGAATACCGGGATCAAAAGTAGCCGCGCAAATTTTTAATTTTTTTCTTCCTTTGGAACCTTTTCCTGACACTAACAAACAGAACAAAAAAAAATAGTGAAATCGGTCCAGCCGTTCACGCGTGATGTCCAAGGGAAATAGTGATTCATTTTTTTTAGTTCATGCTCTTTGGTTAAATTATGTTATTACATAGTGTCCTTAATAAACTATGTAGTTACAAAGATGGTAAAGTGGCAACACTGCATAACAAATAAATACAATGTCTCAAAAAAGATTTTGAAATGTCAATGTCAATGTCAAAATAAAAATATGACGAGAGCGTTCATCGTCCACTTCGAGAAAGTAAGAAATAGAGCGCTGTTTATTTCTTTCTCAGTCACACAAAATTACAACATTCTTGTGAGTAAAAGAGACAAAGCACTAGATCGTGAGTCGATATTGTTGTGTCGCTTTGGATGTACCTATTATCTGTACTTAATGATAATTTATTGAAATAAATAATTGAGTAGGTAGGTAATTGAGTAATTGTGTTTGCCTCAAATAATCAAATATTTCAAATACCGTCAAATACGTCATCCACACATGGACTTGTACGGGCAAATCAAATCAGATGCCTTATTTTATTCCTTTGATGTGTAATCAAAAACCGACAAGTTGACGGAAACGCATATTCGCTATTTGCGTTGTTTGCCATATTCGTGCAAATAAAGCAAATACAATCAAATAGACCGTCTACACATTGCTGTATTTGGACAACACGAACACGATACCTACGCCAAGTCAGGAGCCACCATTTAATTTTGATGTGTAATCAAAAACCGACAAGTTGACGGAAACGCATATTCGCTATTTGCGTTGTTTGCCACATTTGTGCTAATAAAGCAAATACAATCAAATAGACCGTCTACACATTGATGTATTTGGACAAATAATGCAAAATACACGAACACGATACGCCAACGCCAAGTGAGGAGCCGCCATTAAACTAAACGTAGTGTTACATTCTCTTTGCTTATTTGCCGATTTTGCCGACGACGCCTGCGACGACGACGGCGAGACGTACTGCAGTACCTAGGAAGATGGTGTCTATAATACATCCATGTACAGTACTCATTATTTCCCTTTCTCGTCCCGTCTAAACATAGTGTTATATTCTCTTTGGTCCCGTCTCTTGATGTAGGTAGAGGAACTTACCTATTGCAAACCCTGATTTATGTAAGTAACGCTTAGAAAAAATACTAAAATTGAAAACCTATTAACTACAAGCTAAGGCTACATTTAGGTAGGTACCAAGAGAAATAAAATCAGCTCAAATAAAGGTGCTTTTTAGCGAGTTCCGTGCAAGGTAGGTAGGTATCTACCTACCTATCTACGTTTTCCATTCTACCTACGCTCTACTGGACACAGGACTTGGATGTTTCAGCTAACTTGTTTACCTACTTCAAAGGAAGCGTGGAGGGCGTGCTGAAGTTTCTAGCATAGCTTCATTGGTTCAAATGCAAGCGGGAATGTTGGTAGGTAAGTAGGTACCTAGGTACCAACCAACAGTAAACAAGCGCAATTTAACTTAACCGTCGCGCAATAGACAAATTACTAGGTAGGTTTATAAGTCTTATCAACCCTAATAATTATTATTCCCTACCATTCAATAGTTATTTGGTAGTAAGTAAGTACCTACTTATCAAAAATAAATAGGTAAGTAGGTACCTACTTAGGTAGGTAGGTTATTCTAGGTAAGGTAGAAGGTACACCTTCATTTTGCCTAGTAGGTAGGTACTACCTACCTACAATAGCATCGATGTACGATGTACGATTATGCTTGCCTACTACCATTAGGTAGTATTACCTACTTACTATCTATCCGTACCTACCCAACGACCGTAGTAAACTCAAGAATTTATTGTAATGAACGATTCACATTTCCAGTGATCACGCCTTATTACCTACCGGGCAATTGATCAATATTTTTCACAAAAAATAAAAATACACTGAAAAATAGCAACAAAATCAGAAGGGCGAAGCGGACGCAGTTTTATTCTCATGAGAAATTAACCGTTCCATTAGTTTTAATTCACTCGCCACCCTGCGAGACTCCCGGCTCCGTTATTCCTCTTATATTCGTTATAAAAATGCGCTAAAACATCGCTATTGCGTTCAACTGCAAAATAAAACTGAGATATGGGGTGTAAAGAGTAATTTTTCCCGAGTTATTCGGAGCGGGGTGGTGGCGGCGTGCTTTTGAAACAGACGTCGAGTCTTGTTTGCTTATTTTATTCTACTCACAATATTTGATAAGGTATGATCGAGTAATCCGTCCTGATCATCCTTTTGCGACTTGTGTTTATTTTTGAAGAATATTCTAATCAAATCAGGTTAAGCTGGGTGAGAGCTGCGCCATCAATTGTTGCTAATCAGATGAAGTACGTAGCTTGTCTACTAAATTGGATGTAACTGCGGGCATCTAATTCTTTTCCGCATCCGCAGACTAAATGAAAGTGAAGTTCCTCTCATTTCATTAAACATACCTATAATTTTTCCTGAAGTCTCATTACTTCGGTCGGGAACTATAGTACGGCTACACCCGTTGGGCAACTTGCGTTTCGGTGTAAACGACCACCTCGGTCCGAGTTTACGACCAGCCAGCAATATTGTGCGTGGCAACTTAATGAAAAGGAAACACCAGCTGAAATGCCAGGGTACATGTAGAAAAAATCCTAAGTACCGCTTGAATGGGCTGTGCCGGAAACCACCCGGTTGCGAGTAGGATGTAGCATGACGGGTTAGGATTAAGCTTCTTAACCTTACGTTAGTGTCGAGCTCAAGCTTTATGTTCTAGGCCCCTACCTAAAAACAGATGGATCATTCAAAAAGTTCCAACTAAAAGTTTTTGTTCCACTAGATAAAACCTTCAGATTAATATTAAAACCAAGAAAAGTCTTTTGATCTCGTAGCCGTGTTCTCAGAGAAAATCTCGTCTAGAATATTGCTTTCGTTAACTTCACTTTATAAAATTATATAGTCTTTATTATAGAAATCGATAGGATACGTAATTAACAACTTATTACTTATTTTAGAGAAATCATCACGGATTTCTCTAAACTATTACCTAAGTTGTTCATTACTGGATTTATCTTTTTAATTTAAGTCCACAGCTTATATTCTGTTAGAGCAGGTGGTTTGAGTTACCTAATCCGTTTATGCGCTATTTCTCGAGCAAGCTTCCTCATATCAGCTCTCATCCAAAAACTCGCTGCAGATTTCGTGTTTAAATGCAAGTGTTTAAGTAAATACCTAAATAAGAACACATAGATAGTTTAGTTTATCTATCCAACACCAGACCTCGCAAACTCTACTGCTCTATTTGATAATTCCGTAGGCTACCTAGGTAGTTAGGTAAACTTTTTAAAGGATGTGTATACGCTGAATGTAAATGTTTTATCTGAATTCATGTGAAAGTCAAACAAAGGAAAACCTCGTCACCCCAAACAAAGAAACAAGTTGTTAGAAGTTAGGTGCTACTCAAACACTGGACAGGCTGAATTTATTAATCTCCTTTATTCACAAAATTAAAATAAGTAAGTATATTAAATTTTATTTAATAGCATAAAATTATAATTAAGTTATAAAGAAAAAATGGCTTATCGATGAATTCTGTATCAATAGAATATGAAAGAGAATCTCAAAAAGCTTCGCTGCAAAGTAAACATAAATTCCCAGCAAAATCGTTTTATAAAATAAAGTAAGTCCAATAATTCAACACTTCGTCGCTCCTTAGAGGGCGAGAGATATAAAATGGAGAAAAACGTTCCTAATTCAGTTTGGTCTCGGCGAGCGGTGTACCTACTCCGCATTTCGCTACTGGCTCTTACATTGCGAGGAGGAAATAATATCTTCTATCGATGGATAGACTTTACCTAGAGTTGGCTTTGAAAACGACGGCTCCGCTTACTCACTGTAATGGCAGCCGTTCGGATCTTGCCGTATATAACCCGACTTTTTGTTTAGCCAAGTCTTTGATAGTTCCCAACTGTTTGTAAATGAACTCTCAAGATTGGGTGAGCGAACTGAATAATGTATCGCGCACTTAGAACGAACAATTGTAAATAAACAATGGACTTAAATCTAGTTTATTTTGAGCATTAACCGAGGCTCCCTTTGAGTTGGGCTTGAATACAAGACGAATTGGGTACATTATCTACAGTTACACTGCGGGGCTAGTTAGCTTCGTGTTCGTCGGAAACTTGTCTGCGTCGCCTTCAGAAAGGGGGAGGAACAGGAGTGGCTTTTATGCATCCACAGCATCGCAAATTGTGGCGGTGCGCCACGCTTCTAGACTGATTGCTAGCACTAGGTATAAATATTGTGGATAGATGAGAGACACACACTCGGGGCGATGCGAAATAGCAGTGCAGCTTCAAGTAGTTTCTAAACAAAACAAACCCTCGATGAGCTTTCTCTCTGTTATGATTGAAGACGCTGGAATGGTGGAAGTTGATTAAAATTTCTGAGATTGTATTGAGGTTTTCCTGTATACTTTGTTACGTTCGGATTCTCGGTTTATTTGATTTAATAATGTATTTTCTTCTATCCCTTACGGAAATCTTAAAAAGAAACCCTTACTGATAGAAATGATAGTCAATTTGCTTATTATCCTATTTGATCATTGCTAACAAGTGGAGCGGTTGATTATTATTTCCGCTTACCGCTATGCAACATGGTGTTTTATTTGTATGTATATTCAAAGTATTATCGAGTTAGTACAAACTGTGACTAAAAAGCATTTATGTTATGTTTAGCTCGCATAGAGTTACTGTTGTATGGAATAAGTTAGTTTGGGCTTCCATTATATGTAGTTGCCCGCAGTGTCCCAGAATATTCTACATAGCTCATCTCTCTTAATTTCAAGGCGAGCGAAGTCCTTTTAATATAACTTGAGATGAGATATCCAATTAGAGTTTGTAAGTTACTTTGTTTAGTCCTAAGATTTTTTGTTTTTTTGTCTAAGTACTACAGAGTCTAGGAAAGTTACGGAATACTTTACGTTCGGAAGCCGAGTTCTGCTAGCTGAATTCCGCCCCAACAAAATATGAGCGTGGGTTTCATACAATATTCCCACCGCTGCTGTAAGGTTGCGTTCGCAAATTCAACATTGCAGAATTGTACTAACCTACGAGTATATTCTGATATTTTAAACGTGCCTCTGGTTGAAACGAGTTAAAAGCAGAACTTATATTTAATAGAGCTTTTCTTCATTCAATCTGTTGGCAAAGACCAATTGAAGTGATAAGTTTTTTAATTGTTAATTAATTCATATTAGTTTAATTGGTAGGTAATACGTTTTTTTTGTTTGTTAGTACTTTATTTTTATTGTTTTTTTTCTCTTTGTATAGTTTGCACAGCGTTCTAGGTTCTATGTGGTTTCTTTTATCTATTCTTTACTATTTCTTTTATCTACTACTTAACTATTTCTCTTACCTATCTATTCTTTTATCTTTTACCTGTGAAAATTTGTAATTGGCCTTCGTGTTCAATATGTTTATTTTACGTATTTTTATTATATAAGTGATTTTCTTTGTGCCTAGCTGTATTCTTAAAAATCAAACGTCAACGGTCAAACGTTGACTCAGTCGAGTAGGGTCTTGTCTGTAAAAAGCTACTAAACAACGAAAATACTACACAGATAAATATTTGTTCACGTTTATTAATTCTTGCGTCTTAGCTGGGCATGTAAAAAGCTGATAAAAGAAACCCTACCTAGTAAACTATAATTTTAAAAGCTAATTTTGACTGCATTCCTTACTGGATATTTTAAGACTAGTTATTTACTAATCTTAGCTTAGGACCTGAATCTATTTTCATGTTTAAAGAATTTAATGATATATTATGATGATATTCTTTATCAAGCAATTTCTCAATTCTCAATTACTAAAAATATTTTTTAGTTTTTGCGGTGCGTTGATAAAACATTCAGACAAACGATTTCTAAAATGTTTGATGTTTGACTACGCTTAAGGTTACTACGTAGACTTTTACTCGTAGAGGGCTCTACGCGCTCTACACTTTTTCAAAACGTGTCGTCGCTTTTTCATCATTAGACATGTTCGTTGTAAACACAAATAAACCTATATATGTACAGTCAGCAATCGTCAGTTTTGAGACTGGTTTAAGTTGTATTTTTACGCAATTTTTAATCACAGGAAATTACTCATGTAAAAATAATGTTTTGATTCATTCGGAGAATTTTCATCTGGGTATGGTCACTCCTCGCGGTCGTATCTCACACACTGTGAGACGCGACAAGACGAGTAATTCCCCGTGTATCATTCATAATATTAGAATATTAATTATGTTTATTTAACAAATATATTAATTCATATTGAACCAATTGGAAAATTACACGAATACAATAAGACCGTTATTGTTTTTATCTTCAGTTAAATCATTTAGGGTCAATCAGGGTTGCATAGAACTTAAAATGTCACTTTTGCCTTGTATAGAAGACCCGAATGAGCTGTTTAACTGTTTATCTAATTTAATTACTGAGGAGCATAAGGAAATATTTAAATTAAAGACTTGTATAGCTAAAACTAGTGCAAGCTTTGCAGACTGGGCAACACCTGGTATTTATAGAAGTAGAAATAAACTTTATGATCTGTATTCTACAAGGGAACTAATGCTCCACGATCCTTCACATAACCTTTACATTAAGAATTATTCTAAAACATTCAAAAAAGTATGTCAGGTAGCAAAATCAATGTTTTTAAAAAATAAAATTGAAACAGCACCTAACAAAATTAAAGCCACTTGGAAATTGATCAACAATGAGACAGGTAAGACAAAACGTGGCCACAAACAGATAAATCTAAAAGTCAATGATCATTTATTAACTAAAAGCGATGAGGTCGCTCACGCTTTTGATAATTTTTTCTCTAATATACCACATGTGGTGACCCAGTCATTAAATTCATCCGCCACTATAGCATACGGCCTTTTGGAATGCAGTGTTGCTCAGGGTAATAATGAATTCAGATTTAGTTATGTTAACGCAGACAATATTGTCAAAATATTTAAAACACTGAATATTAAAAACACTGAAGATTTATGGGGAATTTCGACTAAGATATTAGCTACTATTGTTGGTGATATTGCTCCTTGTTTAGCTTATATATTTAACAATTGCGTTGACGAGGGAGTTTTTCCCAATCTAATGAAGATGAGTAAAGTTATTCCTTTATTCAAATCTGGTAATGAAACTGACCCCGCTAATTATAGACCAATATCGATTCTGCCTGCGTTAAGTAAAATTTTTGAAAAACTAATTCTTAATCAACTGCTCTCTCACTTTAATCTCAACGGACTTTTACACCAGCACCAATTTGGATTTACGAGAGGTAGATCAACAACCGATGCAGGTACATTGCTTCTAAAGCACTTTTATGATGCCTTTGAGAACTCACAAGACGTAGTCGGAGTTTTCTGCGATCTGTCGAAAGCGTTCGACTGCGTGTGTCATGCGACTTTAATCTCCAAATTAAAGTACTATGGTGTCGTAAACCAAGCTATTAACCTGATTCGATCTTATCTTTCTGAGAGACTCCTTAAAGTTGAAGTAGGAGGTGAAAAGTCCTCAGGGTCAGTTATTGATATGGGTGTGCCACAGGGCTCGATACTAGGCCCTTTTCTGTTTCTAGTGTACATAAACGACCTTCCTTCTTTTGTAAAAGACATGTGTGACATTGTTCTTTTTGCTGATGATACATCTTTACTTTTTAAAGTTGATAGGTCTAAAGATAATTATGATGATGTTAATGCCTCTTTATCCCAAGTCTCAAACTGGTTCACTGCTAATAACCTCTTACTTAATGCCAAAAAAACTAAATGTATTAAATTCACTTTGCCTAACGTGGTTCAAAAACCTACAAAAATTAAATTAAATGGGGAAGCACTTAATCTTGTTGATTCAACTGTTTTCTTAGGTCTTACAATTGACTCCAAAGTGCAGTGGGGACCGCATATTGAAACACTTGCAGGTAGGCTTAGCTCCGCGGCTTATGCAGTGCGTACGATTAGGCAACTTACTGACGAAGGAACAGCTAAGTTAGTATATTTCAGTTATTTCCATAGTGTGATGTCGTATGGTATTTTTCTTTGGGGTAAAGCAGCAGATATTCAAACTATTTTCGTTTTACAAAAGCGAGCTGTCCGTGCCATTTACAAAATGAAACGTCGGGACTCTTTAAGAGAGCGATTTAAAGAAATAAATATTCTTACTGTTTTTTCGCAATATATTTATGTAAACTTATTGCACACTCACAAATATATAAACAACTTTAAGAAAAAAAATGATGTGCACAAAATTAACACTAGAAATAAAAATAAACTATGTGTGCCTAAATTTAGACTAGAAAAAGTAAACGGTTCTTTTATGGGAAATACTGTACGTTTTTACAATAAACTCCCAATCAACGTAACTAACCTACCGACTCGAAGGTTTAAAACGTACATAAAGAATATTCTTGTAGAGAAAGCGTATTATTCCATTGAGGCTTTTATTAATGATAAAATTACGTGGCCTGATGTCGCTCTGCCCCTCGACGGTTGATGGTATACAATATCTTTACTACCTTGATAAGTAGGTACCTACCACTTAAGTCGGCCAAGTGTAGCGTGTGATGCCAGACAACATTTTGTTGAGGTGTTATCTTGTTAACTTTACAATTACTTTTACTTTTTTTGACATGCCTTACTTTGTTCGACTGGCTTCCCACTGAAGCTTGACTATTTAGATTATTTTAGATTGTTAAGGGATCGCTTTTAAAAAAAAGCTAGGCCCACACCACCAGGTTCTTGCCTGATTCTTTCCCTGGTGTAGGGAGTCGCGTTGGAACAGGCATTAGAATCACCTAGCATGTAAAACGATACTTAAGTGATCCTTGAGGTCCTACAAGAATAAATAATTTTTCTTTCTTTCTTTCTTTCTTTCTTTATTACTGAGTTCACCCCATGACTTTCAGGTGCCAAACTGGACAAAACCGTTCTCAAATTGAGTGAAAAATAAACTTTGACCCAGATAGTTGAGAGTTTATTAGAAACCCTTATAGCTCTGTCAGGATTGTCGATACGAAAGCTGATTCGCTTTTTGGGATATTGGCATTTCTCCGAATTTTCCTTTGCTGTGACAGAGGAGCTTACCTAGTTTATTCTCACGTGGTTGGTTATAGTAAGATGGGTTCTACCTTTATATATTCTTATTTCCAACGGGTCTCACTCAACCTTTCATTCGAGGATATATTGAATTGATTAATGTGGAGTTTACGAAACCTGCATCAATGCTAGAGTACCTACTATACACTAAAAAATAGCGTACAAAGTAGGTAACTATAAACTTACAGTAGATCTGAGTCACATCCATGAGTGTATTTTTTTAGATCACTTAAATATAATATTTGTCTTATATAACAACTTATTTTATATTTTTTATACATTATAGGTTGTTGATATAAAAACAATCATAAATTGTTTTTTAACATAGCACAAAAATGTGTACGTAGATATTTTGGTCAATCATAACGTTTTATTTTTTTTGCATAAACTCTATTTACTTCAACACAGAACATCATCATTATTATACAATTTTATTTCAAAAGCATTTACACATCTTCCGCAATTTTCGAATAGGAATTGTGATTTATTTTCTAAAAATGATAGTAAAATGATGCAACACTCACCTCTATTTTTCCTGCGGTTCTCGTCTGGCTGTCGGTTAAAAGCCGCTAATCCATTTGCTCTCAGCTCCGTCCGACTGATATGGAAAATGCACCAAAATCATACGAAATATTACAGAAAATGTTGGCTAGCCTGTAGCCATTTTTAGCGTATAAGAACACTTTGGATTAGCCTTGAACTACGTATCAAAAGAAACATAATCGGAAACAAAACATAACATAATTTATATAATTCATAATTCATAATTCATTTATTTGCTTCAATGCAATATAGCCTTTACATCTTTTACAAAATGATTTATACAGTCAGGAGGCAATTTTGCCTGCACTTAACGGGACACTGTAGTGCCTGGGACATTGTTGGGATGGAATAGGCTTGCCCAGCACCTAAACTACCCTCTCAGCTTAACCGGCCATATCCACAGGAAAGATATTGTTTTCTTGAAAATAAAACAACAATTGCCTAATTAGAAAAGAAAAAGTAGCAAATTAAAGGACTCAAAATTTTGCTTCACCAAACAGTGGAACATAAAACCTCCTCCTATTTTGAAGTCAGTAAAAACCAGCAAACAATTCTGTAAAGAGAACTTCAGACCATTGGATCGAAAGTCGAGTCTAGGTTAACACGGCTCATATACACAAGGATAATCTCATTCGTCCGTTGTACCTTTGAGACCTTTCTTTTATATCCCTTTTACTAAGCTTAACTCAAGCTGGATTTACATTACCAAATGAGTTTCCCGAAGTTAATTTCATTAATAGTTTTTGTTGTAACTTCTGCGTGAACCATCCATTAATATCATGAAATATGCATTATAAAAATTTATATGTGAAATTGATGATGGATAATTATACCAAAATGGAGATGCACAGTGCTACCTACTTAGTATCCAATAGGCATACTCTCAAAAAAATAGGCTAACACACCTTTAAAATAGAAAAAATATACCTATAATTATTGTTTTAAAAATACATGACATGCTTAGCAGAACCATACCGGAATTTGGATGTGAGAGTAGTATTACAAAAAATTTACATATTATTGTATGAAATTGTTGTGTAATATTAAAATTGTACCTATCTATATGCCTCAGTTTAGGAGTGATCATCAATGATACTGGTTTTGCAGTAGGTAGAGCTTACTCTGTATACTCTCTCATATCCAAATACCAGGATGTTTCTGCTGGGGAGCACGTCACAAAAATACCCCGTCACGATATAGGGATTATCTTCATCAACAATACCTTACTGAGATCAAACTCAGCGTGAATTTACCTCGATTAAAAATCAACTTGCCAATCCCGAGAACTTCGAAAGGGTCGAATGTAATCGATCACAAAAAGGGGAATGGAAATACGGCTTTAAAATCCATTACGGTAGGCTCTCCCTTTTGTATTCTAGTACGATCTTACGAGACCAAGATGATGACGCACAGGATATGAGACTTATTTATTATTCAACGCTCTTCTCCATATTTCATGACGTCATTCTTCGTGGTTAACTTAAAATGAGCGAAGACGTAAACCGATCACATGCCTCTGAATAGATAATGATTTTGGGTGTGAAGGTTAAAGTTGTTTTCTATTTATAAGGAAATACATTCAACTGCATCGTCACCGTAAAAGTGGAAATTACTGTTACCGGTATATTTTATTTAACTCACTCACAGGTTAAATGAGCTTCTAAGTAAAGTGTTGTAGACACTCGTGTGATAAAGAACCCAAAAAATTGGGTGAAATAACAAGTAAATAATACATGAGTGTTATTTAATACAACGATGCTGTTTTTTCCTTATTTCATTTCATTTATTTAACTACAGCAACAGTAACAACGTTTTAGAAAATTCTTGGTTGCTATTTTATTATTCCATTGTGGTTTATTTGTTTTTAGATGAGATATGAAAATTGCGCGTCTAGACTTTAAGTTCTTTGGACTCAAGAGTCTTCTGAGCCACAGGAACGTATTTTTGTATAGAAAAAGAGGCTTTTCTTCGTAAGTGTTTGCTGAACTGAAGTACATTCGGGGAAGTCGACATAATCTTTTCACGAAAGGTGAGGATACTTTAGTTTCGGTGTTTACCCTCTTTTACAAATAATCATCTGTTTCGGTCGACACATTCTTTTGCTGTATTTGACTTCTGTACTTTTATAGGTGCTCCTAATTAAATTATTGTTTTGGCGTAGTTGTTTTATTTCGCAAAGATCTTCAGTAGCATTCTCACACACATTGGTATATATTGCAAACTTTAAAAGTTATTTAAGTGCCTACTAAACCGGATAAAAACCATAATATATGCTATCCAGGTCATGAACTATGTATAATGTAATGATATATGATACACCATACAAATACAACTTAAAAATAAACAGGTACTGTACAAGGGGTTGCCTAATCGCCATATATTTATATATCAAACATCCATCTAATCTATACGTATACAATCTATAATCTAAAACGTGTAGTAGTAGAAAGAGTAATTTTGTTTTTTGCTTAGAATGCCTCCTAGATTTAAGTATTAGAAATTACCAATTACATTACGATCTGAGCAGCAACCATGTTCAAACTAATTTTAAAATTAGGTTCACATAAAAAACATATTTAGTTGTTTGTACACGCGACACGTCCTTTGTACCCCAACACAACGAAATGGACCTTAATTGCAGTAATTATGGAACTCTTCGTCCGTTGATGAAAGTAATTTTTCTGAAGCGACTACCAATTAGCTGTCACCAATTAGTGAAGAGAAGAGCAATTTGTTACTTGAACTTGGTGAAAAATGTTTAGTTCATTCTGATATTTGTTTGGCTCGCATTTAGATTCTTGGAAATGACTTTTTAATTAAATGAAACTGCCTTCAGACATGTTTTTGTCTATTTTATTATTCACTCTGGAACGTTATTGTTTAAAATGTTGAAATCAACATACTTTAGTTTATTTATTATTTTACAGTGTTAAACCACACTTAGGTATTGGAAATTTCATTATAAATGAAAAATCTTACTAAAAGTAAGAGCGATCGCTTGTATCTACGCAGGTTCGAATCCTGCCGGAGCCTTTAACTTTTAGTAAGATTTTTCATTTATAATGAAATCAACATACTTATTTAAGAGAGTTCTGAACTTGTGGACAATCACTCTTGGGTCTCGCACTAATGTAGATTCTACGGTTGAATTGCAAAATTGTCCATATCTAGGGGTTCCGTGCCCGAGTGGTAAGGCAGTCCGGCTTTAGGACGATCGCTTGTATAATAGCGGGTTCGAATCCCGCCGGAATCGAACCTTTAGTAAGATTTTTCATTTATCACACTATAATATTATTAAGGTGAAAGTTAGTGTGTGTGTAAGTATGTAAGTGTGAATGTTTGTTACTCCTTCACACTCAAACGGCTGGAAGAAATTGAATACCAGGATAGCTTACAACCTGGATTAACACATAGGTTACTTTTGATCCCGTTATTCCCATGGGAACGAAAACTTCCGCGGGTAACACCGTGGGGCGCAGCAGTAAGGTATAATTCTAACAACTTGCGAAAGTTTACACCATATAAACACACGTAAACACAATTTTGTTTATATCATGCTATTATTATTATTATCTACAATATAGATTTTGAAAAAGCAATGCCTGCTAAGTATCTGGCATCTTTTTTTTTAAACTTGTAAGTGAGTACTGACAAGGCCGTGTGCAACGTTTTTCAGTAATTGTTGATTCACTCAACGATATAAAACTCCGGAAAAGGAATAAAAACTTTTACTTTACGTTCATTTTTATATCTCCGTGTCTACAAAGGATTCAAGTGTCGTAAAAAAACCAGTGATGAACTTTCATTATTCTAACTAAAAGCAAAGACGATTAATATCTAGAAGACAGACAAAGGCCATACACAAAATCATAACCCGATCCCGCAGTACCAGATAGCCTGAAAACTTTAAAACATCAATTTTATCCAAGAAATTTCAATACTTAGTAGTAGGTAGCGACAATATTCAATATTTAAACATTTTTAACTAGAAAGTAATTGAAATTTCTTGGATAAAATTGATGTTTTAGAGTTTTCAGGCTATTTTTTAGGGTTACGATTTTGTGTATGGCCTTTGTCTGTCTTCTAGATATTAATCGTCTTTGCTAAAAGCTAGGCCTTATTAACCTGGATAAAAATACTTTTATTGGTGCCTACAACTTTAGTAGTGTTCCACAAACTCCGGGCAAGAAAAATTGTTATTAAAGTAGGTAGATAACTGTCTGAAGTGAGAATGGAAGTTTTTATTACGTGCAAACTTAATTTATAGGTAAGATAACTTTTCACCGGGGTGTAATAATATTTTCTTTCTTTTTCAGCTGAAGTAGTTGAAGTTTGTTGATCATTTCATCAGGGTTCATTTTGTATTATGGTGTTCATAGTATATTTTTGTAGAAGTCTGAGTGTAGACCTGACCTTGGTATTCATCACACAATCGTCTACGCCGTAGCAACTGGCTACGTCGTAGACGATTGTGTGTGATTGATTTGTGTGGATATTTCATACGAAATGCCAAATGGTTTAACTGTGTTTCAAGAATATTTACTTCCTGAACTGTTTATTAAATGTTTGAGACCACGTAATGCTATTTCCGTAAATTTTTCATCTAGCACATACATTATTTCCGTAACATGCGCGCTTTAATGAGATCTTTCTCTGGATCTCTCCTATTCTACTATTCGTTATGGAGTCTCGGAGAATTAGCGCCGGCCTGCAGAGGCCCATAAATCCTTTAGAGTCACGTTTTCTATCTTCAAATGCATTTGGCTATTACGAATGTAAGCCAGACCGCCTTGGAAGTTTTGCCGAGATTCGATTTCAATAAATTCATGTTTTCATTGGTTCGTACCCCGATTCGATTTTTGTAAAGTTCTTTAGGACGCACATGCTTACACGATCTCATCTGCGGTGGTTGTTTGGTTCACGTTTTATTATATTGTAGGTATGAAGTTCTTTTTCGGATAGTACTCACTCTGACTTGGAAAACAAGGCTATTTAATTATTTTATGAAAGTAGGACTGATAAGTTAGTACTTTATGAAATAAAATAAGTCGTAAAACAACATACATGTTTCAAAACATTAAAAAACTCGCGTTACTGCACAAAAATTAAACATCCCATTGTTTGCTTCATTTTGCCATTCACTTTAGTCAAAAACCCGCAATTCGTCCACCTCTAGACTAAGCATATTTGCGTGTCTAGTTTGCGGTACCAGAGGTTGTATTTAATCTAGACGGAGAGGTTTGCGCTTCGATAGTCGAGTGAAGGCACATGTCGACTCCGATGTACCATTTGATACGTCCGCAGTAGATTTGGAAGCTTGTTGGAGCTGGATATGGGGGCAAAATGCTGATATGCACTATAAACTCTGAGAGAGTTGGAAATGGTTTGCTTTATCGTAGCGCAGATGCAATTTAGCATTCTGGTACATGACGCATCTTTTGGAACAATGTTTTCATACAAAATATTTTCATTTTAATGTGGTAACATTGTGGTGGTTAAGTTAGTTTTTTCATTTCATTTCATTTCATTTATTCATTGCTAGTATGTACATAGTATAGCTTAGGTCTAACGTCAGCTTATTAGGTAAAGTACATACACCCTGTTGGGCGCTGCAATTTAATTTGAATGTAATTTTGAACATGCATAAAATAACAAAAAAACATATAATAATAGTTGTAATAATAGTATGTACGCCTTTGAGAGGGACTGGCGGACGAAGGCACTGGATCGGCGTGACTGGCGAAAGTGGGGGGAGGCCTTTGCCCAACAATGGGACAGTATGGGCTAGTAGTAATAGTAATAGTAATAGTATGTAGGTATAGTCACAATTTAAAATTAAATAATAATGTCAATAAAATATGTTATGTCTAAGGTAAATAAATAATAATACAAATTTAATCGTGAGTCATACTTAATGTGGGTGGTAACGCCAACACTGATTAGATAGATTTACTCTTATAATATAAGGCAGTTTGTATTTCCCGCTCCTTTCCCAACCTGCCATGCAGTACTTTTAGCACCGTTCAAGGACGCGAGCATGAGAACGAGAGAACGAGGACTGACAGCTGTCAGTTCGATGAAGATATTGCACATGGACGCACCTGTGTAACGGATCTCTCTGAAACCGCCCGCATCCGCAAGACGAGCCTTCGTCTGATCATCCGCGAAGAGACGAGGATCATCTCGAGCCTTTCTCCGCAATATTCAATACATTCCCGCTCCGCCAAACGCACCCTTGTGTTTGATTACCCAGTGTAATAAGAACTTTTACTATATTCAAATATTGGTCGCGCGACCCGCGTAGTGAAACTCTGCTGTGCGATAGTCGAAGGAGATTGGATCCCGCTGGCCTGCCCCTGGTGAGTGCTGCATGTCCCTTCTCTTCCTCTCTTTTCCGCCTCGACTGTTGTTACTGCCGATTCACTGTAAATTACACGTCTGCCCGTATCGAAGGTTGGTTCTGACACTTGTCAGAACTGAATTATTGTTGGCGTGACCATATTTGTGGTCCTTCGAGCCGGATTTCTGATCCTTTTAAATACTGGAACCTTCCAGCCGCCCTTGTTAGGATTTAATAGGCCCTAATAAGAGAAACATTCATACAAATCTACCCCATTGTAGTATACCGCGTAGATCCACATTGCGTTGATTTTACTCATAAATAAGTGTTTTATCATCTAGATAAACATATTAACTATTCATCTTAACTTTGTTTCATTACCTAAATAACGCTTACTTTGGATAAATTCGAGTTTTAGCTTGTACAATTTTTTTTATAAACTACCCTCAAATTAAATTGTTGTCTTGCCTGTGTATTTCGAAATGTTACAAAAAAGTTCGCCATATTTGATCTGACATTCATAATATTTATTCGGTCATTCATTCGTTAACTCACTTTCATTCATTCACGTTAAAGTTGTTCATTCATTCACAAGTTTATTCACTCAGTCGATCATTCATTGCATATTCACTCATTCCAATTCATTTCATTATTAACCGAACAAAGTAAGGAGTAGAAGGAAACCATTATTCTGCTTATTCTCTGCGCAAAATAGACCTACTTAATTTCATCGTATTATTGTGGTTCATTAACCCCTAGATCAGCTGCTTGTTTACAATTAGGTTAGATCATATAGGTACTTCATTATGCCTAAACAAGCTAAGAAAACTTCTGATTCGGGTTCTGATTATGACGATGCGGTAGATGCGCAGTTGCTTACGTTGCAAGCTAAACGCGAAGCTATCTTCGAAATTGTTCAAAAGGTTTATGATCTTTCTTCGAACACCGATCTAAGGGAAAGTTTTCTTGACGAATCCTCACAAATAGATTCACTGCGCGATAAATTCCAACAGGTTCTGGACGAATATAATAATCGTTTAATGATAACTAACCCATCCGCTAAGCCTGACTATAAGAGTCTCATGGCTTTTGAGTCTCTGTATGGTAGGATAAAGCGAGTGCAGTCACAATGCTCGCCGCATAGCGATAGTGTTCCGCACAAGTCTAAACCTAGACTCCCGCCGATTGAATTGGTCCAGTTTTCTGGTGACATTCGCGCATGGCCACTATTTTATGCTAGTTTTAAGTCGACCGTACACGATAATCCATCTCTCACTGACGCCGATAGATTGTATTACCTATTGGGGAAGCTAACCGGTAAAGCCCAGTCTGTGTGCGCCGGGATATCTCCATGTCCGGAAAATTATAGTCTGTTGTTACAAACGCTCATTGATAAGTACGACGACAAGCGTATGTTGGTTTCTACGTATTTAAATCAAATGTTTGAATTCAAAACTTTCCAATGCGCTTCAGCAACCAACTTTGATTTATTTACTGAGAAGTTTAGCAGCGCAGTCGCAGCTTTAAAGAACCTTAAAATGGATAACCTAACCGATTTAATTCTGATTCATATCGCTTTACAGAAAATAGACCCTGAGACAGTTCGCGCGTTTGAGATTAAATACTCAACGAAAATACCTACATTTGATAACTTAGTCGAATTTATTTCAAATCGAGCCAAAGTGTTAGAGCGTACTGAGCCAACTTCTTCAACTTCTTCAACTTCTAAGCGTCCGGTTAACTCTAATCGCCGGTTAAATACCGCTTCGCCGCCGAAGTGCCAAACCTACATAAGCACAACGGTTGAATCCGCGTGCAAGTGCCTGTGCGCTAATATTGTGCATCAACATTTATTCAAGTGCGCCGATTTTAACGGGATGACTCCACAACAACGTTATAAGTGTGTGAAGGATAACAATGCGTGTATTAACTGTCTTAGTTTAAAACATCGAGTCGCTAATTGCTCGTCTAAGTCAAATTGTCGCGTTTGCAAATTAAATCACCACACATTGTTACACTTCAACGAGTCGTGTAATACACGCGCCGGGTACTCTGTACAAGCCGCTCCCGCTAATCAGCTGGTCGAGCTCGCCGCTGCGGCGCCCCCCGCCGCTGCGGCGCCCCCCGCCGCCGCCGGTACGTCCGCACATACCTCTCCGGACCTAGCCGCATCCACGGCACGGTCAGATGTAACATTGTGTGCATCTGTTGATTCCCGGTTGTATCAGTGTTCGAGTAATGCACTCACACATAACAAGCAGTCCATGACTGTTCTGTTATCAACCGCTCAAGTCGTTGCCTACGACTCTAAAGGCAATCCACATATGATTCGCGCGCTTCTAGATTCCGCCTCACAAAGTGATTTCATCACTAACGAGTGTTGTGAGCGTTTAGGTATCAAGCCTCAAAACATGAACCGTACTATTGTAAAGGGGTTCGGTGGGGCTGAGAAGGTAGTAAATACTAGTCCGATTAATATTAAATTACATTCTCGATTCGACAGTAAAATTAAATTTGATATTTCGCTACTCGTTGTTGATCAGATAACGGACTTGCTACCTACGTCTTTGATAAATACTGGTGATTTATCACATTTACATAATTTACCGCTAGCTGACGAATCGTATGGTGTGCCTAGTAAGATAGACGCTTTAATAGGCGCTTGTCTCTTCCCGCATTTAATTCTCCCCGACACTGTCCACGATCGTGACACGTCGGTGCCGCGCGCTTTGCGTACTGTTTTCGGCTATGTAATTATGGGCTCCGCGCCTACGTTACCCAAGCATCAACCCGCCCAGGCCCTGACATGTTGCCTCGCTCAGGAGCCTGTCGCTATTGACTCGATAGTCAGGCGTTTTTGGGAGCTCGAGGAGCTTCCCTCCACACCGCCCATTCAACACCCCTCTGATGTTGAATGTGAGTTATTTTATAAGTCCACGACAATCCGCGATCCCGTTAGTGGTAGGTACACTGTAGCACTGCCATTTAACGAGGATGTTTATTCCCTCGGGAATTCTTTTGATAATGCCCGCAAGCGTTTCATATGCCTCGAAAGAAAGCTAGAAGCTTCGCCTAAGCTTCGGTCTGCATATGACGACGTAATAAAAGATTATCTTGCGAAAGATTACGTTTCTCCTGCGTCGTACGATCCCCGCGACCCAACACCCATATACGTCATACCGCATCACGGGGTCGTGCGCGAAGATAAGACAACGACTAAGCTGCGCGTGGTTCTAGACGCCAGCGCGTCTACTTCTGGTGGCCGGCAATCACTGAATGATATTCTGCATTCAGGTCCGAATTTACAAGGCGATTTGTTTACAATTCTATTAAATTTCCGCTTACATGCGATCGCATTGACCGCGGACTGTCGCCAGCAGTTCTTACAGATTATCGTGCGCGAAGCTGACCGTCGTTATCAATGTTTTCTTTATCGCTTTACTCCACAAGACCCACTACAAATGTATAGGTTTAACCGCGTTTGCTTCGGTTTGAAATCAAGTCCCTACCATGCATTGCGCACTGTGAGACGGCTAGTCGAAGATGATGGCGCTCGCTATCCTCTCGCCAGCAAGTTCGCGTCTACGTCGCTTTTCATGGACGATCTTGCCTTCTCGATTCCCACGGAACAAGAAGCTATATCGGCGTCACAACAATTGATTGACCTATTCAAAGGAGCTCAGTGGGATCTCGTAAAATGGAACAGTAACAGTCGTGCTGTATTAGATAACCTTCCCGCTTCGCACAAACTCCCTACGGAGGTTGAGTTTGATAAAACCATGCAGCATAAAATACTAGGCCTGCATTGGTGTATTGATGATGACGTATTTTATTTTAAAATTACTGTTCCCGCTGATGTGAAGTGCAATAAGCGCTCCATCCTTTCTACAGTCGCCCGACTGTGGGATATAATAGGCTTCGTGGCCCCCGCAGTTGTGTATGCCAAACTACTGATTCAACAGCTTTGGCATCTTAATTTCGATTGGGATGACACCCCGCCGCTACACATTGTTAAAATGTGGAAGCAGTTCTGCGACGAGTTACCGGCTCTTAACAACATACGCATTCCGCGTCATGTAGGCGTCTACAACGACTGCACTCTCACTCTTCTATCCTTTTCGGATGCAAGTGAACGTGCCTACGGTGCCGTTGTATATGCTCATGTGACCGCCGCATCCGGTAACACTGTCAAGCTTGTCTGCGCAAAGTCCAAAGTCGCTCCTACCAAGCCTCTGTCTATAGCACGCTTAGAGCTCTGCGGCGCGCTTCTCATGTCCAAGCTGCTACGCATAGTCTATGAAAACTACTCGCGTCATCTCCCAATTAAGGTATTCGCTTTCACCGACTCTAAGGTCGTGTTATATTGGATCAAAAGTTCACCACATCGGTGGCAAACCTTTGTAGCAAACCGCGTTGTTCAAATCACAGAAAACATCTCTGCGGACAACTTCTACCACGTCGTGGGTACTGAAAATCCCGCAGACGTTCTCTCACGTGGCATTACGCCTCAGAAACTAACCACGCACCCTCTGTGGCTCCACGGGCCCCAGTGGGCTACATTGGATCCATCTGAGTGGCCTCTCAAGCCTCTCGACGACCAATTCATTCCGCCTACTATTGAACAAAAAATTCTTACACACGCTGTGTGCTCGCCTGTTAAGCATTGTGCTTTATATGATCTTGCTAACCGCATCTCCTCATGGAGTAAAACTCTTCGTATAACTGTATACATTTGTAAATTCGCAAGATTGTTACCCCGCCGCGACACTAATGCAGTGTCCGCTGATGAACTAAATTTCGCTGAAAATAAAATTCTTCGCGCCCTGCAAAGTCAACACTTTGCAGAGGATTATTCTTATATTAAGAGTAATCAATCTTGTTCGCAGGCTCTCAACCGCTTGAGGCCTTTCATTGAAAACGGTCTGATCCTCGTTGGGGGTCGACTCGTTAACTCCGCGCTGGACTATGCTCAAAAGCATCCAGTTATCTTACCGCGCAATGATCCCGTCGTAAACTTGATCATTGATTTCTATCATGTAAAGTATTTACACGCCGGACCAGAATTGCTGATGTCGCTTCTTCGGCAGAAGTTCTGGATCTTGTCCGCACGCCGCATTGTGAGACAGCGCGTCCACATGTGTAACACGTGTTTTCGTTTAAAACCGCGTCCAACTTACCCGCTGATGGCCGACTTACCTGACTATCGCACGTGTCAAGTCATTAAAGCTTTCACACACGTAGGCTGTGATTATGCTGGTCCTCTACCATACGTTCCTGTGCGCCGTCGTGGCGTCCACAGTGCGAAGGCCTACCTGTGCATTTTCACATGTCTTACGACTCGTGCCGTGCATGTCGAAGTTGCCACGGACCTCAGCACTCCCAGTTTTCTTGCCGCGCTGAAGAGGTTCCTCGCCCGTCGAGGACCGATTCAGATCATGTACTCGGATAATGGTACATGTTTTAAGGGAGCTAACTCTTACCTCCGCGATTTGTATAAGTTTCTCAATACTGTGTATCGGCCAAAGCTGGAGGAAGAGTACGCTGAGAGTCGTATAATTTGGAAATTTATCTGTCCCAACTCTCCACACTTCGGAGGCGCTTGGGAGAGTGTCGTGAAGGTTGTGAAGACGCATCTGTTCCGAGTCGTCGGACAGCAGCTTCTATCGTACGAAGAACTCTGTACTGTTCTCACTCAAATTGAGTGTCTCCTAAACTCACGCCCGCTGACAGTACTGAGTTCCGATCCCGCAGAGCCCACGGCTCTTACGCCAAGCCATTTTTTGCATACCGCACCTCTACTTTCTTTACCCGCGCTTGAAGTCAATTCTGACCCTGTTAGTTTACTTCACCGACACTCGCTACTAGACAAGTTGGTCCAGTCGTTTTGGAGTCGTTGGAAGATGGAATATCTACACGGTCTACAGGTTAGGCAGAAGTGGAACACGCCCTCGTTTCCTATGACAACAGGAACCGTGGTTGTTGTGATGAATGATAACTCACCGCCCCTATCCTGGCCGTTAGCTATTGTACAGAACGTCCATCCGTCTAAAGACGGCGTCGTGCGCGTCTGCACAGTTAGAACTGCAAAGGGAACTTACCTTCGCCCGGTAGTTCGTTTATGTCCTCTTCCAAGCCAATAAAGTTAATATACCACATTCCGCATTAGTTTAAGTTAGTAGTAATATCGCATCGCTTTAGTTTGTAGCGTAGGTTATTCGCTTGTCCCGCTCCGCCGTGACTCTACGGAATTAATTTTCTCACCGCGTGCATTGAAAGCTCCTAGAGTCATAGTAACATTAACATAACTTTCGTTTTATTATCGCTTCTTTAATGGTGACCCATTAAGGGCGGGTGGAAATGGTAACGCCAACACTGATTAGATAGATTTACTCTTATAATATAAGGCAGTTTGTATTTCCCGCTCCTTTCCCAACCTGCCATGCAGTACTTTTAGCACCGTTCAAGGACGCGAGCATGAGAACGAGAGAACGAGGACTGACAGCTGTCAGTTCGATGAAGATATTGCACATGGACGCACCTGTGTAACGGATCTCTCTGAAACCGCCCGCATCCGCAAGACGAGCCTTCGTCTGATCATCCGCGAAGAGACGAGGATCATCTCGAGCCTTTCTCCGCAATATTCAATACATTCCCGCTCCGCCAAACGCACCCTTGTGTTTGATTACCCAGTGTAATAAGAACTTTTACTATATTCAAATATTGGTCGCGCGACCCGCGTAGTGAAACTCTGCTGTGCGATAGTCGAAGGAGATTGGATCCCGCTGGCCTGCCCCTGGTGAGTGCTGCATGTCCCTTCTCTTCCTCTCTTTTCCGCCTCGACTGTTGTTACTGCCGATTCACTGTAAATTACACGTCTGCCCGTATCGAAGGTTGGTTCTGACACTTGTCAGAACTGAATTATTGTTGGCGTGACCAGTGGGCTATAAATTGTATTTATTCAGTAAATTTGTCATATAAAAATTGTTCAACGGAATAATAACATTTATTAATTAAAAGGGTTTTTAGTTTGTTATGGAAGATGGTGTCCTTCAGTTCGTTTCTTATGTCAAGGGGTAGTTCTTCCAATTTAAATGGGTATCAAGTATTATTCCTAATAGTTTAAATTCGTGAGTTTCTTTTATGTTGAGATTATTCGTCAGGTTTGTTAAGTTAAGGGGGGTTCTCTGGTATGTTTTAAATTGGATGAGTTTAGTTTTAGTCAGGTTTATTTCTAGATTATGATCATGTAGCCATTTTTTGGTAGTTTCAAAAACATTAGTAATAAAGTTAATATCAATTACTTCTGAACTTTTAAAAAGTAGGGACACGTCATCGGCAAACAGTATACAAGTAGTATTTATCGCACTAGGTAGGTTGTTAATGTACAACAAAAACAGCAAACATCCGAGTACGCTGCCTTGTGGGATAGAATTATTAATGACCTTTTTATCTGAGTCTATATAGCCTAGTTCGCAATTTTTGTCACAAAAATGTTCTATTTGTACATATTGAGTTCTATCTTTTAGGTACGATTTAAACCAGTTAAATACAGGTCCTCTGATACCTAAGTCGTAAATCTTTTGTAAAAGGATGCGGTGAGAGACTTTGTCGTAGGCTTTTGTCATGTCAAGGAAAAGGCCTATTGCATATTTTTTCTCGTTTATAGGGGAAGACCGGTACCCTCCGTACAGCGGGAGCATTCGTACAGTCAATATTTCTCCGCGATTTAAAACGTTAGCGAGTTCATACTTAAGTGTGTGACTACCCCCTATACCCGCAAGGTACCCGCGGAATAACGAGGCAGTGCGACCGACGGCTTCGGTGGAATGTGTCGATACCTGTTTTCGCTTCGCGTAAGTATAGTTTGGGTTCATCTTTAAAAGTGTTTGCTACCAGTAAGTTTTACTTTAATTGTAAAAGAAATTTATTACAAATAAAGCACTGATGCCTTACCTTATGGTGTACGTTTTTATTTTGCTACAAAGCTAACAGTTTTTTTTATTTTGAATTAAATATTATTTTTTTGGGTTTGGGGTACCTTCATACATAGAAACGGGGGTAGATTCGTGCATGCAAATGTACCCTGGAGTTATTTGCCAGGGGTCCACGGCAAGTATTTTTTCCGGGTCTGGGTGTTGTGGTACCATGGTACTTGTAGTTTGGGACACCCACGACACAGGGAATTCTAATGTGTGATCAGATCTATGAATGAAACAGCTGGTTGTTGTTTATTTACCAAGAATTGTATAATTGTTTTGTTTCAGAACTATGCCACGAAGTTACCTAAAAAAGAGAACAGATCGGGAGAAAAGAAAAAAAAATAATGAGTATATTATAATAAGATTTTGTAACGGGTTTTTATTTGAATTTTACGTAAAAACAGTACCTTCTATTTTTAAGGCTAATAAGTGTTTGATCTCAATTGCGAACATTTTAATAAGATAGATTATCTAAGATTAGATTCGTTTTAGGAAAACAAGTCTCATATTTGAATAAAAAACATTTTAAATGGGTTTTTTTTAACTGTGTATGAATGCTCCCTACCATGTACGAATGTGACCCACGGTATGTACGAACCTACCCCGCGTGTGGGGTGCCTTCGTACAATTTCCATCTTTTACGAAAACCGCCATTACTCGGTTAAGATGCATTAAACAATTATTTATGTATCTCATTACTATAGCTAGATATGTAGGTTATCTTATAGCATTTAATTTATTACAAAATTGCAGTTAGTTTTTTTTTTACAGGGTTTAGAGTAAAAAGTGTACGAAGGGTACCGGTCTTCCCCTACATTTATATATTTCTTGAACGTATTTGTATATAGCTAATGTGGTTGAACAATTTTTCCTAAATCCGTATTGGTTGGTATTGAATAGGTCAAATTTTTCTATATATTTATACACACGGTTCGACATCGCTTTCTCAAAAATTTTAGAAACTGTCGGTAAGAGTGCTATTGGACGATAACTACTTGGGTTTTCCCTATTTCCGCCTTTTTTAAATAAGGGCCGAATTTTGCTGGTTTTAAGTTTATCGGGAAAGCAGCCTTCATTGAAAGACTGATTTATCAACTGAGTGAGTGGTGGTGCTAATTCTATGACGCATTTTTTTATTAGGATAGGTGGTATTTCGTCTTGTCCATAACTACGTTTACTACTCATCAATCGTATGATAGCATATATTTCGCTCTCGGAAACCGGTTCCAGGTACATTGAGTTAGTTAGTTAGTTAGTAGTAACAATGCGGTTATCTGTGTTGCTAAAAGTAGCTCTTCTCTGGAAAAAAAACTGCGATTAATTACATAGACATTTTATAAAGTCGGCACTCCGCTATTACCTGTATTTAATACGGTAAAGTAAACGGCTAAGAGCAAAAGTCGGCACTAAGCTCTGAAATCGAATAAATGGTTTATGGCTTTGAGTTTAATATCACTACACATAAATCGATTTTTGTGAATCGACTCGATTTCAGAA
The DNA here is from genome assembly GCA_963582015.1 of Xanthorhoe designata. NCBI lineage: Eukaryota > Metazoa > Arthropoda > Insecta > Lepidoptera > Geometridae > Xanthorhoe > Xanthorhoe designata. The sequence goes on along the minus strand of OY757042.1, from coordinate 4,924,793 downwards.
AAAAAAATCTACTCAGTTCTAATTGGTTTAAATGAGAACTTTGCCCTGTAACAATCCATTCGAACGAAAAATCATTGGATCAAAGCTCGATAATTTGTGCATTGAAATTCGTCAATATGGAGGTACGGTGGGATACAAAAGTGAAGGGTGTGAGATTTCTATGCTATCGAGTGTATCTAGAACAATTTAACTTAATAGAAAATTTAGTACTTATAGATTTTACCTCATCGAGTTGCACGCGTAACTCTGGTGAGATATAAGATAACTAAAATTGAATAACACACGTAATTACGGATGGAGTAAGACATTATCTGAGTTATCAAGGAACGGGTACAGAAGCGGGTAGGATAGGACGTCCGACACTGAAATGGACAACAGTATTATAGTTGAAGTGTGGCATGTAGTTTGATAACACTAACACGACCTCTGTTAGACGAGATAGACTACCTATCAGAGGGTGTCAAACTCATACACATGATAAACAGCAGTATATTAAAGGCATATTATTTCATGTAGGATGTGTATTAAGTTGTATTTTAATCACTTTATATTTTGACGCGATGGAGTTGCAAAATAAATAAGCATACCAAAGTGATATAAAAAAAAACTCTCAAAAAAATCTGCGTAAATAGAGAGACAACTTCAATTTTATGTATCGTTATCGTTTAAAACCTCGTTGATATCTAAATGATGGTAAAACATTATTGTTTACTGTGTAATAACAAAATAACCTTGCTTGGTTAAGGTAAATAATAATACGACCCGTCATGGGGCTGCGGACTTATGTTAGAACGATATTTTTCCGACTCCCACTTAAATCAAATAAGCGAAGGCATATTTTTAGTTGAAAAGTTATCTGCTCGATTAGCTGTTGAAGGTCATTTGAGAAAAGTTTCCAAACTTTTAATCTCATAGGTGTGAACTATTTGAATCAAGTGGCTTATAATCGCACTCAACAACGGATTGAAAGATCCATTACCCGTCTGGAAGCATTCGTGCGTGGTCTGAACGACTGACGTTTGTATACCGAAGTACTCTCCCGAGACTCATGTAGCTCAATAGGGCGTATCGTTGCAACTCCATTCGAACATCTGGACAATGAATATTTACGCTCCCCGCACGATAATCGCGTTCCGAACGCTTGCAACCTGTCTGTTATTGCTTTCAGTTGTTCGTTGTTTTGAGGTTTGATTGATATTTGAACTTCGGCTGGTGATTGAGTTATGAATAGCTTGGAAATGTCTAGCGGTTTATTGCTGAAATATGAACCTAGATTCTAGCGATGTATTTCGATAAGTTTTGGGTGACCACTCCTATAATTATATCAATGCTCAATATGCTCATAGAGTTTTGTCATTAATCCTTATATTTTGCGAAATATGGGAATAGAATAAAATATATTTGTTTGAACATACTTCTGTTACCCATAGACATCTTCAAAAGGTTCTTGAATGCTTAAAGATCTGAAAGAATTATTACAACGCCTCGGGGTTACAGTCGTGATCATTTTTTGTTTTGTTTATTTGGTGCTCCCTCGCCGAGAGCATTCACATGTAAGTGGAGAACCGAGCATTACAATGTATTGATACTGCTCTAAATTGAATCCAAAATGTTACATTATAGGCAAATGCTCAGTGAGCTATTGTAACGTACTGCTCAGTATGAAATCTAACATGTTAATTTTGTTTAAATGCTAGAACTATTATAATACAAGTCAATATTAAAAGCCTGCCGAGTTAAGAGATTTTTTTATTGTTTGTTGCACATTGTTTCTGTTTAAAACCTCAGTTTTGTTCATGCCACAAAACTGAACCGAAGCTCGAAGTGGCGTTCAGTGTTGAGTGCCTTAGTTTCGTCGCAGTTTTATTATCAAACCACGCATTATATTTTATTCCTAGAGAAGTTGTATTTTTTCTATGGTCTAGTCTAGGGCATGTTAAATTGTCGGTCCCGGCCTTTAAAGTTGTAACGGAGGCCTTAAATCTCCGTCGCCAGAGTTGGCCACTTGCTCATACGAACTTACTTACTTTTTTATGGTCTTTTATAGCATTTATTATTTGAATATTATTTTAAAAAAATATATGAGCTCTGACTACCCCCTTAAACATCTTCATAGGATTTAAAATGCTTAAAGATGGGAAAGAATGTTTATTCGTGATCATATTTCACTTCATTGTTGGTTTATTTTTATCAATTCTTTAATAACTAATTTTTCGTACTTCTACCTCTGCTGTCTCAAAAATAGAAAGTTAATGACCTATTTAAAAATAAATGGCATTAAAAACAATTAACTATTTTAATTTAAACATCTTAATGATTGAAAGAACAAGAGTTTGTTTCACGATCCTCAAGTAAAGTTTTGATTAGTTTCTGTCTATATAAAGTTAATTGGCTAATAAAAGTAACCATTTAACTTAGACAGGTGCTTTAAAAATAAATAAAGCTGAACGTTTCACACAGCATAAGCATAGCTTGTGTTATAAGAGCTACATGACTGATCTACTTATACTGATTTATTTTCTTGTAAATATACTAGTGTTATACCTACATAAAAACATCCAGACCGAAGCCAAGTATTTGCAGAACTTACAAACATTTGCTTTGCGGTAGGAACCAAATCTTAACCTTATGTGTTTCTGGTGAGACTGCCCACTTTTCCACAGATATCGTAGCTTAAAATTGAGCATTATTAAGCTACATTGAGCTACTAAATATATTATTGCTATTTATATAATTTTATCTATCTCAAAGACTAAGATCACCCGCCCGATGGTCGAACGACAATGTCAATGTGGTGGTGAATCAGTGGAAGAGACTAGTGAGGGATCGGAGAGAGTGCCGTGATAAACAGGAGGCCAAAAGTGCGTGGAAATAGGCTGAAATGATGATATAATTTTATCGTTATAAACAGTAATGCTAAGGCTGTTGTCTCTTGAGACGAAGACTTGCGGTAAGTCCTTTTGGGATTCAAAACGGGGCGTTTGAGCCAGGCTTATTATCAAATGCCGGCTTGGACAATAGTACAGCAACATACCCACAATTTCTTTTATCGCCCGTCGCCCGCTAAGTGACGGCCTGGGACATGTCTGGTCGAGGCCATTAAGTTAAAACGCTTCTCGACCTCTTTGTTCTTAATGTAATTTCTCGCGAACTTCTCTTAATTCGATGAAATTCGAATAAACAATGGCATGAATAAACATTAAATTACTGCTTGGTGTTGATTCTCTTTCTAAATCTCGGGATTATAGTAATCAGTTTACAATTTACATTGAGAAAACAGAGAATCAGTGAACACGAATGGAATAAAGTTACAATCTCTTACACTCTACTTTATGTGTACATCTTTTAAACATTAAACCTTGATAGGATGTCAAGCATGATTGTAATGCATCAGTTTTATGATCGTATGTGCATTCTAATGTATCTTCCACTTGGAGTGTTCCAAATGTGCAAACCGAACCGTTTCTAGTGCATCGTCTCCATACCAGTATTCAAATTGCCGTATGTCCCTACGTTTATTGCTTTCCGTCTATTAAACAGCTTCTTAGCATCAGTTTCTATCGGCATCGCATTTCTATTTTTTTTATAATAAATAAACGAATATCCTTGGAAAATCACACAGAGTCATCAAGTCCCTAGCTAATTAACTTTATGCTTGTATTATGCTAACCAGATATCTGATATACCTACTATTAATGCATTTTTTTTGTAAATACCTAAACAAATATTGCACATAGAGAAACACACAGACCCGGAACAAACTGCAGAACATACAAACTTTTGTCCGCGGCGGGAATCGAACCCGTAACCTCCTGTGTCTCAGCCGGCTATTAGACTATCTGAGCAACGGAGGCTGTCAACTAATCTTTAACCAGCATTATTCACGAGTGCAAAAGATGAAACAACAAAATTGAGGCACAACAAAGGAACGAACTCTATAACAGAATAATGCAAGTCATTTTATCTGACTCTTCGTAAATAGTACTCGTAGGGGACTACGCGTAACTGCCACAACTTGCACTTAGCGCATACGGTACAAGCTGACCGTCTCTGTAAAACCCCAAATACCTGTGTATTTGGGGTTTTACAAAGACGGTCAGCTTAGGAATAAGTTCTTGCACGCGCAAGCTGCAAGACAAAGTCATAAACCCATCACAAAGTTATTTGACGCAAACTGAAAAGAATTGAATTGAATAAACACCGTAATATTTCCAAGTTCCTATAAGAAAGCGCTTTTAGTTTAGTTACAGCCCGTCAGGCCACAGACTTTATAAACTTAAAGCTACATTGATCATAGTTGCGAAGTGCTCACAGCTGCGCCGGGAAAAACCGGAGTGTGTACTTCAGATCACTGTTCGATCTCGCAAGTTAGTGCAGTACCAGCTGGGCGTCGTGAACTGAGTTTAAGATGTTTGTACACAGTTTGAATTGCATCGTAAACTTAATTTTCATACACAGAAGCGACTGTTACTTTCCTATTAAAGAGAGAACTAAATATATTTTGATTTAAAATACCACTTCAGTAATGAATGAGGTTGAATTAAAAGTGTATTCAGCTTAGGATTTCAAATATTGAGTTAGTTTGTAACAAACCTTGGCAGCTTTGAGGCGGCCCAAAGGCCACCATTATGTCTTAACTTAACGAATTAAAAACCAGGACGTATATATCTTTCATTAAGAGCCATTTTCATAATTTACTTTTAAATCCCAGCTGAGTGTTTTATTAAACAAAGATTTAACTTAAAACTACAACTTAAAAATGGTTTATTGAAATCATTGACTTGTAGCAAATTAATTTGTTTAAACGTAGAACATAATTTGTCCTACTTTGCCATAGAAAACGGGTAAAGCTCAGCAATGATAGTTATCGCCGCAGTAAATATTCAACACAAGCTTTGTTCATAGAACTAGATATTCTGTGATGGATAGCCCAATTTCCTGGCATGTAAGTAAGTGGCTGGCCCAGGAAAATCTAATTTGAAAGGGACCTTTTGAAATACATTTTAGAAAAAGCTTTTATATTTGAGCGCTCGTAAAGCCATTGACTTTTTGGTTGAGAACTGATAATTTTAGCCTCTTTATTACATTAAATTAAAAATATACTTAATGATACTAACTTACTTATTTATTTGCTTGGTTTGTTATATTATACTACTTTTGTTTATGATATTAGTAAGTACCAACCCACTCGTTTAATAAGGCTTTCGTTATTACTATTAACATAGATGATTAGTTAAAGAGTCTTTGCTGAGCATTGGAAGATGCAGGCAAAACATATACTTGATTAAAATTAAGTACTGAACTGTACCACTGACGCTAAATAAACTCTCTCACTACTTCTTGTATTTGAAATGTCCGTGCGTAAATGAACTAAGCTATTTTGACAAAAACATCAAAAGTAGTTCCGTATTTTGTTTTATTATTCTTGACAATTTTGGAACGCATAAATATAAAAATTGCACACTTAACTCAAATCTTCATGCTTTTATCTTTTAGGATGCATAAGAAGGTAATTAGAGGCACGTTTAAAATAATTGACACGTCTTTTTTCCAAGTAGTTAAGATTCTTCTTGACATAGGTACACAACACATCTTCAATCAAAATTTAAACTAGTTTCGTCGTCATGTTCAGGTGCTCATTTTTTTTTTATCGTAAAAATAATTGATTTGCCGGCATTCGATCTCACGTTGTAGAAGTGTATGAAGTCACAGCACCTTCTTCCTAATACAAGACAGCTGTAGCGGGTGTTTGATAAAATGCTATAAACTGACGGAATAAGGTCTCTGCCGCGTTTCCCGATATTTAACCCGACAGAATTTACTGCCCTGTCATTTTTAATACTGTGATCTCAGACTTCAGAGATCGTCCCAATAAAAATGTGTTCTCATTTCCACATATGTTCAATAAAAGTCCGAGTGTCCGCGTGAGTGCACATAAAGAGAGACGCCATATGTGCCCCCGCTATCACGGTGCAATAAGGCTTGTACCAAACGAGCTAAATTGAAAATAATGGTCAATTAGAGAAACGAAACTCTCCTATGACTGTTTCTCTACGCTGATCATATTCTGTTAAATATTTAGGATCCCTGTTTCTGCATTTCAGGGTTCTGCATTTTTATATAAGTATTTTTGTATAATGTAGATAATATTCCTTTTTTATTATGACAATAAGTAAGAAAAAGAAAGTTCACTGGTAGTTTCACCGCTTGTAAAAATTTACGTCTTAAACAGTCTCTTGAGTATTTTTACAAAGCTGGATTACTAAAGTGCTTTTAGAGGCACGAAGTGCTCTGTTATTAGCCACTCATACTATTGATGATTGTGCAAACGTTACTTACGATCTATGAAACTATAATATCGCTAATCAAACCTTGGTGATTCATTCAAGAATATTTTAACTTTCCAACAAACGACTAGAGAAACCTGTTGATAAATTGATGCAGTAGCTTTCCTTTAGATATAAAATGGTGTCGGTCGCCAGATAGATAGCTATGTTCGACAGACGAGCTCTCTGTCTAGATTATTGAAATGTGGGGTCTCTTCGGTGTTCAATCATTTTGCATGTAAAAGCTAAAAGCTATAGATCAATCATTGCTAGACAATGCTTTCTGGATTCAGTATTTTCGTAAGAAGGCAAAAATACATTGTTTTACTTATTCAATTAATCGTTAACAACAAATTGAAAATAATTGTTTTATATGACAGTATTTGAATATTATTGTCACAAGAAACTCTATTTTTGAATTTGCACCTTTATACTTCACCTTTACTTACTTTACCTTACTTGTTGTTTTTTTTATACGAATGGATTATTTTCATGTTGAATTTATATTAAGTAAAACTTTTTAACAAATCGCGATTTGAAAACATATTTAAAAATATTATCGGGACTTAATCGCGTATTTAAACCATTATTATTGTGTCACAACCCTAGTTTTCGTTTGTGTTTACTGATTGAGGGTAGTCTAAAACCTTGTCAGTTGAAGATGCGAGCGGATGCCGGCCATCAGTCTACTCGTGACCACGGTGACTGTAATGTCATCGAAACGTCGAGGAATATAAATAAATAATCATGATTTAAATACGTGATTAAGTCCCGATAATATTTTATATTAAGTATTCGGATACTAAACTAGTGCATCAAATATGAACATAATTTCATTCAAATCTGTCCAGCCATTTAGAAAGAGTTAGGTGACACACACACACGCACAGAAGACATTACTCATCATCTTTCAAAATATTCAGCAAAAGTAAAGCATAAAATAGTGTGTTCAAAGCTTTAATTCGAGATATACAGCTGTGTTTGATGGATGCAAGGCGAGCGCTAACAAAAATCAAATACACGTTCGCTCATCCGTGCCAGTTTACAGATTGCGATGTCGATTTCTGGGGCAAAGCCGTATTTTGAATTTTCATTGAACTTATACGATATGCACTTTTTTCACCTGAGTAGTTTATAGCCTATGTCTATCTAGAATACTGTATCTTTCAAATGCAGAAACAGTTTTGGTTTAGTAGATGTTAAAACTAGAATCCTTTCCTCTACATGTAGTTTTTCTTATAACACAAATTCACTAAGCCTATTCAAAAATATATGCAACTATAGTAACAATAGTTTGATTATTATGTCATGATTGAATTTGATTTAGTAGGATTAGTTAATTAAAATATCTAAGACATTTTATTTCATGTCATTTTCAATTAGGTACCATAATAAAATCGTATCTTATTATTTCATAGGTTCAGTCTCACGAAAAGCGTACAGTGCAAGTAGCTAGGTTCTAATGTATTACAATGTTCCCTTTGATGTCTGCTAAATGTTAACTGATCCGTATAGGAGCACCCACGTATCTCAATATTAGTCCTGCTTACCATGTGCATTCTTGTTTATCGCTCAGATTGACATGAAGATTGATCAATTATTCGCAGGACTTATTACCTACTATAATTTGAGATAAAAATAGATTTTATATAGCAATGCCTTGATCGTTTATAAATGAAAAGGACTTTGGAGATATTTTTGATGATATATGATAATACATCATTTAATCGAGTTTAAACTCGTACTTTTGTACAAAATTTCTGAGAATTTTGATAATTTAACTTTTGCGTACACATACCTTCAGAATATTTATTTATTTATTTATTCAAAAAGTTTGTAACTTTACAGGTACTTAACTTAGGACATTACAACTATCTATATATATATATCTATCCTAAGACATTACAAATATCTAGGTATACTATAATATTATAAAAAGGTAAAGTTGGTTTGTTTGTTCGTATGGTTGGGGATTACCCCAAACATACAAACAAACAAACTCCGAAATTACTCATCCGATTTCAAAAATTAATTCATAGATGTGTAGCATGGATGGACTTCCCGAATGAACATAGGCTATATCTTATCAAGGTAGGTACCACGCGAGTGAAGCCGCGGGCGAGTAAGCTAGTACCTATAAAGAAGATGTAACAGCCTAAAATATACTTACTCCTCTGACAAACCAGTCTATTTTTGCAAAGCCGTAAAAAGCTTCAGACTTTATAACGCTCTGAGAGGATACTAAGCAAAAGGTATTACTAAAAATGCGCCGCTAAGTGCAAGTAAGCTCTTTCTCATGAAATCTGTGAAAACACTGAGGTAGTAGCAAAATGTTCACTCTTGCAGTCAAGTCGTCGGTTAAAACTTGACTTGAAAGTGTCAAAATACTTCTCAATGATACCAAATTTTTGAGAAAAGAACAAAATCTTTTTCTAAAACACATACTTCTTGGCAGATTTAGAGAGCAGATTTCAGATTCTCTGCAGATGTTGTTTGTCTGATGGGTATATCTAGTTAGTGAGTGATCATCCCATTCCAAACCAAATTACTTATTACTATTACCTACTAATACTACGAGTATAAATACTGGTGCCAAAGGAATCCATGCCACTTTTAGTTTTATTATGAGGCCACTTATCATGACTGCGAGAAAACCAGTGAAATATAAGAAATCCCTAATGAAATGCAAACGAAAGCTTCCTCATTGCGTTTCATCAATCTCTTGTGGCTTCACTTTTTCACAGCGCCCACATTTGTCTGGCGCATTTGTCATGATTCTAGTCTTGCCTTTTATTTGTTTGTATAGGTCATGAGGGCGTATCGGGGATTGCAAAGAACATATTAATATAGATAGACTAGTCGCCTTATGGCCGAAATTCAAATGCAATTAAGTAATTATATTTTTTAGTTTCAGTTCAGTTTGAAGTTGCAATGACAAAGAGTACCTTCCTATTTAATTTAAAATTCGTCGTGTCGACTAGCTTGCACCCTGTCACGTATGAAATGTTAACTACTGTAAAACACGGGCATGTACCAAATTAGCATTTGCATACCTCTGACTACTTAAATGATGTAGGTAGGGGGTCCTTGTACATAATTTAAAAATATCTGAAAAGAATACCTCCCATGTGGTAGAAACCCTGATAAAAAGTAGCCTATGTTTACTACAGGTCATAAAATATGTACATTGCAAGTTTCAGCCAAATCAGTTCAGCAGTTTTTGCGTGAAAGAGTAACAAACATCCATCCATCCATTCAAACTTTGACCTTTAAGATAAATAAATAAAGTGCTTTTTAATTAGGTATTTCGCAATTTCTTACATTAGAACTTCCGAAACTGTAGGTATATTTAGATCATTGGTAATCATCCAATCATCAATCGTACCCAAAAGCACTCGCAACTGACAATACACAACAACACAATACGTAGCTAAAGACAAAAGCTGCTTAGAACTTCCGAACGGCAGCTTTCAGCACCCCATCTGACCACATCCTCCCTTTAGGTCAGTGGTTCTAAACCTGGGGGTAATTACCCCTCTGCGGGTAAAATAGCTTATTGGAGGGACTAATTAGAGCTAGTAAAAGTAACAAAACGAGGTCCTTATGACAAAAACCGTTGTAAAAACTTATTACGTAAATAAATACTTTTCTGTTTTTCAAACTCCGTCACCAGAGTTGGCCACTTCCTCATACGAACTAACTTATTTAGTTAGCTTAACGAAAAAATATCGTGCTACCATTACTGTGATACTTGTTATAATTTTTGTTGTATGGCTAGTTAAATGCGTATAAGACATTTTTACACCAAAGGGACGCCGGGTTAAAATGGGGTAAAATCTATGTTTTAATGTGCCATATGCATAGCAAGTGTTAAAAGGTTAGGAACCACTGTTTTAGGTGCTATTGTTATAATATCGCCGTGACAATATTGATGGGTGCGTGCCAGACTATTTGTTACCCTGACGGATAATGATGAGCCTCTTATGTCTTGGCTTTCCACAATTAGGTAGATGCGTTAAGCATCGGAAAACGCTTGGAGTGGCTATAGAGTTCTGTAAGCGGCAGTTACGTAAACGAATTGTTTCAAGCCGTTTTGCGTTTTTGGCCAGGAAATTCAGGGCGAATTTTTATTTGAGCCAATAAGTTGTTTTACAAAAACTCTCGTATAATTTTTTTCCTTATTCATGAAACAAAAAAATATATAGTACAATAATATAGTACAAGTTAAGAAAAAAAACATGAAATGTTGCTTTTGGTTGATAAATATTGTGATGTTTATAAAATCAAAATTATCAAAGTATATTTTCAAACCAATTTCCAGAAACATTTCAATAGAACACAAAATTAATTCACATTATTTAGCTTTGTAGAGTTGCTATTGAGCGCAAAATATAGTTTCATTAGAGTTGCCTCTTGACGAGGGGCTTGGCGTAGACAGAGGTATTTTATTGTAACATGCCAGCCCAACCAAGGGTCTACCCGGTAATAATGTAAATGATGAATTTAACACTGATATACACGGCCTTATAAGCTTTCTGTATAGAATATCCTTTGATACATGCGTGTAGACGAAGACTTATGAAACTCATAATTAGGAACCTCAAACCCAAGTCTCTAAGTCGTCTTACATTCATTAGTCGAGAACAAACAACATTTGGAGCCATGGAGAGGAATTAGCCCGTAAGATATCAACGCTCGAGGTGTTATTGTACTGTTCAAACGCGTTTCAGCTTCCTATAAACAAATTCTTGGCTTGAAATAACTTAAAGTAATTTACTTAATCATTTCACCTTAGCCAATTTCACAGTCAAAGGTTGAACGATGGCAATAATCAGGAGGGAAAAGGGCGAAGTTAAACGGATGTCATTTTATCTGAAGGGGATATAAGGGCAACAAATTGAATAATTATCGTTGGTATTGTCCTGCCGTCAAGTCGATAATCGGTTAGCTGACCCTTGCTATTGTTTGGATGGTGCTTCGGGAGAATGGTTGTGGGAACTGAAGCCCCTTTTGCATCGAGCAAAGCGTGTACTATAAATTTAGCATGGAAGAATTAGCTAAGATGTTAAATTGATACAGGTAAAAAGGGTGGTTTGGCGGCTTGGCCAAAATAATCTTACTAGGGCGAAAAATATTTATGGCTTACATATCTAAACCGGAACCGCAATATACTGCAAACTATTATGCTGGTAACATATTGCTAATTGTGATTTTCACAAACTTTATATATTACAGAGCGACAAGTAGAAACATAAAGAAACTGAACACGAAGTTTCAAAACTCTTAATGAAAATATTTTTAATATTTCTAGGTATTTGGCTATACGCTGAACTTCAATTTCCTAATAATTTCGCTGTAGACTACACAGCCGACTGTTAATCACTTGTGTTAGTTCGTCATGCAAGCGATTTTGTATTCAATATGATCGCTGGTTAGACTTTCAAAGTTGCTTGTACGACGTGCTAAGTTTTTTTTTTTTTAATTTGTTATTTGTGTTACTAACAGTTTCTAGTTCTCTTATGTTGATCGCTGATCGCTCAGCTTATGTGTACATGTGGCTTTAAGTAGTCCATAAGCCAGCGTGTCGTCTAGTGACCCTTGACTTTAATTGAACGGGTGCCATTTTAGAAAAACACGGCAGCCGTCCGTTGTCGGTTTGACTCGGCGTGAAATTCAGCCCGATTAATTTTAATTAGTGGATAAGGAGTGCCGTTTTCTGCTCAAATTTATTTCGAAGAATGTGATGGTTTGCGGAAATAACCAGGGGTTAGGTGAAGACGTGGTTTTAATTAAGTCAGTTTTGTGGAAACATAAACCGTGGTGTAAAGTGTCATTCTAAGAGTAAAATAATAAGAAGCAAGTACATTATATGTAAATAAACTTGATATAACTTATACCTATCTTGTACTTATACCAACACGGTTGTCCTAAATATTTTTTTAACAAGAAGTCATGTGTGTGTTACATAGGTAACTTTGAAATAGTTATACCCAAGTTGGAACAAGTTCATCAGTAAGAAATTTATGTTTTATTCACAGCTTATTCCAATCATGATTATTTCTAGTAGGTGCTATAGTAGAATAATAAAGTTTTTATTTGACCCACTTTCATGGTATAGACTCGGCACGTACTTTTGGGATTACAGAAGCTGGCTTTATTGATTCTTGTTCACTTGTCAAATAAGCAAAGCTTTTTAAAAAAATTGTCCGTGTCATGTAATCTAAGAAAGAAGTTGTAAGACAGATCACCCATTTTAAACATAAGATGGAATAGACTGAAAAGGTTTTAAAGAGATAGTATAAAACTTTATTTGTCTAGTTTTAAGTTCTTCGTCATGGTTTAGTAATTTTTATAGCACATAAAAGATAAAAGGTTTATTTTATTGCTTAAATTTTTTTGAAAGCCTTGATGTCAAGGCACATTTTTAAAGTTTTCACTTAGACTTGAGTCAAGCTTTAGCTAAAGCATCTTTTTTTGATAGTTCTCTACAGAAATTGATTGATTAATCAGCGCTTGTGATTCGATTCACGCTTAAACATGGATTGGTGAATTGCTGTCAAAAGATCGGTACTTGAGTGAAGACTCAAGTTGGAGTACAGACTCTGAATACGAGCCTAAGTGGTCTAATGTTTCGACTTTCTAAAGTTGTTGATTCGAATTGACGACGTTGTTTCGGTAAACTTACTCGTATGCGCTTTGACACGAGCTTAAATGCTGAACTCACATGCATTGACGATTAATATTTTACGAGATAAAGATTAATTAAGCTGAGAGGTTTAGGTTGCAAGTCCATTTCATCTCAACAATGTCCCAGGCAGCGTCTCGTTAATGTTACCTCTTAGTTGCATTAACAATTTCCTTAAATAAAAGCCTTATTAATAAGATAAAAGCCCCATTTATAATTAAAATTCCACGTAATTTTACACAATGTTGCGTTATGTTATAACTTTTAGCCCGAGCATTAAACTAGTACATTTCAAAATATTTGTGTCTTCGTCATATTTGTAATAATAGTTCAATAACTATCAATCCTGTAAATTCTAGTCTGGGCGAATAGTATGTAGGTATTGAGTAAACGTACTCTATCTTAACATTGACTTAGGTACTATAAAGCATCCAGTTAAACGTGTTAACAGGCTTCCTCCTGATGCTGTACTAACTATCCGGGATTAATGGTATAGGCCTAATGTTTATTGCTTCGAAACGTTCTACGCTTTAGTAAATCAAAGTGTATTGTGACTCAAAATTTGTTTAATAAAATATCACCTTAAAATTGTTAAACTATTTATCTTTATCTATAATGCATAATATGTATAGATGGAAAAAATATCCTACCACCCTATTAATAAAAGGGTTAGTGTCAAAATTCCGTTTTAAAGGGAATTTCGGTCACAAAAATATTTTAGAGCTGAAAATTCAGATCTAAATAATGTGAAAGTTGGAACATACCTATAAACTGTCACATTGTTTACAAATAAATCACGCAAAAACTGCTCAACAGATTTAGATAGAACTTTTCATAGATGTAGATCATGGCAAAGAAAAGACGCAGGCGGGAGTTGTTTAAAAAATAATGACATCAAACGTTTGTTTTACTATTTAATTAAACAAACTCGCTGACCTTACCTTGCATACGGCTTTTACTATCGCTGACTGGCACTAACGAACTTTCATTTGTAGGAGTTGCTGATTACTTTTTCTTACCCAGTATTTAGGTTAAATTGTAATGAATGTATAATTATCATTCATTACAATTTCTACAGATTTTTCAATAACAGCAACACGCTATTGAGCAATTGGAGGAGGAATTGGAGAAGCGTGCCCGGTACGTAGATTAAAATGTGTTCAAAATATGGAAAATTGCATGCTAATCCGAGTGCCACTCGCAGCCTGCAACCGACCGCATCTATTCTCGACGGTGTTACATTAGCCGAGCGTGGCGCGAACCGTTACTGTAACAGGTACAGTAAAGGTCCTTTAAACCTAGACAATATTGTACTAAATATTGTATAACTATTAGCTAACCAGCTGAATACATGAGCTGATGCCTTTTTTGGGCGCGAAATGTTATCAATATTATCATAAGCAAATATTATTTCAAGTATTCAAAGTGATTTTGTTACCGTAACATGTTCGGTAACAGTTACAGATCGATGTATACTCGACTAAAACTAATCTCATTTGAGTATCTTTTGGCTGCAGAAATTGCTTCAAAGATACGGAAGGCTATATTCATAACAAGGTTTTGCCCGCGTTGCAAGGAAATTGTAACTACGAACGCCCCTTTCAATGTTCTCGACAAGAAACGGGTGAGGCGGAGTGGAGGAAATTGTATGTGGTCGGGCTATTTTCTAAAATTGTTTGCTTTCCTATCTCTAAAGCCGTGTTGGCTGAGTGGGTTAGTGCCTCGACTTTCGACAGATGATCTTGATCAGGTATGAAACTTTTGCAAAATGTAGATAGATAGATAGATATACCAATTATTCAAGCCTAACAGTCAAATAATGACTCACCAGCCATCAATATTCTCCCAATCAATTTGAGGGTGTAAAATATGCGCGGTACTAGTTGGCAATTTTCATTTTTATCATTATTTTTGATGCTACGCACGTAGCGGCACTGCTACGCGCGTAGCAATGTGCTACGCATGTCTACGCGTTTAGACAAAGCCCCACGTAAAGCCAGCTAAAATATAGTTTACAGGCTTACGTCCACGGCTTTGCTCGCGTAGTACCTACCTGGATAAAAAGTAGCCTAGGTTAGGTTAGTTTCAGGTCATTGTTCTTGTATATTTCGTAATATGTTTCAGCTAAATTCGTTCAGTAGTTTTCGCGTCAAAGAGCAACAAACATTAATTATACATTCACACATCTAGTAGTCACATAGTATTAGAAGGATTAGACTGATATTTTAATCCTTAGATACTTTTTGGTGTTCTGCAACTGTCAAATCAGGGGAACGAATAATCTTATCTTATCGCTCTACGTTAACATCTTGTTTGCACTTTGCGATTTTATATTACTTATGTTTAACATTTATATATCTATGATGATTTTTCGGCAATGGGCTTGCAAACTATGTACTATTTAAAATGCATACATAGATTATGTAGTTACCTAAATAGATTTGGTTGTTAGTCTAATAGTAGTCAAATGGCTTTTAGATTTAAAAATAACTCAATATTTAAAAGAATAGGCTAAAGATTGGTGATTTTTTTGACAAATTCGTAGCGATTTACCCCTTTATGCGTATTGGTTTAGTAAACCTACTTTAGCTAAAACGGATATTAAATCTGTTACCTACTACCTCTTTTCATTGAAATAGGAGTAACAAGAAAAAAGCATTCTTTAAATCTATATTAAATTGACAGATCTTTATAAATAAGGCCATTAGACTTTTAGAGACATCACAGGTCTAAAAGTGGGTCCAAGCTGTTTAATGTTAGTAACTCTATGTAATAAAGAGTGCAATATTGCTGTGGAAAGTGCCATTGAGCGCAATGAACTAGGAAATTACACGGGCTTATGTTATACAAACTTAATTTCAGACGCAACCTCGCTGCCGCAAAAAGTAGTGGTAAAGTTGATACTACAGCTAGATTAAAAGATAAATTTGTTCATCAAAATTATTTCTAGATATAAAATAAAATATGAGAAAAAAAAGTATTGCAAAAAATGTTTTGTAGAATAAAATATAGTTTACATACATAATACGAGAATGACATCCGATATCCGTCTATATACATAAGAGGCTGACGGACTGATTAATTGGTGTTATTGACGGACTGACTTTTGGTTTGATTGACGAAATGAAGACTGACTGAATGACGGAACGATTATTTATTGATGCAACGATGGATTGGCTATTTATCTGAATCTGATTGAGGGACTGATGGCTAGAAGTTTGCTATACAACCGCTAACTTATGTAAAGGTACTCACTATTATTGTATAGACAACCATATACAGCTAAATAAATAAAAATGTACCGAGTGCCTGTAAAAGAGCACGCCATTCATCTCCTCCACCGCAAAGGTAAACTCCGCATATAGCCTACGCAAACACTTGACTGAATATTATTCTCCGGCGGCCCTTTGTGGGATTACTGCAGTTAACTTATTTGTAAGTTCGCGGAAAAACACGCTTTTTCAGAATTAAAATAAATATTTACTGGTACGTTTAAGCGTCGCTTTGTTTTCAGTGAATTAAGTTTGATTAAAGAACTCTATAGTCAGATATTTTTTGTTGAACAGCAAAATTCATAAAAAAAATGAATGAGGTTTCAATATTTTTGAAATTATTGCATGTTTAAGAATTTACACTACAAATAAAAAAAATACATCATTATCATAACCGTTTAGGTCTGACTGGAAATTATTAGTCACTCACACCATCTGTGTATCAATCTGTGTATCAAATGCTTTGATAGGTACTGGTCTAGAAAATCGTAGATTATTAAATAGATTTGGTAAGTTTCCACCGAGATAAAACGGAACTCTGTTGTAAGTAGATACAAAAATACGCAGGAAGATACAAAAATAGCCCAAACAATATTTGAGTCCGCTCAACCATTTGTAAATGTACCCGAAACAGTCATAACCGCGCGGACGGAGAGTATTTGACACCGAAATTGTATTAAAAAAGTCCAAATTGAGTTCGCACGTGGCGGCTGTTCGTTTGTGACGCATCGTGATTTTTCCGGTCCAACGCCACTGATTGTAAAATGTTCTGTAAATCTCATTTTCTGACAAAAAAGAGGAACAACCCATGAATTTGTAATAATTATCTGAAATCTAGCACAACGAAAAGAAATATCCAGAAAAAAAATAGATTTTTGTTTAAAATTCCATTAATAATGTAGTATTACTAATTTTTAGCAGCTAGATTTAGAATCGTTATAATATACCCAGTCACCCTTAAAATATTTCTGATATTGTCTGAGCAATACGTGGATGATATTCAAATCAGTCAGCCCGAGTTTTGCTTTGCGGGGTATGGTGATTAAATGTGCACAATGGGCTCACGATTTTAATCTCCATGGAGAATATACTCTGAAAGTTGAAACCGGTATGTCTCATGGGGAATAGTGTGAGGTAAAACAGAACTGCGTACGTGCTATTTACAGGCAGAAAAATAATTACGATGACATTCTAGCTCTCTCGTTTAACGCCATGTGTCAATAACCTATCAATCTTTGGTTTTGCTTACTGCGTGTAGATATGTGACATTTCTTCCACATAAAAAACTTCAAATAGCTACTAACAGTAAGCAGAACCAAAGATTATATAGGTTGTTGATATTGGCTTTAAGAGGAACTGCTGATTAGTTTCAGGGTTTTGAAAGTTGATGTTAGAAACGCAGCTGTTGTCAAGTTGAAGATCGAAAACTTGGGCCACCTTGAGATAGCGAAAATGCCGTAAAAGAACGGATCAAGTGTTTGTAGAGTCGAGTTGTGCTGTATAACTATAAAAGCAAGTGATTCGTTTGAAAAACTCCATAACCATAGTTGGTCAATGGCTCATAATAATGATTAATTTACTTTACCTCAAAACGATCTAGTTTAATACTATAGTAATTTAAACTTACACGTAATTTGGCTAATATTTTTGTTATTTTTCGTAAATAAAATGGAATATCCTACTAACGCGAAAGTTTGGATTTATATTTGGATGTTTGTTACTCTTTACGAATTTAGCTGAAAAGAATAAACATAAATTATAACCTGGATGGGAATGGGAAATCAACACATAGGCCAAATTTTATTCAGGTTAGTACCACGCAAGTAAAGCCGCGGGAGGCAGACTAAATTATTTAGCATACAAAGCCAAGTTGTAAATCTAATTACCTCAAATCTTCAATTACATGATAATTATTTAAAATATCAAGTTCAAAAAGGCAAAAGCTGCTCACCTTTTGACTTGCACAATTTAATTAGCCCGCAATATAGAAACCACTTGAAACTCAATGTTATTCTACGCCACAGATTAAGCTGTTGTTCTAGCACGAAGTAACACCACTATATTGACAAAAATAAAAATGTTTAAATCGTATTTTCTACCCAGGCCTTTACATTTTTACTAAATTATTTATGCAACACCAGAAGGCCATCTTTGCCTACGCTTAACATTGTCAAGATGGAATAGGCTTGCCCAGCACCTAAATTATCCTCTCAGCTTATCCGGCCATATCCACAGGAAATACACGTGTGGGGCTGACTAAGATTAACACTTTCTACTAACAAGTAGATGAGTAAAGCCCTTAGGCTTCTTTTTATACGGGTAAGTACTACGCGAGCAAAGACGTGGGCAGAAGCTTGTTGTGAAATATATGGACGGACAATTACTTGCACCCTGAGGATTCAATATAAATTTAAGAATAATAATGCAATGAAATGCAAAAATAATGCGTATGTAATCTCATTATTAAAACGTAATACTGGGAATATAAGCTTACTGAAATTTAATTTTGATATACATTTCAAATTTAAACATTACACAATAGAGATGATACAAAGGAAAGGGCAGACGAACAGACCGGCACCCACAACAAAATAATCCTATATTGTTTTTTTTTCATTGCGAATGACTTATAGAAAATGATAATTAAGACAAAGTGACCACCCGAGTTTATCACTATCTGTCTCAAATGATTTCATCATAGTTTCAGGATTGCTGAAGACAAAGCAAACATCCTTCAAGGAAACCTGATCTTGAACTATGTAGAGTGCCCAAAGATAAACCACTAAAACTTGTCTATTAGACACCTTTTATTCTTGCAAAATCATCTTTAAACCAGTGCATTAAAGATTATTTTAAATTGGCAGTCATTTTAGAGTAGCGCAGGCAAAAAGCGGGGTTTACCCGTCGAGAAATATTTGTTTAGGCCCGTGCATGGCCGCCGCTCATTTTTTCAGTGGTTTGCTTGGAACTGAATATGTTTTCAGGAAAGTGTTGGTTTAATAAGCACTTGTAATTAAGTAAGTGCTTTATATTCAAAACACAAATATTTTCGTTTAATTTGAAGTCTGCAATAATATTTTTTTTAATGAATATGATAAGATTGTAATTATGTTTACATAAATTATTCCTCTATGCCGTTTAGGCAGGCAAAGTCCATGGATTTCCATTTACAACTTCTTAGTACTATCTTAGTATACATTTTCGTCGAAGACTATGTCAAAAATACACGGTACGAAAAAACTATGAGCGAAATAATAACTATAACTACTCTTCCCTAATGAGCAGAACGATATCTAATGATCATCGATTATCTGTGTGTTAAATGTGTATATACTATCAACATCAGTTTTCAACTCTACGGTAATCATCGTTTCATTGTTGTACTCTACTTGTTCTAATTATATACCTTTTTGAATTTTGAATAACATTTACTTTGCACATTCACAAACACTAGTTATCGTTACAAAGGTAACGCTAAAGTTTCTCCTTACAAACTTCAAAGCAGACAGTACCATAACATATACCTAGCTAGATATTTTTGCTTCGTTTCCGGCGAAGTGTGAAAGCGCAAACTCAGAGACTGTGATTTGACACGAGGTTCTTCGCGTAGAAGGTAATGAAAGGTGAATCCTCGTAAAGTAGAGGATATTGCCAGTTCTGTCTAGAATGAGCTTTGATTAAGTACCTGAAACTGTGAGAGGTACAGCTTGGGTAATTTTAGAGTATTTTATGTTGGGACAGGCTTTGAAGTCAGTGAAACTGTTACAAAGCTCTACATTGTGTTTACTTAGGCTGAATATGTTTGAATAAACTCGTAAAACAGTAACACAGAATAAAGATTTTTTTGCAGTATTTGATGAAAAATAACCTTGCAAGTTAGCACCAAAATTAAATACATTATAGTGATAAAATTAATAATTGGTTATAAAAACTGATCCCTAAGGTCAAATATTGATTTCGTTTTTAATTTTTAAATTCGTTTTTGGATATGCTTTTTTACTTGAATCATACACGAATAATAATTTGCTTGATATACCTACAAATATCAATGTTGAAAACCATTCCTGTGTTTTTTTTGTTAATATTTTCAATGTATATTTTCGGTATTTTATGGTTTATTTTACCACAAAATACCGATTAAAATATTAATATCTCTAGCCTTTGGATGTGCGCAGTGTGGCATCAGTGCGATGGATCTAGAAAGGATTGGCATCATCCATCATATCACGTCGCCCCACATCACTGCAATCTTTCCATCTCAATCCAATATCGTGTTCGAAGTGTTCGCGGATCCAATAATAAATGTTTGTGTTCGTTTATACGTATCTAGCACAGAGTGAACTAACGACAGTATAACATGCTGACGCTTTTTCTAAATTACATATAAAAAGTGCAAAAGTCTTGGACGAAAACAAGTATGTTGAATAAGAAACTGTAAACAATCAATATCAAAAATCTTGAAAAAAACTGGCTGAATTAATTCCAAATTTTAAGGTATAAATACTATATAACTGAGTTTTGTGTGGTACGTTGTTTTTGTACTGTGAATAAGGTCACTGTGTACGAAAGTACGCACCACAGTATTGTTTTATTGGCTTGAACAATTTGATGGATCTAAAAGCAATCCGTTTTTGTTTAGCCAATGTCGATCACGTTCAGCTACAAACCACATTGTAAACACAATGTTTACTAAGCGTTATCTTGTGCTTAAATAAAAAAAACTACTCCTTATTATGTATTTGATTGAATCTAAGAATTAAATCGAAGGCGAAAGGAACCCGTCTCGGTCAGAGACAAAAGATAAATCTGTAGAGTTTAGTAATTTTCATGTCGAAGAGGTTGTTTAGTACAGTTACATAACGTATCAGAATTCTTGTTTGGCACGTGTAATTAATTGATATCTCATTAATGTCTTAATATTGCCTGACAGCAAACATATGTATCTCATAGATAGGATTCAATTTCTCAAGCTGTTATTATAAGGTGCAGAATGCATTCAAGCTCTTGGCAAGAGAACTAGCTTTTCCATAACAAATGTAAACATGTAAACTGTAAGCCCTTGTTACCTAAAATACAATGACCAGTAAACTACAGTCAATCAGCAGATCCATTGTCGAGGTCCATCCATAATGGACCTCGACAATTGGATCTGCTGAGATATTTTTTCAGTAGATACAGATCTACTGAAAAAATATCTCACTATCCATCAAATCCAGTTTATTAGAATACAGATTCTAATAAACTGGATTTGATGAGATTTTTTTATTGGCAATTAATCTATTTTTAAAAGAATGTCTTAATTAATAAAATTCAATGATTATTTATTATCTCACTAAAATTGACCACCAATCTGAAAAGCCTTGTTCTATTATAACCCCGTCACCGTAGTTCTTCAATTACTATTTTGTAAGTTAGTGACTACTTTGTAATAAAGTGCTTTTAAATTGTCCAATCTAAACTTTATGTAATACGAGTATACTTAGTTCATTATCACATAAGTAATTCTACTGTTGCCGGTTTTTTGTAAAACCAGGGCTATTTCTTGAGTTTTATTGGCCACATACTTACTAGTACGCGTTACATAACGCGTGTTTTCCGTAGAGGCAGGCATTGGCAAGAATTTCCACTTGAATTTACATCCAGTGCACACTAACTCAAGCTGTTTAGTTTTGTAAACATAAACAGAAAGCCACACAAAATAAACAAAATTCCACACCTATTTCCTGAGTACGGGCGTAAGAAACTACGTGTACAAAACTGTTTACTTTGGTAGATTATTCACTATTCTGACATCTTGTCATGAACTTGCCTTGCCATTATATTACATAATTTTCCTTTCCTTTGTTCAAAATGTCAAATGTGTGTGTGATCTACACAAAGACGATTATTACATTATCTACATAATACTTTATACATTTTTTAATTTAGTACGAACCATAAATAAATAAATAAATACATATCCCATAATTATTCAAACGTTAAAAATATAATCAGCAGAAAATTGAAAAGTTCAGCTTAAATATAAGTAGGATAGTAGACGATTTATACCAAGAAGTTTAATGTACTTACATCGTAATCAGTTTTCACATTACACAAAATTTCATTAATTTCAGCACATTTTCATCAAATTCTCAACATACTTTAATCAAATTACGAGCAGAGGTTTCGCTCAAACGAGACAGTGAAGTGAGAATGGCTTAGGTAACTTCGTTTTACTGAAACTGAAATTCATAAGGTGAATGCATTATTCATCGCATTTTAGAGAAATCTACTGAAAAGTTTAGCGTTCTTTAGTAACATTTTCAGAGAGCAGTTTTATTTAAACGTTTCTTGTACAGTCGACTATTACAAGTACTCAAATGATTATTGTATTATTAAAGTTTTTTGTGAGTTTGTAATAAAGTACTTTTCTTACGAAGCTGCGGGCGGAAGCTAGTTTTAAATAAATTAGTCGAAGTATTGTTCAGCCCCTCTACTCTTCATAAGCCAAAAACGATGCATCTGTTTTGTTGCTTTTGTTGGTTAATCTTCCGAATTCAGTTTCCACCCTCATATGCTGACCTGAAATTATTGGCACGATGCATCGTTTTCGGTTTGTAGAGTAGACCTACACATGTATACTTAATTTTTACGGATATTTAGTAGAAAAAGAAAACGATGACGCAAAACCAAGCGTCTATTATAATTCTGGATTATGTGTCACGTCAGTTAATATAAACAATATAACAAGTGGCAAAATTAAAAATAAAACCGACTACGTGAGAACAGCAATTTCCTAAACTTCATTTTGTTGCAACAACATTTCTGTCCATAACTCCGAAGATCCTCATCAGACCCTTATAATTTGCTTATGGATATTATGGAGATATTCCAAGGGGGGTCCCCTTGGAATATCTTCTTTCCAACAAAAAAATATATCTAAATCTGTTCATAAACGACGAAGTTATCCGCGAACAAACATAAAAAAAATACTGTCTAATTGATTGTCCTTTTTTTGAAGTTGGTTAAAAATTAATTCTGTCTTGTCCATCTTGTACTTCCTAATATCAAATCCTTACAAAAATTAATTAATTGAAACAAACTGTGCATATCAAAAAACCTCACAAAAACTGCATTCATTTCAAACCAGGGAGAACAAGCTCGCATGAAAATAAAAAGTAAAAATAATTTAGACGAAACGTAAGTTCATACTCGGCTCAGAAGGCGATACATTCTCATCAGCATAATCCAGTTAGAAGTCTGCTCGTTATGATTCGTACCGCGTATAATCTAATATTGCTGGTGTAAGGCACATTTGTAGATGAAGCAGGTTGCTTGTTCTTCCTGCTTGAACCGGCACTACTCGTATTTATTGATAACTAGCTGCGCCCCACGCGATTAATAGTTCCCGTTCTCGTGGGAATACCGGGAACAACATTAATAAGTCAGTGTTACAGCAGAATCAGCGCCAACATTATACATAAATCAGTTATTCCGATTTTATAATAAATCATAAAAAATAAATTTGGTGGTAAGTAGGTGTTACGGCACTTTCGTTGTTTTTGAGTTTTGCATGAAATGTACCTATATTCATAGCTATCTATTGTACCTACATTCATTAGAGTCAGTCGCAAATAAATCACTCATACGCACGGACGTTTTTATATTCATTAAATAAGTACGCAACCCAAAGCAAACCCTAACCACCTCAACATAGTGGTCCTTCGAGCCGGATCGCGCGCGGCACTATCGAAGGAATAAGGAATGTGCATGAACTGCACTTTTCGCTCGCTTGAGAATACAGTTTAGAACTTTTATCGTAATTAATCCTATCGTAACATAATAACAAAGTGAATATTGAATCGTACAACCGGCGTATTTAATCACGAACATTGCAGTGATACCTACTTATTCAAACTATTGTGAACTGATATTGTGCGGTTAACTTTTATTTAGACAATGTCGAAAGTGCAAGTGTTAATTGAACAATTAGAGGACTTAGCGGAGTTGATAAACAAGGCACAAAGTAACTATAAAAAGTGCCCTAAAGTGCGTAAAACAAAAGGTTACCTCCAAGCA
Organism: Xanthorhoe designata; assembly: GCA_963582015.1. Taxonomy (NCBI): domain Eukaryota; kingdom Metazoa; phylum Arthropoda; class Insecta; order Lepidoptera; family Geometridae; genus Xanthorhoe; species Xanthorhoe designata. Next base: position 4,900,452 of record OY757042.1, on the reverse strand, counting down.
CGTGTGCAATGTATTGACGAGTATTGGAATACGTATCGACAAACACACATGGAATTATTGAAGCTTACTAGCAAGGAAGAAAGAAATTCTTTAACATATTTTGCTACCGATGTGCATAGTGAATGCGAGGAATTGTACACTGTATTGAAGGCAGACATGATGGATTTCTTACTACAAATACAATCTACACAACCTAGTACGTCCTATGTTCCGAGCGATAAATCAAGTACATCGTCCAACCCTGAAGTAAAATTACCTAGAATTAATCTACCATCGTTTGGCGGAGCTTATGAAGAGTGGCAATCGTTCGAAGATACTTTTACTTCGCTCATCCACAAGAACACTGCGATCAACGACGTGCAGAAACTCCATTATCTAAAATCATGCGTTATCGGCGAGGCGAAGAACACTATCAAACACTTTCAAATTACGGAAAAGAATTATTTGCCTGCATGGGACAATTTGAAGAATAGGTACAGTCAACCACGGCTTATTGTGAACGCAATTTTGAGAAAATTGTTTTCGTTGAAGAAACTTACATCCCCATCACCTGTCTATTTAAAATCACTGATCGATAGTACAAAGGAATGTCTAAACAGCTTGAACAGTATGGATATTTCTACTACGAGCTGGGACCCGATAATCATATTTTTAGTGGTTCAGAAACTCGACAGTGAGTCTCACAGAGCTTGGGAAACTCATGTAAGTGAGGAATATTGCGGCGGGATGCCTACTTTCGAAAACCTATCCTCATATTTGGACAGCCGCATCTGTACACTGGAGCTGACAACAACACAACCCACGTCACGAGACAAATTGAAGGCATATCACGTAACTACACCCGCACAACAGCACACTTGTATTTTATGTAACGAAAATCACTTACTTTGTCACTGCAAGCAATTTGGAAAGATGGACCCTGACAAGAGAAGTGACTATGTGAGAGAGAACAGATTGTGCTTCAACTGTTTATCTACTGGTCATTCTATGATGTACTGCAGACAGAAGACCTCATGCAGAATATGTGGAAGGCGTCACCACTCTCTTCTTCATTCATACTCGAAGAAGGACAAGGAGGAGAATGAAGAGGAAGGAACTATGTCATCACAATATGCTAACTTAGAGGAGACTCAAGAAGAAGACCAGGACGTTACGGATATATCTACACACTTCGCATCACACTTCACCAGCAATCGTAAGAGTTCGCTGTTGGCTACGGCTGTCGTTCCAGTCAGAAGTAGTTCAGGGCACACGACTTTACTCAGGGCTCTTATCGACTTGGGTTCAGAGGCATCATTCGTGAGTGAGAGGGCGGCTCAGAGATTACAAGTTGACAAAACTCCAACCCACGCTAGGATAACCGGAATAGGTTCCACCGAGACACAGGTCAGTCATTCAACTCAACTTGAAGTTTTTTCTAGGTATGAGAATTCTTTCAAACTTCATGTTGAGGTTTATATCGTTTCCAATCAGCTGACCAAACAGTTGCCTAGCAAATCAATCGCGCCTACATCTTGGTCACACTTGGACGGTCTTACACTGGCCGATCCTACCTACAACATTCAAGGCAAAATTGACATGCTACTCGGAGTTCAAGTTTACGCTGACATCGTGAAAGGCAGAATACTCAAAGGTCCCTCAGGCTCCCCATGTGCACAAGAAACCAGCCTGGGATGGATTATTTTTGGTAAGGTAAGAGGAGATTCACACGATGAGACAATTAATGTTCACCATCACCTGGAAAGCTTAGACGTACACAACATGTTGAAAAACATGTGGCATATTGAAGAGACACGTACAAGAAGCATGACGGCTGAAGAGAGATCATGTGAAGAGATATACACAGCTACTCATTCCAGGACAGAAGATGGTCGTTACGTAGTTAAGCTACCACTCAGAAGTGCACAGCCAATAGACGAAATTGGTGAAACACGAGATATTGCACTGAAGAGATTTTATCAATTGGAAAGAAGATTAGAAACAAAGCCGAAGCTGAAAGAAGAATATAGAAAGGTAATAGAAGAATATTTACAACTAAATCATATGGAAGAAGTACCTAAAGAAGAAAGATCAAGTCCTGCGGTATATCTACCCCATCACGCAGTCGTTAGAGAAAACAAGGAAACAACCAAGGTACGGGTGGTTTTCGATGGATCATGCAAAGGGTCTAATGGCAAATCATTGAACAATGAACTTCTAGTAGGACAACAACTTCAACATGATTTACGTTTTTTGATTATGAGATGGCGCATGAAGCAAATATGCTTTATTTCAGATATCAAAATGATGTATCGACAGATAATAGTACACAAGGAACACACAGACTTACAAAGAATTTTGTGGAGATCAAATCCTACAGACGAGGTACGAGAATATCGACTTCTACGAGTAACGTTTGGTACAGCAGCAGCACCACACCTTTCGGTAAGGACTCTAATGCAGCTAGCAGAAGATGAAGAGTTGGAATTTCCGGAATCAGCTAGAGTAATCAAAGAAGATTTTTTTGTTGACGATTGTATGAGTGGAAGTTCTACAGTGAACGAAGCAATTCAGTTAAGTAAGCAATTGATGAAGGTCATGGAAAAGGGAGGATTTATTCTCCAGAAATGGGCATCGAATAGTCCTGAATTTATATCTGAAATAGAACCAACACTTAGAAGCATGCACGCGACACAAGACATCAACAATGACGGTATGATCAAAACTCTTGGCTTGTCATGGAATGTGAAGACTGATACACTGCATTATAGATTTGAAATACCACCTCAACCGAAAATAATCACCAAACGAAACATATTGGCTGATATACAACGTTTCTTCGATCCTTTAGGATGGATCAGTCCAGCTATTGTCCTAACAAAAATACTAATTCAAAAACTATGGCTCGAGAAACTTGAATGGGACGATAATGTGAACGAGACTATTGCAAATGAGTGGATAAAGCTACGAAAGGGATTTGAGAAATTAGACGAAATTCACATAGATAGATGGACAAAAACTAACAATGAAGACACGAGCAAAACTACTCTACATGGATTTAGCGATGCATCTGAGAGAGCGTATTGTGCTGTAGTATATGCTAGAGTAGAAACCAAGAACGGAGACATTAAGACTACAATCATAGCTTCGAAAACACGAGTTGCACCAGTCAAATCAGTTACGCTGCCACGGTTAGAGCTTTGTGGAGCACTTCTCCTGGCAAAACTCCTAACACAAGCATATGAAGCTATGAGAATCCCAAAGGAAAGGGTCTACGCATGGACAGACTCATCAGTAGTCTTGTCATGGCTATTCGGCGATCCTCATCGTTGGAAACTATTCGTGAGCAACAGAGTTATTGAGATACTCGACAATGTTCCAAATACACAATGGTTCCATGTTACCTCGAAAGATAACCCGGCTGATATTGGGTCAAGAGGAATAGAACTACCTCTATTGATAGAAAACATACTATGGTGGGAAGGGCCAGAATGGCTGAAGACAAAGGAGATCAAATTTACAAGACCTAATAATACAACTACAGATATAGAACGGAAGAAGACACTACAAGTAAACCTGAAAATTGAACAAGAAGAAGTGATAAAATTCGAAGATTATGAAACACTACAAGAACTACAAAAGGTGATAGCATACAGTATAAAATTTATCAACAGTAAGAAACATCCTGAAAATATCGACGAGAAGATCACAACTGAAGAATATGAACAAGCACTTATAAAAAGCATATACATAGCACAATCAAGAGAATTCGGACCTGAAATAGAAAGGCTACAACACAAAAGAGATGTAAGGAAGAACAGCAAAACATTAAATCTTAATCCATTCCTAGATGAAAAGAATATTCTCAGGGTGGGCGGCAGACTAAGAAATTCAGATTTAGATACAGAAAAGAAACACCCTATAATACTTGGAACACATACTCACCTTACCAATCTGATAATAGCAGACGCTCACAAAAGAACTTTACACGGCGGAATACAACTCATGCTTTGCTACCTTAGATCGAAATATTGGATCATCCATGCCAAGAATGCAGTGAAGGCATGTATTCACAAATGTATAACCTGCGCTCGACAGCGAGCCGCAACCCGCACACAGATAATGGGTGATCTACCAAAGGTCCGTGTGACTCAAGCACGACCTTTCCTCCACAGCGGAGTCGACTTTGCCGGTCCTTTGCAAGTCCTAATGTCAAAGGGCAGAGGTGCAAAGTCAAATAAAGCCTACATCTCCATCTTTATTTGCATGGCTACGAAAGCCATACACTTAGAGCTGGTAGGAGATCTTTCATCCGAATCGTTCATCGGCGCATTTCACAGATTCGTCGCAAGAAGAGGCAAGTGTACACATATTTGGAGTGACCAAGGCCGAAACTTTATCGGCGCTAATAGAGAGCTGGCGGAAGCATTCAAAGAGGCCTGCTTGGAACTACCTGGCAACTTGACAGACATATTAGCATTGGACGGAACTCAGTGGCACAACATTCCAGCTTACAGTCCAAACTTTGGCGGATTATGGGAATCTGGAGTAAAATCTACAAAATACCACCTAAAAAGAATCCTTACCAAAAACCTGACCTTTGAGGAAATGTCGACGACCTTGTGTCAAATTGAATCGTGTCTGAATTCGCGTCCCCTCATTCCTATTGATGTTTCTGACCCTGACGTCATCGAACCCCTCACGCCCGGTCACTTTTTAATAGGCGAAGCCCCGGTTGTCATACCGAGCCCTGATCTACGAAACGTGAATGTCAACACACTCTCGCGCTGGCAGTACACCCAGAAGTTACTGAGAGATTTCTGGCATCGTTGGCAATCAGAATTTATCACGAGACTTCAAGAACGACCCAAATGGATGAGACGTCAGAAGGAACTTGAACTTGGTGACATAGTTATAGTCAAGGAGGACTGTTTACCACCCGGGAAGTGGTCTCTTGGTCGAATAATCGACAAACATGTCGGTCCGGACGGAAACACGCGAGTTTATAGTTTAAAGTGTCGTGGTGAGATAATAAAACGCACAAACAATCGGTTATGTGAACTACCTATAGATAAGAGTTAATTTATTTTCATATAGGAAGATGCTTCTCATACTTACCTATAATGTTTGCACCTTATGCCAACCGCATGCTTACCTACATAATGTTTTGTTTTTATTTGTTTTTAAAGGACTTTGTCCTTTGGTGGGCGGCATGTTACGGCACTTTCGTTGTTTTTGAGTTTTGCATGAAATGTACCTATATTCATAGCTATCTATTGTACCTACATTCATTAGAGTCAGTCGCAAATAAATCACTCATACGCACGGACGTTTTTATATTCATTAAATAAGTACGCAACCCAAAGCAAACCCTAACCACCTCAACAGTAGGTATAAAATACAGTACTTTTGCCAGATTATTAATTCAAAAGATTTTAATAGACCTCTTGTTTAAGAGGCATGTTTTATTATCCATAAAAAGAAAACTACTTCAGGTAGGTAGTAGGTACGTAATCTGTTTTCTACGTAAAAATATCTTGCAAAGATCGAAATTGGCATGCGAGCCACGAAGATACTGCACTGATACCTACTGACAATATTAGTGCTTACTGAACTTTATTTTTCCAATAAAACTATCTACATAAGTGTACCGGATTTCTTTATTATGCATGTAGTAGGTATCTACTAGGATTCTTTTTACTAAAATAGGTTTTATTTTAAAGTATTCGAGTAACACTGAAACATTTAACCGATCAATTAAAAACATAAAACAGTTTTAACCAAGAGGTTAAAATGTAATTAAACCCTATTTTATGGCAAGATATTATAGTATACAGAGTGATTTTTTTAACTGTGAAAGTAGGTATGTAAAATTCCAAAACTATATAAGATAGAAGGAAATTGTCTAAGGATCTACTTTTGCTTCGAACAGCATTTTAGTAAAATTATAAGTTTATTTTTAAATTCAATATGACTATTTGTTCAGATTATTTTTCCTATACAATGACATAATTAATTGTTGTAGAAAATCCCTAGGAGGACGATGGTAGAAGATATCGGTGACCGTATCGCGAGACTTAAGTGGCGCTGGGCTGGACACTTGGCCAGACTTGGTGATGGCAGGTGGTGTAAGGCCGGGACCGAGTGGTGGCCAAGAGAGAGCTATATAAGTAGGGGCAGACCATCAGCCCGGTGGGTGGACGATATAGAGGCCATAGAGGGAAAGGCATGGATGCGAACGGCACAGGGCCGATTAGAGTGGCGTTTGAGGGAGGAGGCTTATACCCAGCAGTGGGCTATAATTTGAGCTGCCAATGATGATGATGATGAATGACATAATTAAGCTTTACATGAAACTGAGTCGATCTACATCAAAATATAATTAACTCATTTTAATGGACAACTCGCGCTTCATTTGCTTGCTTATCAAAGAGTAGAGTAACTATAATATAAAAGAGAGATAGCAATGTGCCTTTATTTAAAAAAAAAAAATGCACTACAAAGTTACTATTTGCAATGCTCGGCCGGAATTCTATAACGACCTTGGGATTGAATTTCACTATCTCACTTGGCTTGGCCAACACGGCTTTACCCGGCATAAGCTTTATGATCTGATTTGTTGAAACTGTAGGATATATTGAGTGGCATTGCAGCGAAGCTCGATCACCACAGCCTGCGTCTATTATTTTGCAGTTAGCGCCGTGTTGTAGGCAAGTTGCATGAGTGGGTACCTACCTAATTGCCAAAGCGTTCACGGTCGGGGGTACCAAAGTATTCGAGACAGATTGGCGACACAGCTCGGTAAGAACAGTTTGTTTACTCTAATGGAAAGACTATAATTCGGTAGAACAACTTATTTATTTGGTAGCTCTGGATGAACTTGTAATGGTACGAATATTAGTCCATTAGGCCATCGACCGAAAATTGATTGATCTGGTAAAACCCTAGACAGCAGAATTGTGAACTAGCTGTTGCTCAGAGCCTGTATTGAGTGAAATGTATAAGCGAGGTAGGTATGGGTCTATTAAATTGACTATTAATTTTACAGTCTCATTAATACGTTAGCTTTTAATAGCAGAGACTATTACAGCAGTAAAGACAGTTTATCTCTATACAATCTGCGTGCATTCGAAATTCTGGGTAAATCTAGATGGCGTTGTTTCATAACCAGTTTTTTATTTAAATTTTTCAAAATATCACTTTTTACACAAATTATAAAGTATTTTCAGATTTTTTTTTTATTTAGAACTTATGATTGAGAAGTATTATGTAGCAATCAACTATGTCAATATTTTATCCTAAGTACTCACATTTGTTATCTGCTCTAATCGTATTCAACGTATGCATACATCTTAGAACAGCTCAATCGGCTTTTGCATATTTGTAAATATTTATTATTGAATTATAAAACAGTACCAATAACTTTTTACTTTGTTCAAAGTGCTAGAACACAAAGAATTCTCAGCATTCAGACTGTCTCGTCTTCCAATTAGTACTAGTAAAGAGGTTTATTCCTAACACATCCAAAACTGACTTTTGTATTGCTTCCAGAAATAGCCTGTCTACCAAGAGTTTGTTGCTTGGGTTACGAATACATTTAGAGTAGGTAAGCGCTATCTAACAATACAATACAATACAATAATATATTTATTGATAACGCCAAGTTATAAGTCAAGTAGGTACTAAAGTACGTAACGTGACCGGGCGAATAGAGGCTCTTCAGGAGGTCGCGCATTATGAACAGTCGTTACAAAAGAGCTAAACGAACGAATCGCCAGCACGTGGAGCAGAGATAGTAATATTACCGACGACTGCGTAGCATCGCAATAACTATGTTCACTTCAGTCAACTTAGATTGCGCTTACTGTAGGTTAGTATTAAAGTTATTTTCAAAATAATAATATTTAATATCAACAATTCAAACTCACGTACACACAAACGTCACGTAAGGATGAGGTTTGTAATGATTTTTTACTATGTACAACATATGCCAAATATAATTTTGGGGTACTTTAGTCTCTTCATCAAAGGATCTTTTTCTACTCTACCTCTCGGCGCATAGGTACTGTCAAGTTTTAAAGTACTCTAAACTTGCCTAACTTTTGTTTGCGAAAAATCAGTTGGCTCAGCCATAGTATGGATTGATCTACAGAGCTTTATTAAAAAGTAATGAGATCCTTGCCAAATCTATTGCTCGTCTAGGATAAGTTGAGGGTAATGTTGGGAACGAACCCTAGAAAAGTGGTGAGGGTCGGAGCCCAACCTTGTTACGACCGAAGACAATTTTCTCGTTGGAGCTCCGACAAATGTGATTACCTACGCTTACAGGCTCCATGTTAAAACTTCTGTAATTGTGTTTTCACAAGTTTTTGGTTATGTAAATCTTAATTTTAAGCATTATCTGTGGCGAACGCGCTTGGAATATAATTTTTAGAGCAACCTAGGGAACTTTAAAGGAGAAGTTATGGCGGAAATTTATACTCGGTTTGCTACATAGTTATTATTTTGTCGGCAACTATAACCTAGTTTTTGTTCAGTGAATTAATGTCTTTATCGAGTTGGAAAATGCGAAATATAATAAACTACAATTTTATGCCTTAGCTCGAGGTAAATTTATTTAAAATTGTTGCAAATGCAATCTCTTGTCTGGCAAATTTTTACACAATGATGATACTCGCATACAAATAAAATATTGTACAGCCAGTTCAACGCAAATATGTTATTTTCTATTTATTAGCAAAAATATTCACAGGCGATTAAATATTTTATACTGTGTAAAACACAGACAGCTGTACTGTCAAAATTGACATTGACACAGATATTGTATTAAAGCTTCCCGTTTGCCTAAACGTAGTGGTTATGTACTCTTTGCGTTTGCCTATAAGAAAAAAAATAAGGCTACCTTTTCATCGCTATAAAAGTGTTAATTTGGTACACAATTGAAGACCGCTATCAATAGAATTTAAAACGAATGGCCTAGTATTCCCGCTATCCTCGCTCCGCGCGGCGAGGAATTTATCAATCGCATTCCTCGATTCATTTAATCAATACAATAGTAATCGCAGATAAATAGCTTTCGTTCGAGAAAAACATTTTTTTCTCAGCACCCTTCATGACTTCACGCGATTCGGAACAAATAACCGTAGATGTGGTAAGTGAAAATTGATACCCGGATCTACTATAACGAATAATGAAATTGTAATATATTGGTAAATAGTTGGACCAATATACCAATATATTTGACATAGGTATGTACTTTTATTACGTCGTTAGTATATTTTGGTGGAGATGATGAGTTGGTACAGACAAAATCTCAAGAAGTGTCGCTTCTTGAGATTTTGTCTGTACCAACGCTTCTAGAAAAAAAATGTCAGAAAGGTATAATGATTATTTGTCCGATTTCTAAAATGTAATTAATTATTCAAGACTAATCACAAATTAAATAAAAGTAAATATTAAAACTGTTTTTGTTTTACTTTCAGTAATTTGGGCATACATACATTATCTTTAGTTCGTTTACAAGTAGATTTTAAAAAGCTCTATAATGGCAATTCTATATCACATTTACTGTTTGTTCGTTTATATGAGTAAGTGGCCAATGGTGACAGAGTTTTTTTTTTTACTTTTACAGTAAAAGTATATGGTGAAATTGTAAGTAATAATTAATAGTTTTGTTTGGGTCGTTGTACATTCGTCACATTATAATATTGTGTTTCGTAAACCTTTGTATCAAAATCAAAATCACAAGAATACAGTGTTTCACTTTAAAAACTTTCACTTGTTTCCCAGCACTACCATTTTTTTCCACTTCTTGACTTCACTACAAAAATGCTATTACGGACCCTTTGCCTAAGAGCACTCCGCTTGCCGACGTTTCAATCCAATTGAACGTGCCCCCCGCTATATAGCCGCTCGACGGGGCCACACAAAAGATACATTTTGTTTTAGGGTACCGAGGCGTTCAAGATAAACGCTAGTTTTGTCAACAGGACATAAACAGACGGTAACTTGCGGTGAACTTGATCTAAATTGAACTTAATAGAAAAACACGTAGTCAGTTTCAAAATAATTACACATCCGAGACTAATTAATTAGTAACTTAATTATCCAGTAACCAAGATACTTAAGAAAATGGTTTTAGCTTCTAATTAAGGAATAGACTAGAATAACGTAGCTCAGAACAGCGGAATCCTGTAGATCGCATCGTCCTTTCTCACTTCACAATTTTTGTCACAATACTACCGGACAAATTCTCCCTTAATTATATTTGTCTGTGGGCCGGCTAGGGTGAAAATAATATTTTCTAGAAAAATCTTTCCTCAGTTGGATCTCGATATATTTTGTCCTGTAGATTAGATTGTGAGATTTGAGATTTAGGTCGGCACGTAATGCGTTGGGCTCAACCTTTTCTTGTAGGAAACTTACATAGTTATACATCATGGCGGAATTTCGGCAGGTATACCTACAGAATCCGTAGAAGACTGAGATAAATCGGGGTTGACAACGTTTATAGCGGGGACAACAAATAAGGCAGATATATGATTTTTTGGATGACCTTTTATACTTTACTTTGTTTCAGAAAAATTGGATAAGAAGTAATTGCGCATTTCTAAAGCCGATGTTTAGCCAAACGATTGCCGAGTTTAGATTTCCAATAAAGATTTCTACGTGATTCTCAGGTCTTAAATGTTTCTAAGATATTTTCTTTGAATTTTTTTTCAATATTTTCTATCCATAGAATAAGTACGAGTATATAAAATTAATGACAAAATAGTATTTAATATGAATTGTGATGGCGAAAGTTAAACACTTTCGCCATCACAATTCATATTTAGAAACAAATGGACACGAGATTTTATCATGTTATGTACCTTATTTCATTCATAATCATCAACCTATTAAGGCTTCTGAGCTGTACGACTTCCCCATACAAACGTAATACCATAACCATTCGAAATTTGCGCATATCTTCAGCATAGTATGGTATTATTCGTATTAGGATAGCATTTATCTAGGTCTCTGCCAGAAGCTTTTTTCAAAATACTTAGCTAAAGTGAAATTAAACCGAATCGCATTTTCCATATTTTTACATCATAGAAGACATGTTTTCTTTACATTTATTTAGTATTAAACACTAGAATATTTTAAGTTTCCTTCTGTTAGAAACATAGCTTATATGGTCTAGTAACAGAAAAACAACACTGTGTGAAGAATAAAAACAATTTTCAGTCATAATTTTTGGGACTACGGGAGACAAGCAAATTTCTTGCAAAATAGCTATGACAACTAATACTAGTGCCAACTTTGAACGAAAACACGATTGTAAGAAATTTGCTTTCTTTTTTATGGCCGTTCCGTAACCCGTTCAAATAACGAAGAGCACTGGAAACTCTATAGAGCTATACTAAAGTAGGACACTCCGACATAGACGGAATATAGTAAGAACGAATGAACGAACATAAGAACGAAGAAGTACACCGTCATGAATCATTTTAATCTGTGTCAATTCAAAAACTTCACAAAGTCTTGTTTGTTTCGTACATACATTTTTGTTATAAAATCGCTAATGAGGGCAATTCGGAGTGTCGCAAAAGCTAAACTAAACTAACTAAAATTATTGCCATCCTTTTTATTCCCATCGCTATGAAAGGGACGGCAACAATTTTAGTTAGCTTAGTTTAGCTTTTGCGACACTCAGAATTGCCACTTATAGTTCACTAAATACTGTCTAAAACTTTAATTTATCTTGTAGGCTGTTATAGTGTTTGATCGTGGAAGTAAAATGACCAAAATAAAGTTTTTTCTATTTCTATTTCTATTTCTTCTATTTCTAAAATAACATGTGAAATGTGTGGTGTAAGAAAGAACATGCCGTCTGGATGACAATAAACTTATTTTATGTCTAAATTTCCATTAGATATAGATTGGTAAGCAATTTTGTGCCATTTAATATCAAAATTAAGTAAACTTATGATACAATTCGTAAAGGTTTCAGTGTTTTTTGCAAGAAAATTATCCTCATAACGCATGTAAACAATACATAGTGCTTGACACACATCAACCTAGATTTATCGATATCGATATTTGGTTTTACGAAACTGAAATGATTCGTTCTAATTAATTTGTTTGATTGCTATGTTTTGTAAAGTTTTTTTTTTGTTTAGATACATAAACCATAATTTACGCAACTTAGACATTATTTTATAGGTACCTAGTAGGTTTTGCATTATATCATGTTAATTTTTTATCAAAACATTCTGATATGGAATAGGTGTCCTAACCAGTATTCACGTGATGCTAGAACGATGAAGACTAGAATGACGTGACCGACACGATGGTCGCATCGCTTACTTACGCGATAATGGCGTAATCGCGTTCTATTAGGACGGATGCATAAGGCTCAACTCACACTAAAAGAGCGGCGAAGCGAAGCGCGGTTTCAGTGTCATATGAATTTTAACTTTATTTTCATTACCTACTATATACTTATTATCGCATGAGAAACTCGACCGAGTCCGAGACCGAGCGAATTCGAATACGCGCGCCTTCTCTGCGATAATAAGTACTTACCTATTATAGTAATGAAAATAAAGTTAAAATTCAAATGACACTGAAACCACGCTCCGCTTCGCTGCGCTTCGCCGCTCTTTTGGTGTGAGTTGAGCCTAAGTGTTTTATCATTGAAATATTATCTTTATCTTTGATGCTTTTTAATATATTAATACAACAAATTTTGTTGCAGATAACCTATAACCCTTTACAAAAAAATCGAAGCAGCATGGCGAAGCATAAACAAAAGCTTGATGATCATCGTCACTATAATGAAAGTACCTGGATGACAATCATTGCCTGAAAACACGGATAAAACGTCGTTTTCTAAAAATGAATCCTAGCTATATCGATTTATCGCCACCGAAATAACTTATGTTCAAATAAATTAATAGATAAATTTCATTCTTTTATTTGTAAGAAATACAAAAAATCATGAATAAGAATTATGGAATCCAGAAATCCCACCTAGAGCCGATATCGATAAATTATCGATAGTCACTAAGGTACATCTCTAGTTATAATTCTTTGTTTTTACTATGTTGGCAGTATGGCGTAGTTTGCTTTTGTAACGTTGAAAGCAAATTCCTTTTTTTCATAGATCTTTTTTTTATATGGCAGTTCCGTCTCTTACTATTACACGCTCTTTAGAACGCGCGTCACATTGACTTTGCCGAGCCACGTCACCGAACTCTTAAAGTTGACTGCTCGACATAGGTCTCTCCCAAGTTCTGGGAACTCTGTCTCGTATGGGGTGCTAATTTCTTCAAGTGCTCAAACATCAAACAGGCAATTGGACGTTCTTTTGACTTATCCTTAGACATCTTAAATGTAATAATATATGAGAATCTCTAACGTGTTTGGGAGAAAGTTGAGAGTCGAGAGTCGTCAGATAGTGTTTCGTTCATTTGTACAACAAATTGTGTTGCCAAAATTCATGAATTAAAAATCATAAAAAATGCACGCACTAAAATAGTTTAACTATTTAAACAAAACAATAGCGGTCGTTCATCAATAGCAAGTAAGCTGGCTATATTTCAGAAAACAAAATACGCTGAGTGCGAACCAAACAGCCATAAATCGTAGCCATCGCTTGCATGCACTAATTGTTATTTCATTGAATTATTCCTTTATAAGCTTTTGATGCTGCGGAACGTGTCACTAATTTTACAATGAAAATTGATTTTGGTGTTAAACTATCGGCTTAATAAATAACTCATTAAAATTCAGTAGCATGCAGCTGATGAAATAAAATAGAGTGCATAAAAACGGAACAGCGATATTTCTTAATCTCCTAGTTAATTAAAACGTATTAATACTTAATCAATTTATTTTTGATATATAAAAGTAATAACATTTTACAGACGTTTAAAACCGCATTTGGTTTGTCTTAAATGTTAATTAATATGATATTCCTCACTCATTACAATATCCTAACTAAAAATAAATATAGGTAGCACAGTAAAAAAGTCATTCGAAATACATTTCAAGCGCACTCACATTCCAATAATCCTTATTTGCGAATTTTACGATAACCGAATGACCTCTAAAAATACAACCATGCACGTTGTATCTCTATAACCTCTGATCTCAAGTCACAAAATGTTTCGGTAAAATGAGTTATTAAAAACACTTTCAGAATCGATATCGCTATGCAAAACGTGTTTTCCCAAATAAACATTTTGCAGTGTTAAAGTTTCGTGTAAGCTCGGTAAGCGGCCGCTAAAACTTTGAAGGTTAAAAAGGGCTCACAAAAATCGAGGTCGGGGCTCTGTTAGCCACAAGTGTGATAAAAGCAGGCAATTTCCTAAATAGGGCTTGCGAGGATTTCCCTAATGTTAGACAAAAAATGGATTGTCGCAAAAGATATAAGTCCGCATCTTGAGACGTCAACAGGCGCATTTCAAGTTTTTCAAGTGGATAAGTGTTCTGCGAAGTTGTGACTTCGACCAAAATGTTATATCATACTGTTGCTATTAAGATAAATGCTCGCTTGATATTTAAAAGAAGAGTCTTAGTCATCAGGTCAAAGAAAGACTTTTGATATTTAAAAAAAAACATAAAATATGAAAAATTCAATGAAATATGATCATGGCTGTGAAAAAAATAGGTGCTCACTTGGGAATACTTCGTATAAATTTCTGTGAGATCAGTTGACTTTTTCTTGCGAAAATACGAACTTGACACAAGGCAGGACGTAAATATAGTAAAGAGAGCAATTGACACTTAATTGCAAGTGGAAATTGATCTTGTTGTTTTATGACGTTTAAATGAAACTAAGCCATAGGGCGGTAGACCACATTTTTGCAGTCACATACCTAATTACAGAAATGAATGCTACATTTTTGAACTTTACTACAATACGAATACCTACTGAAAACATTATCAGCTATTGTTGCTTGCACAAAACTATCCCCTTCACACCCTTGAAAAAATACCTGCCCGATAAAACCAATCAGGCTCAGTATTTTTCCCAAACGCTGAAGCCTAACTAATCACCTACCCATATAATCAATCCAACCCGCCTAATTTTCCATCCAATAACCGAAGCTGAAACCCATTCAAAGTGCCTTATTAATTGGACAACATATTTTTCCCGAGTCGGCTCACGTTCGGACCAGGTGACGTCATGATAAATGCGCTCGTACATTCAGGTCTAAGGATGCTGACCACTGGAATAGCAATGGAGTAATGGAGGTGAATTGGAACTGCGATGCGGATAGCCGACCGGTGTGTTTGACACTCAGAATCATTTTACTTGATGGTTATATCTTTCGGAGCTTTTAGGAGTCATGTAGTCGACAGATATTGCTCAACCCTATAGTAATTATAAGCAACAATAATAATGTAGGTAAATGACAGCGGTATGTTGTAATAGTCTTTCTCTTTGAATCCGTATGTATCGATCTAAAGCAAGTTTTCATAGAAATTTCATAGTTATAGTAGTTTTAGGTTATGATTTTTATGAGCATTTCATTTATTTATGAAAAAAGAAACACACAGGAACAAAAAATATCTTATATATCTTAGTTTTAAGTTATGTAAGTTGTGGAATGTCCAGGGATATTATTTATATTGTTCTTATGAAAAAATATAGGTATTTTTTTAATAATTTCAAAGCTACTTCAAATTTAAGCTGTCGTACTCAGAGTTTAGATCAGTATCTAAATGCGAGTTACATAATTACTACATGTGTAATTCAACCTTAATCTCCACCACTTCATTTTAACGACAGCCATAAATCTAAACTTCTGAGATTAGTATTTACGCTGTCTGTTTTTTGATTGCTGCAATAAATATTTATTACTCACACCAAATTTAACATCAATCTACTTCAAAAAACATGGACTGAGTCGTCAAAACTTGGGACTTTTAGAGATCGTGTAATGAAATTGTGGAAGTTCAAAGTCGGTTTTTTCGATGTCGCACTTTCCAACTCGCGACCGAGGGATTCTTTGTCAGCTCATTTCTCATATTCTGATTGAGATGGACTTGCTGGTTGATTCAAAAGTTCCACTTAACTAATGGTGCATATATTGTTGCAAACACTTTGTGGAAGTTAAAAGTTAAGAATTGCTTTATTGCTTCAGTCAAGTGGCAAAACAAAAATAAATAAAACGACTTCTATGTTACAGGAACTTAAAATGCATAAAGATCCGAAAGAACATGTCTATCGCACCTTGGGAATACAGTCGTAATCATATTTTTTATTTTTTTATGAAGAGAGAATTTATTTCACCCGCGAGGTGCGTTTCAGTTTATAACTCCAGAGATCCTCCTCAGATCCTCATCAAATGATTATAGGACCAAAGGCAAAATATACTCATTTTAAACAATAGATAACGTAGTTAAAAAAAATTTGTTTAGTTTTTGAGTAATCAATTATGAAAAAAAGATTCCGACGAATTGAGAACCTCCTTTTTTGCAGTCGGATAAAAACGGATGAAGCTCTACTCACATGCGACTCAATTTCCCAGTAATTTTGTCGTTTACCCAAGTACCTGCAGTAATGCAGGAAATAGCTTCTTGGCTCGTCTGCCAAGCACGATAAATTGTCCGTGCACTCCTTTCCCATGTGGACTCACCTATAAACTAATGCACCTTTCAGCACCTCAGTATTCTGTTTGTTTATTCTCTCTCTTATAAATATAAGTGGCAAAAGATTTGCCTTTGTACGAGTACTTACTGTTGACATTTCTATAAAGGCTTAAGAGGTTTACAAAGGCTGTCTATTGATTACATACATACTTATTTCTTGGAGTCGGAATTGAATGTAATGAGAGTGAATGAGGCGAATGAGGTGTGTCAGGATCGTACGAGTAGCAAGGTCCGTGGTCTCTGCCCACCCCCATGGGAGAGGCGTGATTTTATTATATAATTATTATGTGCATTACACAGAGTTGGCATAAACTGATTATATGGGTGCATTATGATATTACATTTGTAGTGTTTGTTCTGCAGATATTTGTTCCTGGTCTGGATATTTTTTTATCTATAATATGTATGTATTTACAACAAATTTACGTACATTATAAGAAATATATCAGTCATCTGGATACCATAACTCAAGCATTCAATTACTCAGCTTGGGACTAGACTAGGCTGTGATTTTAATTGATTCATGCGTGACTTGACGTGAGGCGTGAAGTCCATCTTCAGATATTGAAAATGTTCAATATCTACTGTATATTTGACATGACTGCACATCTTAGCACAGTAAGCAAAATCTTATGTTATTAAGACTGGCCGCTACTAAAGTATGGATAATAAGTGTGTTTTGTAAAGAATCTATTAACAGGCCATGACTTCGCGTGACCGCTTGAATGAACCTCAACTCTGCGGGTCCTTTACCCACCCTTATCCGCACTCAACTAACGACCGGCTGATCATCACGTGTGTAATACCTTAATATTTCATGGATCCAGCCACAGTATCAAATTTAGTGATGTAGTTTGAAGAATCACTCAAAAACTCTACAATGAAGTATACTTACCAGTTCAAGAGAAAACACAAAAAAAAAAAATGTGGAATGATTTGAATAAAATAATACTATTTTAATGCGGATGCAATTATACGAGTATAAATATTTGGCAATTAAATAAATTGGTTATATAACTGCCTTATATTTATCTAAGATCATCTAGTTTTATTTTAAAAATAACAAAAAAAAATGTAATTCTAGGAATAAAGCCAGCGTGTGAATAACTCAAATCCCTCCAAAAGAATAAATTTCTCGTTCTCTGCCCAATTATAAGCGATATTACACCTTGTACCAAAGTCATAAAATTTAATTTAGATTGAATGTGGCTTTGAAGTGATTTGAACCTCATACAAAGTTTGTAAAGTTATAAGGGTGTAAATAGATGATGTTAAAGGTTTGCTTAGGCGATGATTGATAGGAAATTGATTTTCGATCGCGTGACTTAATATTTTACGGGACAGTGGGTTTTATCTTAAGTCCCATGTTATGAATTATAATTTGTTATTTAACATATTATTTTCGTTACGGAATTTCTGGATTCGGTCTCCACGCTCAAGGCCCGCGATAGAAGCTATGCAATAGCTTAAAAAAAATTAGATACAGTTGATAATAGAGTCTCCTTTTTTGAAGTTGTGGTTCAAAGCACAACTCAAAACAAAATATTGAACGGATTTGAATAAGACCAAATTTATGGCCTGGAATAACACATATGCTATTTTTATCCAGGTATGGACCACGCAAAGCTACGGAAGAATGCTAGTAATAAAAATATAATTACTGACATAACAATAGCTTCAGCAGCAAGACAACTGCGGCATGATAATTAATGACCTCTCATGACATGTGATAGATATGTGATTGTTCAATTATAAAAAAGCTAACATAATTCAATGACATCGATAGTCTAATTGGTTCCACCTGAGATTACGTTGTGATTGGCACCCGCTGAGCTATGAATATTTAATTTTAGCCCAAACGATATTAATTCTCATCGAATTGACAACATAGAAGACAAAGAAAATAAAAAATGAAAATATAGCTCGTAAGTAGGATAATTTCGAAGTTGTCGTGCTTATTTTGGCTTGATTATTTTGTTGCCACCAAAGACGATTAATATCTAGAAGACAGACAAAGGCCATACACAAATTCGTAACCCGATCCCGCAGTACCAGATAGCCTGAAAACTTTAAAACATCAATTTTATCCAAGAAATTTCAATACTTAGTAGTAGGTAGCAACAATATTCAATATTTAAACATTTTTAACTAGAAAGTAATTGAAATTTCTTGGATAAAATTGATGTTTTAGAGTTTTCAGGCTATTTTTTAGGGTTACGATTTTGTGTATGGCCTTTGTCTGTCTTCTAGATATTAATCGTCTTTGGTTGCCACCATAACCGCGTAGCAGTCAGATTACTCTCATGTATTGTCGTCGATCATGTAAAAAATAATAAATAGATAGGCGCTTGGATATTCCTCACAGCGTCATCGAGTCCCAAGCTAAGCAACTTAATGCTTGTGTTATGGAAACCAGATAACTGGATTGGATATGCTTCATAGATAATTTTTTTTTGTAAATACATACATAATTATTATAGATAGAAAACACCCAGACACGAGACAAATATTTGCAGATCATACAAACATTTGTCCCACAGCGGGGATCGAACCCGCAACCTCTGCGTCTCAGGCGGGTTTTCATCCACTGCGCCACAGAGGTCGTCAATGCATGTGCAATTATAGCCTTTGAAAAGATCTAATAAGTATAGTATTTCTGTACATTTTGTCAAATTTATGTAATTAAATACTACATAGATTATTGTTTTATGTTTTCCGTATACTATCAAAAACTGTAGCCGCCATAAAGAGCGGAATTGAAGACCGTGTAACCTAGAACCGCAGACGTAAAAACAATCATAAAACCTAAGCCCGAAATAATAAAATAAACCAGTAAAATCGTATCTAAATACTTAAACCACATCGAGGAAAAATCCAGTAAAATCACCTAAAACATCTACCGTGGCTCACTTATCTTGCCTTTAAATCGACCTCGTACTACTCTATTTGACACCTAAATACTATGAAGCGGAATCCTTGGCCATTTTAGGGGTCTGGTTTCGTTATTGGGTGAAGCGATTTGGAAATTAAAGTTTGTAGTTTAGCTTTCGTAAATAAGTCCATTGAACGTTGAAAAAGTTTTGTACGAAAGTAATCTTTAGATTAAAATAAGTAAGTTTGTATGAGTAAGGGGCAAACTCTGGGTTTTTAGATTTCTGGTGAGTTTTTAGACCGTCTTAAAGCCCCAGACAGGGCTTAACCACTTTTAAAGCCGGGACCAACAATTTAACATGCCCTCCGAAGCACGTAAGCGCTTAGCAGTGCCAATTGTGACCGCTCAGAACGTTGCTTTACTTTAACGATCTTTTAAAAAAATCTTAGCAAGCTTTACCACGATAGCTTCGGATTAGCACGTAGATTGATTTTTGTATCAGCAGTGGTTTAAACATTTTTTGTTCAGTGAATTAAGCTTTAAAGCATTGAATCACGACGATGGCTCAGGTGTCATAAAATCTTTGTCATCAGAGTTGACTACTGCTTGAACATACTTTTACTTCAGAAATTCAGAATAGATACAAAAATCGAATGGTGCTCCGGATCGTGCATTAAGTACGTCGCGGGAGTCTACAAGGTTATTCATAATTGGTATGTTATCCCGAAAAGGGGTCATTCACCTCATCAGTGTGAACAACATTTGATCGCCGACTTTTTGAATTTCGATGTTTTTCATTGAAGAAATGACTAGCAAAGTTTCCTTCAGAAATAAACACAGAGTAACCTATAATAATCGGCTGATTGGGCGAGATTACCTGTAAGTACATACCTACTCAAATTTAATAAACTTTTTTGTCTGCCTTGTGTGTTCATACCTACTTACCTATTGTAGCAATTTTCAATCTGTGCGAACCTAGTAGGAAAGGTAATTACTATGTTAACAAACTTAGGGTTGTCAAAAGATTTAACAAAAAAGTTTTTGTATGAAAAACTGAAAATTTGAATTCACAAGATTTGCACCAACACAACTGTTCATTTTCATGATCACAAAATCCCCCTTCTGGGATAACATACCAAATATGAATAACGTTGTATAGTGCGCTGGTCCACGTCGAACGAGTTTATAGTGCGCTGCTCCACGTCGAACGCGAGAAAACAGTGCATTATCATTACGGCGAGCCATAAACGGTGCGCTAGTCTACGTCGAGCTCATCACGTCGCGTCATTTCAAAGGGTGTTGCAGAGGTGGGTCTGAGCGCCTTGTGGTTCGCCATCACTAAAGTATCCGCTTTTCCTTTTAGAAGAACATCACCCCAATATTGCAAACTTAGAATAAATCGTACCGTAACACTGCGTAATGGTTCTAAGGGGTACCAACGAAAACTTCTCGGCAGCTATTAACTTTATTTAAGGGTGTTATAAACCGTTTTCATCGTTATCATTATCCCTTGGGCCTATTTCGATGTCCTTCAGTTATTGGCACCTTGGGATAGCTATCGGATACCCTGAGCACCTGAATTAGTTCTCTGATTTCTTTTTAATTCATGAGCTGAATCTTTTGCTACGGGAATTTTATGTTGCATAAGGGCGCGGACACACTAGCTTAAAATCGAGTCATCGAGTTTGATGTGATTGTGTAATGTGTATGCGCAGTATGAACGTTCTATGCAAATAGGTAAGTATAAACAATCCGTTGTACTATTTGCTCGGTTGGGTCACAGCCTAATCCGTGTGAGATCTCTATGCCAAATTATATTAATGAAAACACAACTGTTACTTTATTACAGTGTGCTATTTCGTTATTGCCGGCGATAAGAGACCCGTCTGGTCGTCTGGTAAGATATAAAGTTCCTTGAATTGCGCACTTAAAACATATTTACTTTTGATCACAATAATGAGCGTAAGTAAAAATCTAAAGAAGAGTAAAACATGAACGGATTCAGCGAATCTTGCCCTTTTCGTGCTCGGCCGTACAATTGGCAGTAACTAGTAGTATCGATTTTCTATAACGAGGCAGTATAGGTCAATGGGAAGGGTACAAACTTAATTCACTTTTGTAAACCGGTTCGAACCGGACACCATGCCAGGAAACGGGAATACGATGGGGCGCTGAAGAAAATTTAATGCCTATAGGCACGGTGACAACAAATGCACGGAAATGAGGGACTTCCGACGATCGGCACCTAGATCCAATTTACTTTGAACATACGCAGCCTTTGGATGCAGTGAAGTGAGTGGCTGGCTGGCTCATATGCTTCATGTCTAATACAGTTTATGCAGTGGAAAAAAAGATCTCAAAAAATAAAACTAAAACTAAAGGATCTCCTTCGATTGGTGAGTAAAACTGGCGGTATTTGTATCGTTAGATATGCCCTGACACCCAAAATTCGTGGCATTAATTTTTAAATGTGACAGTCAACTAAACCGTGACTTTCTCTTTTTCTCTACATCGATTGCAATAGAATTATCTTGAAACTTGAAACTAACGCTTTATAAGGTGACTCGCCAATAGATGATGAACACTAAAATCGTCGGCCTCAATCGCGCATCTTTTCAGCCTTACCACTGAGCTGATTTAAAATTGAATTGTATTTCGATAAAACTTGCAATTCATTTTTTTATGCCTCGATCTAAAAAAAAATATAAAAATAGTTATACCCATCGCGTTTTTAAAATTCTATCGGGACGTCTGGTCGAAGCGACGCGTGATCCGAGGGCTGGCACTTATTTGGCTCAAAAGATCAGCATTGCCATCCAGCGCGGCAATGCTGCCAGTGTCTTGGACACGCTTCCGTCTGGCAGTGGTTTGGATCAGTTGAGCTACCTGTAGATCGTTTGTAACGATCCTTAGGTGGCTCAACTGGTTCTAATTGTATTTTGTACAGTTATGTAAATATGTAGTAGTTTAGTTTCTGTAAATAAATCTTTA
This sequence comes from Xanthorhoe designata, assembly GCA_963582015.1. Lineage (NCBI taxonomy): Eukaryota > Metazoa > Arthropoda > Insecta > Lepidoptera > Geometridae > Xanthorhoe > Xanthorhoe designata. The sequence goes on along the minus strand of OY757042.1, from coordinate 4,877,963 downwards.
TTACCGGTAAAAAAAAAAAAAGTTAAGTATACTATTCTTCTTAGTACCTATCTACCTAAAATGTAAACTGATCTTTGCGTTAGAATATACCTACCTAGTATCTGAAACTTATAAAAATAAATAGCAGTCTCTAAAATCAATTCATACTGTTTTTTTTTTCATTTAATCATTAAATGAATATTGACTTTGCCCAGAAATATAACATTCGAGGCAAATAATAATAATTCATCAATAAATGTTTTACCCAAAAAATGGGCCGGTTAAATTTTTCACTGTGTCCTCATTATAGTTGTTTATATTAAGCTGGGGACGCTCGGGTTGGATTTTAAGTTGAAAATATGGGATTTTGGAGGACAGTTGTAGCTTAATGATTATTGTTATGTATACGAGCTCTTATCTTTTAGACGCCGACTACTCTCGGTAGCAATAGATTTGAATGGCAGTTTTCATAGTTCTGCCATATTTAATTGGTAATCACTTTGCTTCTCGGGAGAGAAATTGTTTTATTTAGAAACGTGTTATATGCAACGTACGCGGTACGCTTTTTTAAAGTAGTTACAAAAATATTTCTCTTCATTACAATCTTTTTTAGTATAATCATAACAGACAATTTTAAAAGCGCCCAAAAAGAAATAAAAATATGATAAAAAAATTCTAATAAGATCAATCCAAATTCAATTATTATTATAACGGCAGATTGTTATATAAATTCAAGGTTTAGCAAAAGGAAGGAAATTGAGCTTATCTCTCAATTATAATAATTGTATCGTAGACATATCATTACGAAGCGCTTCTGATTTTATTTACCATATCTTGAAAGATTGATGCATAAATACGACGTTCAGTATTACATCTTTAAGGTAATATCTTGCACATGTTTGCCCTAACCTATCTTTTTTCGGCGTAGAGCCTTCTGTTCTCGCTATAGTCCGGTGAAGTTACAAAGGTCCCAGAGACAAGTCACTCGTGATTGATTTCAATTTCATTACATTCCATTCGAAAAAAAAGAAACACAACCCTTAACCATCGAATACCAAGAAAAAAATAATGAAAGATATAAGTTACGCTAGAAAAACTTTGACGACCTGAGCGTAGCTTGTCGGTCTTTGTGTAATCAAAGGAAGCTGCAAAGTTGTGCTTTGTGGGGCTAAAATGGTCGCTAAGCAATTCCTTTGTTTAATGTAACATTATGAATTGTTATGAAGACCAGTTGTAGTATATTTGTAGCTTAATTATAATACCCAGAGACAGTTAAATAAAAGTTAAAAGTAATGGAACCTTTAAATTAATCTAAATTTTGGCGTTAATTAAAAAATGTGTAATCCCTTATTTGGCTGTAGCCAATTTTCCATCTCACACCAGAAACAAATACACAAAGTGTCAGTCATCCTGCCTAAAATTAGTAAGAGCCTTATCGCACAACGAATCTAATAATAATTACAATTAATTTCATTAAACTTCCGTCATACCGCTAAGAAGGGTCGGGTTTCCGAAATGATAGGAAATGTTTCGGAATATTAAACTCACGGGTTTAATATTCGGGTTCATATGAGGTGTTGAGCTGTGTACACACGTGAAGTAGACTGAAGGATTTCTAAAGTTGAGGATGTAAACACGCCACTTGCACGAACCTAACTTTGTACTCGTATTACGCGTGGGCAACGCCGTGATTCTTTTATGAGAGAGCTTGAGTGTGTAAACTTAGCTCTAAAAGAAAATGCCTTGGTAGCTGAGAGGGGAGAATCTTGGTCTTAGAAAGAAATAGCACTTCTACATGTTTCTGAAATAACGGCATGAGCCCTGATATCTATAGTATGCTGTGAAGTGTGAACTATTAGGTTTGAGTATGACATTTTTAGTGTCTAAAGGTGGATGGAGGTAGCATTGAATCTCAATAGGGTAGTTGCCACTCTGAATAATCTTGTTAAGTTTTTGTACTGCACTGCAGATATTTTCGTAAAATAAATACGTGAAATATTACCCAGGTATCACGTGACATTGAACACCAATGAGAAATTCAACTTCTAATATCGATTAAAAAAAGTCGCCATGACAGCTGGGAGCGTTTTGGTGCGAAATATAAATGAGTTCCTAGAAATGCAAAATAAACCATCAAAACGTTAGATTTTTACCGAATATATTTGACTGCAAAACACATTATAATCTACTTTCTAAAAATAGGCAACTAGCCTATTTGAGTTGCCTATTTTTTGGTAAGCCATAATTATTTGGAGCAATAAACATCAGCTGCATGAAATCATTGATACCACTCTCAAAACTCAAAGTGAAACTTCAAGGTGTCCATCTTAATTTATTAAGAGGCCGTAGGTAGCAAATATGTGGTTTGAATCGTATTAGATCTCAAAATCCGTGAAAGATACCACCTTATAATGTTTGGAGAAATTAAACTTTGAACTTTTATCTTGCGTTGTGGTTTTTTAGAAACACGATTGGTAAAAGTTTTCTCGATCATATATTTTTTTGAAAAATACATGTTTTTCACACAGTTTGCTATTTATCTCAGGAACAGAACGCTATTTTTGTTGGTTTTATGTTTTGACAAATAGCCTAGAAGTATTCATTTAGTTCTGGTTTTTTAATTTTTCGATTGCTTGTTTAATTAACTTGTAATTAAATAAAAACTGTTTTTTCGCTATAAATTATGTTGCGTGTCTATCGTTCTGCGCTTCTCACTCACGAGTAAAAACATTATTCGCTCTCCCGCTCATTCCTCGGCGTTATGGCACACACTTAATAAGTATTAACATTTTTGATATCACTATGTTAGCCTCTTGTATGCTGAAAACGATAACAATGACTTTATTACAGTCGAGTGTTCCAATTGGGTGTTCGTTCCGTTTCGCAAGCAATTTTCTGGTGGGTATTGATATTTGTCATATTACGGCGATTCACTGTTTGCTTACAGAAACTTGCAACTCATGCAGCGTTTGTGATTTCTGTGCTTATGGCTTTTGTAGCGGGAATGAGCAACTAATATAGTAATAATATTGATTCATATTTAGTTAGTTTTATCGTATAAATAACGATGTCAACATATTGCTTAGTAAGAATGGAGTCGAGATATGAATGGTGGTTGTTCCATGAAATTTGCATGTTTTCCAGGTGAGTGAATAGTATGCATAACTTACTCACAGTTTCAGATAGGGAGTGCCTATCTGAAACTATGTGAATGTTATGTGAAGAGTAAAACGTATATTAGTAAATGTATTATAATTTGTAATATGCCTTCCTACATATTATAACTACCAATAACAATGGTAATTAAATATAATTTAATCTGTAATGCATATCAAAATAATTTACATACCTTCCCTTTTCTAAATCAATGTATTTGTAATTAAAATCATACTGTTAATTGGTAGAGTACAAAATAGAGGCTAAAATTTACAACCGTCTGTAGTTATGAACACTGAAATTATGCGCAGTAAACAAGAAGCACGAATAGGATTAAAACGTATTCTGAGTAAACATATTTTGGAAGCACATACAGGCATAGAGACAAGAGAACCGTTAGCTCAAAGCTGCTGTCTTGTCTTACTTTTATAAAAGATCTTTAAACAATGTCCAGTAAATAACTCAATAAAATGAATGTGTCACACGTAACACAGGACCGTATTGATGGCACAAATTTAGGGAGGCCTATGGGCCTATGAAATGAATGAGTCATTGGACGCGACTAGCACAGGACCGTATTAGATGACACAGACGAACGTGCATGAACGATGATTATGATGATGAGCTTTACATTTTATTCAGTCCTTTGTAACTATTGTTTTATCACTATGATTCTCAACAAACAGTAGAACCCATCCTTACGGTTCAATTACCTCTGTCATTACCAGGAAAAAACAGTATTTCAAATCCAAGTTTTGAAATACTGTAATACGTGGTGCTTTTGTAAGGTTTACAAAATAGCAACAACAAAATTCACCTATGTTTTACCCTCCAGTTGACTGACGGCTGTCCACGCAATATGTATGTTATAGCCACTTTTCACATGTGCGTAGTTGGACACTATCACTGTGGACTGAAATATGTCCACATACGGGTATCGCTCAGTTGGGTATTATACGACTAACGAACTAGAATAGTTCTGCATAGTTTCACTCTCCTACGAAAGTATTGAAAATGGTCTAACATAAAGTAAAGTATAAATAAAAATACCCCGTTTCGAATTACAAAGAAATTCGTTATTATTAGACATTCAAGATATTTTTAAAATGTTGCCCTAGACAGACAGGTATTAATAAATACTTTGTCGATATGGTAATAATAATTTTAAATCAATGTGTAAACAACAAAAGTGAAGTATAGTGTACATGGCATTCCCAAATATTCTCTAAGCAAATCTATAATCTAAGTTCGTAGTTATTTTACAGATAAATGTGTGAAAACTCACAGTGCCTCTATCCGCTAGAGGAAGTACCAAAGTTGTACATACATTATTTCAACTTGTTTGGCAAGTCGACACTAAGCTATTCATTTGTATTTTTTTGGATTTGTAAAGCAAGGTGAATCATACCGCCTTAAAGCCATCTGTTCCGGCGTGGAGCTTCTTGCTCTCGCCATAGTCCGGTAAAATTACGAAGGTCTCTCTGACCAGTTAACATAAACCTATATATTTAAAAAAAGGCGAATAACATCGAAATGAACAAGAGATCATTTGCACCTGAGCTGTGACAGAGCTTAAACCTCGCGACAAAATTTGAAATTAACCTGTGCTTTGTAACCACGTTTAATGAAACTTCTCCAGTGATGAAATATGAGTGTTCCTAGTGAGTTATGGCTCGTCGCGAACCAACGCTATCAATTAATGTATTCTGGGTAAAGCGATGCTGATTATGCCGCGAGCCGCGCGATGACAATGTTTAAAGGTGTTCCTTCACCAGGAGCATTCGACTGTTATGTAACGTTACAAATTCTAGAATTACATCAGTAAGGTAGGAGAACCGAGCATCACCAGTGTACAATCTGTAGAGTTACAATACCACTAACATTACAAACGCGAAAGTATACTATGTTTGTTACTCTTTCACGGGAAGGTATCGGGAGCGAAGCCGCGGGCGAGTAAGCAAGTCTGTAACTGTAATATTTTTATTTGAACTCAAAATCAAATGTAAATGTTACATTACAGGCGAATGCTCGTCAGTCAGAGAGGCAGTATTGTAACGTAATGCTCAAAATCTAAATTGTTACATTGCAGGCCAACGAGGGAGCATCTTAACGCGTCTAATAGGTAAAATTACCTAAATGGGTAGTTCATGCACGGATCTTTCTTTTGAGCGGTTGTAATGTTGTCAAGTGGTGAATGCTCACGGTACGGAATTATGCTGCTGTATAATACAATACAAATCTGAGTTTAAATTAACAAGATCGCATACATTAGAAACTTTTATAATTACACTTCTCTATTAGCATTACTCTGTAAGGCTGTGAATGACTTTGACTGTGATTCATAAGATATTTGTTACTCTTTAATGTTATTTTGTTTTATAGAAACTTATGAAACTTTACGTGGACAGGGCGAAACAATCTTGAGGCCCTACTTGGAATAAACGAAAACGAAGTTTCGAGACAATTCGGATTCAGCTAATGTTGGTGAACTGTTACGAATTCAGCATTCACCAACATAAGCTAAACCCGATAATTATCACGAAACTACGTTTTAATTTATTATTAGGGCCTCAAGTCAGGGTAGTTCATGCCAAAAACATGGCCAGAAAAAAACCAGGTAGCGCAAGAGTCAGATTCCTTAACTTTTCATCATAAAACTATTAATTTAAATTTATCTATTTAAAAAAATACTTATAGCTACTTTTTCGTTAACCCTAGTAAAACCTGATGTTCCCAGCTAAGCGAAGCATGCATATCAGATGCTCAGCAAAATCTAACAAAGACATAACGCGGTTCAAAAGACGATGAAGTAAGTGGCCCTTCGCCAGCCCTTGAGGAGCGCTGACCCTTCTCAACACGCGCTAATGGCGGCGCTATTCTAAAACCACGATAACCATACATGACATTAAAAAAATGTTAGGTCTACAACGAAAGTTGATGAATATTTTCTGTATTGATGATCACAAGAAAGGTATTAGAAGTTTTTCTATTTATTTAAGAAAGAAAAAAAAGGGATTTAAAGTTTGTAATGAAAATACGATATATAAAATTATGATCACGACTGGATTCAGGAGGTGCGGTAGACATATTATTTTAGTTTTTTTAGACATTTTAGATTCTTTGAAGATTTTAACGGGGTACCCGTACCTAGACGTCTGTGGTTTGTCAAATATTAATATAGTAATAGATCATTACATTCTATGATACGTTTCAATCCGTTTACAAAAAGAAGCAATGGGCAAAAGCTAGTGATGTTATAATCTATAGTTAAATAATGATCCAAAGTGGATCATGACGCGGAACCGAAAACTTCCCAGATAAGTACATACGACCGAAGTTGCGGCTCACAGTCGACATATTGGATTGGATTTGTATTTCAACCGTTCAAACTTTTCGATATCATAAGCCGATATGAGACGGCGTTTTTTATACAAAATTATTTTGAGTTAAGTATCTTGTTTTAAAAGGCCTTTAGAGGAAATCTGGTCGTAAATCATTTATACTTTTACTGAGACTCCTTACATACAATATGTCTGTAGTATCTTTGCAATAAAAAAAAAAAGTATCATCATCACGTCTGTACTGTATGTCTATCGCCCAATGTGCGATAGATATATTTTTCCAGATTTTTACGCATTAGATCCTATTTAGGTCTCTAAAGGGGTAATCAGAGGTAGGTATGTCCAAATATAGCTCTTGCCATTGCTATTAAATTTACACCAATCAATCTATGACACTTTGCAACATCTCATGGGTTCGAGCCCACAAACTTCGATGTTCGAGGTAACATCCCACTCAGTCAACACGGTTCTTGGAATTTGTTTCAACTAATCTAAGTACCATTGTATAAAGTAGTGTCTACTCTAGAGACAGAGTTTTTAGACCGCCCGAAGGTCTCAGTCATAGCCGAACTATTTAAAAGCTGCCAACAATTAAACTTACTATAAAAAAATAAGCATAGAATCGCTGTCACTTACGGGTAACCTATCAAATTTGGGACTGCGTTGATTAATTAACGAGAACGACAAAGCTAGATAGTGTTTATTTCTCTGTATTTCTTTATGAGAAAAAAAAATCTTTAACCAGATAACTACCTACACCACGCTTTTTCAAAGTTTCTTCAAGCAAATTGCCTAAAATAAGTTATATTAAAATTTGTGCTATAATAATATATAGAATCTGTGTTAGTTACAAGAATAATTGCCTGTATTTTCTAATAAAGATAAGTAATTTGAGTACTCAATTAATTAACATAAACAAAGGCAAGGGAAACCTAATAAAAGTAGGAAGATAAATCAATTGGACGATTTTACATTGAGACCGCGTTTCTTTTCAATACCCAAATAAAAATAGCCGTCACGTAAATGTTCGGACAAATTCGAATTAATTTACTCTCATCGAGTTTTGAGTAGAACTTTCTACAGAAGGGATCGATAACTTTCTGAGGGTTTGTTACTATTGCATCTTCTGTGGTTTAGTAGCAAAATTAGCAATTTAATTTCGATTCTGAGAAGTTCCTTCATCGTTTGGCTTGGATAAGTAATTTGCAAGATACCTACTGCTAAGGGTATGATGCTATGCCTTATTATCATTATACTAAACTAGCTGCGCCCGCGGTGTTCCCCGCGATCAATGGTTCCCGTCCCCGTGGGAATACCGGGATCAAAAGCACTTTGTAATCCTTTTAAATAAGGGTATAAGCAATGCTGGTACCAAATTTCAATCAAATCCAGCTGTTTGAGCGTGAAAGAGTAACAAACATACTTACACACACATAAACTTTCACCTTAATAATATTAGTGTGATTAGTGTGATTGTGTAATGGGTTGGGTATAGGTATACAATTAAATCTCTCTAATAATTAGTACGTACTCCGCATGATTTCAATTTATTTAACACTGTATTTTATGTTGGCAGAGTTGGCCACTTGCTCATACGAACTTACTTACTGTATTTAAGAGCGGTCAACCCGGCTCACTTTTCATACAAACGCTCGTACGTGATTATGCCGTTGTAACAGATCTTTCTTTTAAACTTTTGGACTAATAGGTATCTTGTGCACTATATCTAGGTTTCTATCGAAACTAAAAATCAAAATTTTGGGAAACAAATTCAGTATAAGCTTCCAAAAACCTGCTTTTAGCATAAATTTTACCTGAACTTTGGCCGTTCATAATGTACTCATAAATTGTAAACGTAAAGAAAATATTGTCATAGAAACCTTGCAAATCTTATGGAGATTCTAAATGACTAATATTTATTTTACAAACTTGTAAGGCTTACTGAAAAAAACGTATTTCCTGGAACACTTTTTATGAAATTTCCGCACACTATTTTTCGAGTGAGCGAGTGAGCGGCGAAATTACCTACGGAATGCCGATCGCTGAGGCTCTATCTCTCTTTTTTCGCTTTGCTTCTTTTTCTACCATTGCGCTGGATGAAACAACAAGCTTTTTAGCTATGCCCGCGTCGATGATAGACGCACCGGGAAGGGCCACCTTAACCCTTCGATCTTGAGTACTATTTATTCGCGAACTTTCTAATGCTTTCTAATGACGCGACCTTCAGAAAAATGATTAGCAAAAAATAATTCGAACTTTTTTTCACATTCCGTTCGGTAAATATCTCCATAAATAATTTATTTACATGTTTGTATTATTGGTTTAAGCTATTATTACGAAAAACCTAATAAAAGAAAGAAAAACATAGATAAAAACACGCGACCTTGATATTACGCGTTTGCCAATCTACTATGAACCTTATTGGAGTGACGTATAGACTAATACTACTATAGCTATTTATACGAAAAATGGCGCCCACAGATTGTAATGTGATTTTCTTTATAATAATCTTTCATTATTGACACTGACATAAAGGTTGAAATGAGTAGAATATTTATCATTCATTCGAATAAACACAAGTTGTTCAAACAAAAGTAGTCTGTAACAGGGTGAAAATACGGATTTTTTTAGTTTATGTTCATGCGACAGCCGGTTTCCGCTTGGGGGCAGAAGTGCAAGTAATTAACTTATTTTCATTAAAAGATGACAATTACCTATATACAAGCCTTTTACGAGGCAGTTCGAGAAGATCGCAAACTATTATATAAAAAAGTAGATCAAATATCGCCCTGACTGCTGCGTCTCCGATTTCCCAATGACATTAAAGCTCTCGGCAACGTGTAAAATATCGGATTAGGTCCCCGTTAAGGTTTTGTTTTCGAAAAAGAGATCACCGTGTCATCTATGGGTGATTCTCATTAAAATTCGGAATCTACGTTTTTTTTAACGTTGAAGTTTTTTCAGCGAATAAACACCAAAAATATTCAAATCGAACGCATTTCGAGAAGTTTGAATAACCATACTAACGATTTATAGTTTCAAACGATACCATACGATCAAGCCTCATGATTGATGTTTTATTTAAAACAGATCACTTTGATTAGGCAACAATTTAAAAATCGATAAGATCATCTACCTAATGATTATGGAAACAAATACGGGACGTACTGTACGTAGTACAGTACGTACTGTACGTAGTAGTAGTGACGTATGGGGTAGTATCAACAACAGTAACTACTATGATTATACCGATAACGATTTACGATTTTTTATAATGTCTACAGATTTTACATACTGCTAAAGTACATTCACTAAAAATAAGTTGTAAGACATACACACGCGTTCATTGTATTTCATTGCACGAGTCTTCACCGCAGGATTAGCGTCAACGAAGACGCGTCTATTGAAGTTTCATACAGTAAAGATACATCAATAACATTTCCCTCTTTTGTTTTTAGTCAATTTACCGCGTGTGATGTTAAGAAGAGCATTTTATCTATATCATCCAATGCTATGGGAAGTGATAACATTGGTAGGAATATGATCATTCCCATTATCGATGAAGTCATTCCTATTTTGACTCACATTTTAAATTTCTCAGTATTATCATGCTCTGTACCTTCTGTATGGAAAGAAGCTAATATTATTCCTCTTCCTAAAAAATCGAAACCCTGCTCTTTAACCGATTTCCGTCCAATTTCCATTCTTCCTTTCCTTTCCAAAGTCCTTGAACGTCTTGTTCATGGTCAGCTTAGTTTCTTTCTTACCAAAAACAACCTTCTAAATCCTCTCCAATCTGGTTTCCGTCCCGGTCATAGCACTGTTACAGCGCTTGTTAAGATCACAGATGATGTAAGATTGGGAATGGAGAATGGTCAATTGACTATTTTGACATTACTGGACTTTAGTAATGCTTTCAATACTGTAGATTTTGACATACTACTTGGTTTATTACGCTCACTTAACATATCTCCATCGGTGGTTGACTGGTTTCGCAGTTATCTGCTTGGGCGTCGGCAACGGGTTCGAGTTGATGATATTTTTTCGTCGTGGAGCCATACGTTAGCCGGTGTTCCGCAGGGTGGCGTTTTATCTCCTCTTTTATTCGCACTTTTTATTAACTCAATTTCAAATCTTCTCACTTCTTCCTACCACCTTTATGCAGACGATCTTCAAATTTATACGCAGGCTACGGTAGATGGCCTGTCTGATGCAATTAATTGCATTAACTACAACTTACTTTGTATTAATGATTGGAGTAGAGCGTATGGACTTCAAGTTAATCCTCTTAAGACACAAGCTATCGTTTTGGGCAGTTCTCGCACAGTTGCTAAAATTAACTGGTCGTCACTACCTCAAATAAAATTTAATAATGTGACTGTTCCCTTATCTAACAATGTTAGAAATTTAGGTGTGATAATGGACAGCAGTATGACCTGGAAGCCGCAGCTTAGTTCAGTAAGCCGAAGGCTATTTGCTTCTTTTAGTTCACTTCGTAGGTTGCGTAACTTTCTTCCGACTGCCACTAAGATTACGCTTGCACAAACTCTCTTGCTCCCTGTCCTTGATTATGCTGACTCTTCCTATCTTGACATTACTGAGGATCAGCTCAATAAACTTGAGCGCCTCCAGAATGTATGTATTCGTTTTATTTTTGGTCTTCGTAAATATGATCACGTTTCAGAATTTCGTACCAAGCTTAAGTGGCTGCCAATCCGTCTCCGTCGTAATTCCCACATTCTCTCTCTTCTTTTCAACATCCTTCGTAATCCCTCCTACCCCCGTTATTTAAGGGAACGTTTTGAGTACCTGCATGAAGGAAATGCTCGTGCTCTTCGTTCCTCAGATAATCTTCTTCTTAAAACTCCTTTACATTCAACTAGTTTCTATGCAGACTCCTTTACTGTCCAAGCTGTTCATCTCTGGAATGCTCTGCCATTATCTATTAAAAAATCCTCTTCCCCAGCTATATTTAAATCTCGAGTAAAGTCACTTTTCCTATCAGTATGAGTGTCACCTGGAAACGTTCAATTAGGTACTTACTTATTTATCTATTTTGTATTTTTCTTATTTGTATTAAGTTTGTATGTAGGTATGTATCTCTTTTACGAATATTATTATATTTGTTTACGTTTATGTAGGTTTATTATATTATAATTGGTCTATGTAGTTTATTATTAGGTTTATACTACTGTATGTTTTTACTAGGTTTTGTAGTTGTTTACATTTTCCTTATTTTTATTTTATTTTTATTTTTTATTTTCTATGCACCCGACCAATCTTCTATTTGTTGTCACTCTTCTCCATCCAAAGGTTGCCTGGAAGAGATCGCTTTTAGCGATAAGGCCGCCCATTGTACATGTTTACTACACTTTATTTTATTCTTTGTTTATTTATTTTTTTAAGGTGTGCAATAAAGAATTTTCATTTCATTTCATTTCATTTCATTTCATTTCATTTCATTTTCATTTCAATAACATGTTTTAGGATACGTTTTCCCACACAAAGGCACAATTCACAAATAAAACACTCATCTACTACTATGATCTTAGTCAATATGTCAACTAATGCAATCGATCAAGTTATAATACGTTGACGAAAAGAAACTTAAACTTTGTTTGTTTGGTGTCTTGGGTAGTCTTAATATGTAGCGGCAGTTGGATTTCACGAATCCGAAGCTTTCCGACCTCGCCGGCCACCCTCCTGAGGCCGATTGTTTGCGATATTCGCTGCATTAACCCTTTCGACTGTGGTTTTATCCCGCCTCTACAGCACGGCCTACCTTTTAACCAGGTTGGCGCCAAATAATACGCTTACTGAGGAATTGTCTTCCGTAGTTTGAACTAGCCATAATAACTACTACATATTCCCATAATATTATGGTGAAATCTTATTATCTACTCCAAACAGAAGCATAATTTGGAAAATACACTGAACTAGCTTAACCTACTACTTTCCATGCTCAAATGATTGTACCCAAAAATTATTATAAGAATGAAAAGTTTCTCGAATCTTCCTTCTCAAAATATTTACAACACAATTTTTGAGAAAGTGATCATCTTGAATCGCGCGAGTAACACGGCTCTATTTCCAAGTAAAATACGAAATTATATCGTGGAAAGATCCCATTTTGTGATACCCAATTCTATTATTTTTTCGTCCTGCTCCGTAATCAGGAATAAACAGCTCCAGATGGCAGTATAAAGGTACAAATGTTTCGAAATTGTTGCTTCGGGGGAAATTTGTATCGGCCTATTTTCAGGGAAATTCGTATGCTGATGTATTATTGCGATTTTAAGGGGAATTCTGCTTACAAAAAGGTTCGTGATTTTCAGGTGGTATTTTTAAATCGTGGATTATATTTGAATAGTAAAAACAGGGACGCCAGAAAAACATTTAAAATTTAAAATAATATTATCAATTGGTTCTGGTTCTAATTTGATTTTGTATTTTGTACAGTTATGTAAATATGTAGTAGTTTAGTTTCTGTAAATAAATCTGACAGTTCTATTGGTTAATAATTACATTGTAATCAACTACTTACTTGTTATTTTTTAACTGAGTACGTCAACGTTTCACTCGACTACATTGTTTTAACATTTGAACGTTTCTGTAAAAGTGTTCATATCTTTGGATTGAAAATTATTCAGAAAATTAATTTGTCATCAAGAAAAGTTTTGCAAATTCTGAAATTCCAACTTCTTAGAATGTCTCTTTCTTATTTAGACGTTTCAAAAAGTGATATAATTTAATTTTGATACTCAGAGTGTTGCGAAGATTCAATAGAGAATATCTTTATTATCTTTTACAATGGAGAATTGTAATATACATGCGTATAATCTACAAAATGTTATTTAAAATCATGATACATTAGAATATAGACGAGACAATCTCTGTTCTGTGTCTGAATTTGAATTTAGCTTAAACGGAATAGACGGATTTGTGATCGCAAATTGGATGATTGGTCCCACGAGTACTTTTGTGTCGTAAAAGCTTTTTGTTACCAATCGTTTTAATGTTTAAAAATATATGAATATAAATAATGTTAACCTTTAGACATCGTCACCTCTGGCCTAAATTCGAAATGGGAAATGGAAAAGAACCACAGGCCGGATAGTAAAGTTAGTTGCAAACTCAATGCAGGTACATACGAAAAAAAATCCCATTCAAACTTTGACACCCCATTTCTACCCGCTGCGGTAAAATGGCACTTAAATCTTAAGTTACATCTCTGGCAATATATTGGACAGTTTACTCACACAGCGTTCATTAGTCCAAAGCTATGCAACTTAATGCTTGTGATATATTAATCAGATGACTGGTATTACTACTTATACACATAATTTTTTACATAATATAAAACAACCAGACACGAGACAAATATTTGGAGATCATACAAAAATGTTTCTCAGCGGTTGTTAACTTAATATCAAAGGCATCTCGGCTTTTTTTCTCAGGAATGATTCTTCTGCTTCTAATGAGTTTAATCTTTTTATCTTTTTAAAAACGTTTTAAAGTCCGCTAACGATCTGAAATCAGACCCATGGAACCCAATTAGGGTAGCTAACTAGTTTGTCGTTCAACTATTGTTTATTATTGTGTACGGTTACTTAATTACCTACCCTGTTGATGTCGAGGTTTTAGAGTTAAACTCATTGACTGTGTAAATTTCAATTGAAAGGCACACAAACATAATACTGTAGGGCTATTGCCTAACATGTCGCGAAACGAAATTCATTGCGATTACGAATAAACTGTCAAAAATGACAGTAAATCGCGTAAACAACTGTCAGATTTGCCCACAAATCAATTTTAAACGTCAAATCTGACAGTTTTACCGTTATTTTTGACAGTTTAGTCGTGATGGCGACAAATTTTGATTTAGGAAATAGCCCTGCTGAACTCTTATGTTTTCAAAAGATTTTAAGTTACTGAAGTCAGAAAGTATGTCAATCCATATGATTAGCATATTATGCCAAAATAATGCTAGTATTTTACAGGATAATGCAAGTACAAAGCTGTTTTAAAAAAATAGTTCATCTCAGTTTATCAGAATAGGTACTTTCCTTCTAATGTTTTATCAGTTATCTAAGGTATGATCAGTGAGTATGAACACTAACAGGTAAAAGACAGAAATTTTCTTTAACTAGGGTAGATAATGTCTTTAACTATGGAAAATTCCGCGGAATCTGTTATTTTTTTGATCTTCCGGATCTTTGGATCTCTTTCACTTTCGAATATGAGCTAAATCGCTCATTATTTGAAAGTTGCGCTCTACCGCTATAATTAAGTGAGAAATAAATTACTTTTATTAAAAACAATCGTTTTATAAAATTTTAGGTTACTTTACTTTTGACGCTCTATCTATACTCTTAATTTCCGTAGAGACGTTGGTGGCGGCTCGCATGTGTCTACGCACGTTTATGCTAGGCTAATGATAGGTGTGCGTTTAGGCGTGTCTAGAAACTAAGTGATACCAGAGATTATTATCATCATCTTTGGTGATACGCATAAAAAAACACAAATCTGAAATTGCCCTTTGAAGTTTTCATAGGTCAGAAGTTATGATACCACATTACCGGTTGTATATACAACTAAAATATTTACACTGATCAAATACTGAAAGCTAACTTTGTTTAGGGTTAATAAAGCTGGTTGCAATACCTAAATCCAATATTTCAATCCTGGGAAGGTCAATTAGTACGTTTTTGGAGTCAAAACAAGCTAATTTGAACATGGCTCGTCACACAATAGCGTAGTTATGTGGACGTAAATACATCAATGCATTGTTTAAATCAGCTTCAGAATTGTGACATTCATTACTTTCGTACACCAGGGGTTTAGTTGACAAACTCAGCAAACTACATGGCGACTATTACTGCTTCATACTAGTTTAATACCACTCTGAGTAATGAGTGAATGGGGGCAGCTGCGCCACAAATAAGTTAAACTATAATTAAGGAAACTGTAGCCAACTCTGTTTAGATAAATTAGTGACCCTTTTCTAAAATGTCAGCGGTGACCATTAAGGCAAGTCCTTGAAATGGGTCCAACCACTATGGACGAATGCGAGGATCATAACGTAGGTAAAGTAGTATGGCGTTTGTGCTCTTTCGGTTCAATCTTTGTCAGAGGGGCATCAGGTACCTCTAAAGCAAGCGCCAAAAATCTAAGCAAGGTAGAACTAATATTTTTCCTATGTGAGAAAGTAGGTACAGCACACGAGGTCTATACAAGAATAAACGGAATTTTAACGGACAATGTAAAAATATATTTTAAGGCTTTCCGGCAAAATACATTTCAGTGGTCAATATTCTGCTGCAAATGAGCTAACTTGTAATATTTTTATGTAAATGTAGGGGAGCGGGGGGCTTGTTGTAACGGGGGCAAGTATTAACAGCTTAATTACTCAGCAGGTATTGAATATTTTGTGTTGGAATTTGCGCTAATTAAGTCCTTATACGGTGGCCTACGACGTGAACACAGTAAGTATCGCGTGGGAGCGCGCAGTGAGTGGTCGTGTGCAGGTGCTCTATTTTTGCCAGGTAATGAAAAAAACTTAAGTTCGTAAAGTTTGATTCTAGGTTACTTGCATTGTCTTTTTGAAATGAGTTTCCATTGGTTTGTGTAGTCAAAATATTCAGCTATCTTATGTTAGTAATTTCTTTTGGCTACATTATACCATTTATTTTTAATAAACAAAAATGTCAAAAATATTGCTATGAGGCAAGTTGTAACGAAATCTTGGGGCACGTTGTAACATGCTACGACTCGCCCCTTCATGTTTTTAAACGTTAGTGTTTACCTATGCTTGTCGTTATTTACATTTAAAATAGTTTTTTAAATACCTAATTATACAATATCCCCATAGCTGGGCAAAATCCCTACATATATATCCCGCTGCGGGACAAATGTTTGCATGATCTGCAAATATTTGTTTCGTGTCTGGGTGTTTTCTATGTATAATATGTATGTATTTACAAAAAAAAAATGTATCTATGTAGTTTATCAGTCATCTGGTTACCATAACACAAGCATTAAATTGCTTAGCTTGGGACTAGATGACGCCGTGTGAAATGTCCAAGGATATTTATTTATTTATTTATATTACAGAACTAATAGATTTTATTATTCTGTGTTTTAGGATGACAATAAGCGAATATCGGAAAGGGCTCCTAAGTTGCAAGAGGTCTACGAACTAGCTGCAAGGGAAGTTTCCGAAAATGGAACCAAAATTCGTCAAGCTGTAAAAATATTGTTATTTTGTCTAAAAAAACTTATAGAAACTAAGCAATAAGACTCTTAATGTTGATAAAGAAAGACTTGTAACTAATAAACTTACTTGAGCTTTAAACGGTGAAGGAAAACATCGTAAGGAAACCCGTGGCTAGTCAGCCACACGTATTGATCATTGTCTTTCCTGTGGATATGGCCGACTTAGCTGAGAGGCTGGTTTAGGTGCTGGGCAAGCCTATTCCATATCAACAATGTCCCAGGCACTACAGTGTCCCGTTAACTGTAGGCAAAGCCTACACTTAACGTGACACTGCCTCCTGACTCTGTATAAATCATCTAGTAAGGATGTAAAGGCCTGAGTTTTTTTTTGTAACTCATGAGGTAAGTTTGTAAGAAATAATGTTATATTGAGTATGTATCAAACATTATATTTATGTGCATAATTAAAATTAGGTTTATGACTGTTTACCAAACAATAAATGCCTAAAATCTATAATTATGTTGATTTAATTATGTTGTTACTACCTACCCCACACCAGTTACAACTTGCCCCAAGAACGGGGCATATTGTAACAAGCGTCCATGTTTGCAAAAAAAAATTTTTTTAAGTAATCTTTATGAAATCCAGCGCAGTTATCATTCTTATGGATAAATGGATATATTTCCTTTACTGTAAAATAACTTTATTAGTAGAATCCTTGTTATCTTGGCTTTCCCATCAAAAAAACTAAAAATTGTTACAACTAGCCCCCCGCTCCCCTACTTATAATTTATTTAAAAACAAATAGTTAATTTCTGCCACAGACAAGTAATAAAAGTTTGCGATTTAAACAGGTTTGTTCGAACAGATTGATTCAGACTTCTTACTTTTTGGCGACTTAATATTGTCCTCGATTTTTTTACGCATTCAAATAAAGACTGACAGACTTTGGAAACTTATTCACTTTGCGGTAGGAACAGCAATCTACAGCTGCCCAAGTTGATACCTCAAAGCCGATAGGTTGTCAGGGATGTAAATCCTAAGAGGATTGGCCACCCGCTATCTCTTTGATGACACGCAGCAATAAAACTTGAACGACTTCGGGGACCGTTATAGCACCAGAGCTCTACAAAATGAACTTTATAAAGTTATTAAAATGTAGATTTTTGTACATTTCAAATACTTTGTTCAATGTAACTACACCTACGAGAATTAAGCTACGTAGAAATTATATCACCATGGTTGAACATTTTCAAATAATAAGTCTTTATAAGCATGAACGACTCTTGGTCCGACGATTATTATTGGCTGCAGACCAATTCCTGCTATAGGTTTAAATGTTTCACGATCCGGATTCTATAGCCACAAACGTCGGTGGTAAATTGCCAATTCTCAGCGGTCCTTGTTCTGTGTGCTTTAAAGTTCAATTTTGCTGGATGGAGTAAACTCGTAAATTGTGAAAATAAACGATAACAAACTATTACAAGTTAGCACTTATTACCTACACAGTAGACGTCAATTTATCGCTTTGAGGAATAAAGTAGCGAGGTAATCTCAGCCGGTTGCAAGTTGTCGAGTAATCCTTCATCTGGCCTCGGGTGTACGTCATAAAACTTAGTCCGCGGCTAACTTTTCATTCAAAGGCTTGCGGTATCTGCGATGAAATATAATTAAACTTCAATGTAATTAGTGACTTTCCTGGTACCCTAATGGACGTGTGAGGGTTAGCAGATGCGGGGAATAAGGCGGATTGTGGCCGTGACATGCCCTCTATTGATTGAGACTAATTATAACTTTAGGTACCTGATTATTTTGGAGTCAAATGGCCCTAAATCAAGATGTCAAGTTTGTTTATGTACATATAGTACTGTAGGTTTGTTTAGAACACACTTTTTTAATTACATTGATAGTTTCAACAAATAATGACAGTGAGTCAGGAATGTATCTTCTAATTCTTTGAATTTTTTTATTTTGACTATTGCGAAAAATAAAAATTGAATCTCGCTCACACAGCTATAAGCAAACCCCAATATAAATACAACATTCGAATAAACTGCAAACTACTTTCCACCAAAACTCAATAATAAACAATTTCAATAAGATTCTCAAATATTTACTGCGTGTCTTGGTGAATTCTTTTTAATCAAATATTTCGTCCCGGCAAAGGTCGCGGTTGGCGTGTGCTGCGAATAGTTATGTGAGCCCGAGGCAAATCTACTCTTAGCAAAGTAGCAATTGAATAGAGCGCTTATCAAAATACAAGCGTGGACAGAGAGTATGAACTTAGTAAGTAAGTGAAAAATATAACACTTATGACTCGCAATTTTGTACAGAACATCAAGATCAAAATATTGAAGGCAGACATCTGACAGTTTGACAAGTTCCTTGCCCCAGCTCTGGGGCGCTCCTGGAGGAGAACAGCTTTATATCACCTTTTATCCAGGGTATAAGCAATCCTGGTATCAAATTTAATTCAAATCCGTCTAGTCGTTTGAGCGTGAAAGTGTAACAAACACACTTACACATACACAAACCTTCACCTTTATAATATTAGTGTGATGTGATGTGATTTTATATCTCCGTAGTTTTCTTCACGGTGTTTGCCGTTATCTAAGCTGGCATGTGCTCGGTGCGGTACTTTACCTCCCAGGCGCTACTATTTATCTTTTTCTTTCACTTGTCCTCTCGCAAAAATGAAAATTTATTGTTTGTGTAACCGGAACGTCTCGGCTGACCACTAATGAAATGTTATATAGCTCTGGTTTCTGAAGCCAAGCGACGCTCAGAGGGCCGCTGTGATATATTTTTGTGCGGTACAACAAACACAGTGGCCCGCTTAGAAATACTGGAAATATTTTATTGTTTCCGTTCCGTTGAATTGTTAGGTTTACATATTTTACTGTGTGGGTTTACTGCGACTTAAAGTTAACTTTTAGTGAATATATTCGTTGTGGGTTATTGTTATATATATTTCTAAAGAGTCAAAGTATTCACTGAAGACACCTTGTGTCTTTCATGCCACATCGTCACTTAACAATAGGTGAGATTGTGGCCTAAAGAATTCACAGAAAAAATAGTTAATTCACTATATTATCATGAGAAACTTTGACTTTATCCAGGTACAGTGAGGTTAAGTGTCAAAGTGAGAACAAGCCATTTCTAGCAAGTGATTATCGCACCCAATATTTATGGGTTTGGGTAATTCGTCACTTCAAACTTTGTCGAGTTTTCACATCGTTCATGAGCCTGCGAGGGGCATGGAACCGATCCGAAAACTCATTACTCCCTAAAGTTGTTGAAATCATTAAAATTTATATACGTTTTACAACTTCACCTAATGAAAATGCCCCGGGAACTTTTGCGCAGATATAAATGGCAAAAATTTCCAACTTTCCTTCCGAAACACTTATTGGTAAATTAGGTGTTTGTGTAAACGGAAACTTTTCTTCCTCCTTGAAAGAACAAGTTTTTAAAATATGTTTTAGCTTGGAGGTTCTTGTTTTTCCTTATTGTGGAGTGTTGACGTGTACTATTTGGTGCAAGTGCTCTGGGGTGTGAACGAAGAACGAATCGATTTTAGAGTGTGATATCATTGGCAGCCGCTTTAAACCGGATAGCCACTAGTCGAATAGCGTGTAATTATACCACATTGTATCAGCACTTATTGATTTGTGGTTGTTTTCAAACGCGTAAAGTGTATGCAATGCATTTCTGAATTTCAACAAACGTCATTTACATTTACTACTCACACCTACAATACAAGTTCAGTTTTTTTCTATTTATATTATGTGTGTACTTATTTACAAAAAAAGAATATATTTTGGTGGAAATTGTTTTATAAATTAGTTATCGTAACGGACGCATAAAAATCGTTTAATATTATGAGCGTACAGAAAACAAAAAAAAAAGGTTTGCGAAAGCAAAACAGGCTTTTACTTTTGTATCAGAAATTCACTTACACCGAGATTGAAAAACATTATAGCACGCCCATTACGCGTCGCAAAAAGCCCAGTACGTTCCACTTAGAGCCGTGATAGTAGAGATTTTATTATGTTAGTAACTGAAATGGCTGGAGAAAGCTCTGCCACACTTTGTAAAGTGCTGCGCCTGAGCGAAACTGCTGCTATTTAACTTTTATTATGATATATGTAATTAGAACTTTGCGTATATTAACTAAGGTCTATTTTCCGAGTAAAATTCCTTTCATATCTATTGCGCTTGGTCTCTCCAAAATTAAATTAAGAGTTGTAACGAACTTGATTGTATATTTGCTTCAATATTTTCTTTACAGGCATTTTGAAGAAGATTTGGGATGAAAATAGGTAGAATTGCCACAGTATTAAATAATTCAAGTATGTAAAATACATAGAAACAGTTAAAAATGAGATGAATTTAATATAGAATTCATTTTGTTGGATTCCTCTGTCATAGGTATTCGAAAAATTAAAATATTAACAGCGGAAACTCTTTGTACTCTTTTATTTTTTTTAACGACTTCAACAAAGAAAGAGATTCTATGTTTCACTGTATTTTTTTTTATATTATATTCACCAAATTCTCAGTCATTATGTACCAATTAAAAAGTGTTAGAATTCATACCTACTCCCATTAAAATTTGGTGAGGATCTGACTAAGATTTATAGAGTTATGAACAAAAATGCACCTTGAGAGTGCAGGAAATTGCAATCTTTAAAATGTAAGTCGGTTTTCATAAAAATTATAATTTTTCCACTTGTTATTTTATTCTATGTTGTTGAATATCATTGTCATACTTTAAATTGTCTCTGTAGTTCACAAAAGTTAGCCCATAAACTTTATTTGTTGTTCTAATTCTTCACGGTATTGATCACGAGAAAACGAAAGTCGAATCAACTAGCTTTTAAGAAGTTTTGAAGAGATCTTTGACCAATAAATGAATGCTTTATGACTATTATATTTTTATTCTATTCTAATTTATAATGTTTATCAGAAAATAGAAAAAAACTATCTTCAAAGTATGTAAAAAATAAACGCTTATATGAAAATCCAAACAACAGAATCTTTCCCTACCATGTTACATTATCTGCTAGTTAGAAAACCAATACTTTACCGGAGATATTTTCTGAGACACGGTTGTGTTCTTAGCTAATATCGCCTGCGGCGTCGAACTCGCAAGAACGTGAGCTGTAACACCACGTGTTAAAGTTCAAAGTTTCTACTTTGCTGATCCTCTCCTTAATCGTGCCCAACTCTATTTCGTTAATCTGTGCTCCTGGAGTTGGAAGACTTGTTTGAGCCGATATCAGAGGCACAGTTTGAGGTGAACAGCTGAGTTAACTTGAGCTAAGACCAATTTTTTCTTTCAGCGTTTAGGGCTCGTGCTTACACAATGTTCCTACGTAAAATATTTTTAAATAAAGTATTTGAAAATTCTCAGGATTCCAGATGTTTTTTTCAGCATTTTAAAACATGGAGTTATTTTGTTATGGTTTAATATCACCTGAAACCGACACAGTGAAACTTTTGGTCATAATTTGTGACTCAATTTAATTATTTAATTAAACAGTTTGTGTTTTTGTCAATGGATAATATTTGTTTTGTTGAATATCCATCTTAGATATCATCAAGAATCATACAGTTAAGGCTGCTGATAAAGCTAATGCTGTAAATGAGTCTTTTGTGCTTTATATTTTGTTTATTTTTATATATGAAGTGTACCAGCGTTCTCATCCGCGCTGTGACTAAGCAACAGTAATCCTTATAAGATTTCCTCTTTTGATGGCTCCGTTAATTATTAGGTGAGATTTAACATCGCATACTTTGATAATGAAACAGCAAGCTTCATATAATCTGTTCAGATTTATAGGGATCGCTTTCTATTGTGACGGATTTGAAGACAGAAGGTTTTAAGCTCACGATGAAAGGGACAATGCCCAATCCTGAATTAACCTTTTATATGTAACGGTAAAGTCTATATTCAGTTCAATAAAATATTAAGGGCATGGTTAGGATTCTAAGCTTTTTGTGTGAATCAATGCTGTGATCTTATTTGGAGGCGTATCAATAAATAATGGTATAACTTGCCTTAGAAGAAGTAAAAAATAACGAATATCAATAAATCTGTTACCAATTTTCAATAAACCACTATGTTTATCCACCTTTTACGTCATATACCTCTCTGTGTTTGATAATAGTCGTAAAAAGCGAATATTTCGTCAGATTTTAAAATATAATTTTTACTATGAAATGAAGATATTTTATCGAACTTTAGTATTATAATAACTCAAAGTTATCGATACGATAAGCGGGTCGGGTCGCTAATCAGAAATAACTCGGGAACTTTTTACTTTATAGCACGGCTGTAACGTGTATCAGCGGGTTAATGAAACATTCGTTTTTTTATCGGCCGTATTTCCCCGAAACAAGTCGATAAAGTTTGATTGGAAGAACATTTCATGCCGTTTTGTATATTAAAAATATGAAAAATCGATATGCAGCCAGTGTATTACAGAAATCACAGTAAGACTCATGCTGAACAGTCACGCGTTGCGCGCAAAACATAAATTCAACAAGAAAAGCTCAAGTTTTATGAAAACATTACTGGTAGGTATCTACCTCAAAGCGCGGTGAAATTTTTGTCTCATTTTAAAGGATTTTTAAAGAGATATGTCTAAATGCATATTTATTTTTAAACAAAGTTCATTGTGTGTCTAAAAAACCTACGGTTGAGTTTTACTTGAATAATACAATAACAAAATGACAAAAGTCATAAAACAACAAAGTCGATTTCCACTTGCAATAACATTATGAAATGACATTGCTCTCTTTACTATATTTACGTGATACCATGTGTCAAGTTCGAATTTTCGCAAGAAAAAATCAACCTCATCACAGAAACTTTTGTCAAAACTGGTCGATCACTTTTTTGCCCGAGCGTACATGTTCAGTTCATATTTTGCAGAAATAACATTCCATAGTGACAAATTCAAGATTATTGCCGCTATTAGAAAGCAAACTTATTAATTTATGATGTTTTTATGAATAGTATGTCATTAGGCGAACAAGATGTTTTAAGGCCCAAATATTATTTCTCTAATACGCACACTTTTATAAATTATTTTAGAATCACTTGCCATACTAATAATAGGTACTACCGTATTCTGTTTGTCATACACTAATGCAACTCGTGACAAGCACTGTAGAATAAACAATGGAAACTATGGAAAGTCACCTCAGTGCTTACTCTCAATTAAATATTTTACCATTTTCACAAAGTGCCATGGCAATAAACTACAATTTTAGTGCAATCATCGATGAAAATGAACGCTGTACAAAAATGTTTAATGGGCTTTGGTTGTACCGCTATTGTATTTTTGATTTTTATAAAATAAAACGAATTGTAATTTTGATGCGGTGACAGGGGAACTATTGTGTTTTTCATATGAAAATTTTAATTGCCGTTGTTACAGTATTTAAATGTTTTGTTTTGATATTTAATTGATTTCCAAATGAAAATTTTTCCCCCGTTTTCCTATGCATACTATACATACATAGGTATACTTACTTTGGTAGCCCCATAGTAAGTATAAGTACACGATGCTGTGTGAAATGTCCAGCATAATTTTACTTTTTATTGAAATTATTTAGGATTTTCACAAAGGCTTCAAAGCCGGTCACCTCTGGTTTTGGCATTTTGTGAAACGAATTATAAAGCGCTTTGAAACTAAGTCGATCCGTATAGTGCACCAACCGTTAATAGCAAGCCACATCTTGCATAATGAAACCCAAATTTTGTTCACATGTCATTATGCTACAGATCCTGTAGCCAAGTGTCAAACGCTACGTTTCTATCATCGCTACTTCTTTGATTGACATTTATGATCGCTCTCTATTCTAAATCGATTGTAACTTTGACTTGACTTCTTTACTGACTTGAATTAATAATATGACACGGTAGTGGCTAAATGCGTGGCACAAGCCGTGCGAAGTCAAAATAAAGAAAAGAAGAAGAAGAAATATAAAATGGGCGTGGGGGCTAGTTTTGTCATTTTGTGAAGCTTGAAATTATAAAGCTCTTTGAAGCTAAGTCGATTCATTACACCGCCCGTAATAGCAAGCCGTAACATCTTGCATAATGGAACCCAGATTTCGTTCTCATTCCACTGTGTTACAGTTATGTTCATAAATAATTCAAAGGCATCAATGCAATGGGGTATCGGTGCAGGTTCATATTTCACGGGACAGCTCCCTGTGACGTAATTAATGTTCAAACGAACAACGAACCGGGGTGGCTTTGGCATGGCCGAGCCGCTATCTCCGAGGTTTTCATAAACATTGATTTACGCTTTGTAGATTGAATCATAGCCTTGGGCTATTGAAATAGTTTACCTACTGACAAGATACAATATTAATGAATCCTTTGATAATTTTGTGATTCAAATAGACATTGGAATTATCGCGGTATTTACATAACATCAATGATATACGTAGATGTAAATTTAAGCATTTCTTACAATTATATTTAGAAATATATATACAGACACGGGAATTAAAGGATAAGCTACAGCCTTAGTTGGCAAACTCTATGAACTTATATACTTATAATATACCTTATTCTTCATTAGGATTTATTATTACATTAATGATCTATTATGTTTGTACTTTTTAAACTCTTCTGCCTTTTCATTTCAGTATTGTGTTTTTTGTGTGCTTAGTAGCAAATAAAATTATGTGTCTATGTCTACTCTCTGAATCCTCTACGTTTTTCTTAACTAGCTGCACCCCGCGGTGTTACCCGCTTTGAATAGTTCCTGTTCCTGTGGAAATTCCTTGAACAAAAGTAGCCTATGTGTTTATTCAGAATATAAGTTATCCTGATACCAAATTTCATTCAAATCCATTTAGCCGTTTGAGCCTGAAGGAGTAACAAACATTCACACTTACACACACAAACTTTCACCTTTATAATATTTTATTTAATATATCTTTTGTGATATGATTATTGTAATGCATCTCTAAGGCACATTTAATTATTAAACGTCAATTAATTTTTTTCCTATATACCTACTCTCAAATCCAAATTCCGGGATGGGGAGGGGATGGGGGGGAAGAATTCTGCTGGGGAGCATGTCACTTTACAGGGGTTCTTTGATGTCCGTTGCAAGTTTAAATACGTTACAGGTTGCAAGCCCATCTTTGTCTATTAACGGCCAATCTCAATAACATGTTAACATTTAACTATCAGTTAAAATCTCTACTTTTAGCCGCTGTCAATGCATTTTTGCGTTTCAATAAACTAATTTAGATAGGAATTCAAATCCGCGACTATTGGTCTACCTTTCGGAGGGCAAATCTCCTATCAGAGATAGTAGATGTATGGGAAAATAAATAAAGCGTTTCAATAACATTTTATTGTTAAACTTCAGTTGCAAATTGTGACAGTTTGCTCATCTCTCGAAATCGGGCGATATTCAAATGATATCAAGAGATTTCAAGCAAATATTTTGATAAATAATGGCTAGAGTTTAACGAGAGTGCTAATAGGATGTATGAAATAAGTGTAGGTACCTACTTATGTAGTAGAAAGAATCTGATAATATTATACCACACTACTTACTAGGTACTTATTTATGGGTACTTACCTACCTATTATGGAAGTGAATTTTCAGATGCTGAATTTACTTACATTCAAAGCATAGATTCAAATTAAACCTATAAACATACCTACTTGATAACACAAACCAATGCATATTGTTTTACATTATTTTGATTTGATTTTAGTTCTACATAAGTATAGATGGGCTATTTGAGAAATAGATGTCTCATTCATGACACTGCACAGCCTTGTCCTACCTAAAAGGATTTTATCAGTGTGGTGGCGATAGGTTTTAACAGAAAAACAGACTAAGTACAGTAGATACATATTTCATTTAATTTTCCACGGAAACAAGAAAAAATTGTAGGTACCTACCTACCTACTTATAAACAATATTACTACACTTCATTATTCAAACTTTAAACATCGTTTAATCTGTGTTTTGGTCCTCTGAGATCTCATTGAATCGTCAATGAGCTATGTAATTTTACTTCTGTTTTTCGACCATTACTATAAAAGACCATGAAGAATCAGGGCCGGCAAGAAACACGGTTTCTGGCCTAGCTTTACTTGGTGATTCTTTCTAATGCTCTCCAGAGTCCTCCGACTTTTACAAAAGCTTGGGCATCATCTGAAAACAAATACAATTTTAGCACAAATTTTAGTAGGTACTAATTGAAGTTTTGACTACGCTTAAATTTTCACACGGTATATTGTAACTAATTTATGAAATGCAATGATCACTAGTTGTTGTTACTTACGTGGTGTTACACAATGTTTTTATCACAAATTCAATAAAAAAAAGCAAAAATACATCTTGAAAACTCGAACCTATTACAAAGAGCATGTAATAGCGTAGGTATTAGATGTTTTTGACAACTGTCAATTTAGGTACATATGTCATAATAATTTGTCAATGGTGGTGCGTTTTGTTACTTTGAACTCGAAAAAGCTTTTAATACTTTTTATGAAGTAAATCAGCTTTTTAAGCCCAATTCAAGAAAAAACATATTAATTTAATAACAATATAGATGCTACAAAAAGAGATATTGTTGCTGGAGTTAAAACAACTAATTTATTTTAATACTTATTGTATGTGTAAGATTCCTGCTCTCTAAGGAAAAGGGTGTTATAGAATTAAATATCAAACACGAATAAATACCTTGAATTACTGTATTTGTCCAACAAACACCAGCACTGCACAGCATATAATAATCAGTCAGACGTCTTTACTCGATGCAAGCCAAACACAAAGTGACCCGACCGAAATGGCCGCTCCCTTGTTGACGGCACGTCATCGCCACCCGTTCCAAACCATACCTCAGTGTTGCCAATTAATTTAAAATATTTCCACAAAATTAACAAAACTATAAAACTTAACATATGATTACAATAGGATCAAAATAGGATCAATATAAAAACAAAACGTTTCGGAGGGACGAGCCAAAGAGAATAAAAACACTACGTTGGACGAGCAAAACGAAAGTTAGGAGTATAACTAGACATTTACTGCCGTAAAATTTGTTATTGAGACGGCAGTAATGGTTAGTTCAAACTTTTCGTTGACTCGCCAGTAGCAGTCAGAGATTAACAATTAGTGCGTTATTGAGATCGGCTGTAAATTAGTCACTGGGTTTATCTGATTAAAATGTCGGGAGGTGAGCGATGCATGTATACTCAAATAAAATTTCCACAATGAAAGCCTCCATAGCGCAGTTGGTCTCAAAGCAGGCTGGGACGCAGGAGGTTGCGGATTCAATTCCCGCGGCGGGATAAAATGCGTTTGTATTTATGGTCTGGGTGGTTTTTTCTCTCATAGTATGTATTTAGTGACCTGGTTACCATAACACAAGCAATAACTTGATTAGTTAGTGACGCTCTTAGGAGATTTATATATGTAATAGACAAATTGAGGTTTTAGTGTATCACTCCCGGCCATCCGGCGACTTACTAAAACTAATAGTGTAATATTTTGTATTAGTACACGTCTCGACTATATTTCCGCTTGCTTTCTTCCTCCGAAATAATGCGGCACATTAGCCTCAGTAACAGTGATTAAACGACTGGCCAGTGAGGGGAAGTAATAATGTATGGGGAGCAGTGGGTAAATTATAATCTCGCCGAAATCTAACAAATTGTAGACAGGTTGGGGGTTACACACCGAACATCTTGACTAGATTTTTGTGATTTAGTGTTATTTTTGGGTGTGAGTTTTTGCTTTTGAATTGATTTTTGTTATTTTTCTCAGATAAATATTTTATAGCGGTGTCACTGTCATCGATATGAATCCACTGACTGTATACAAAGTGTATCATCGATGGCATTGTAACAGTAAGGGGCAGTTAGGGGTAGGTGTTATGCAGATAAAGACATCAATCTTTTTTTTCATCTTCATCATCATCATCATCATCTCAGGCATAGAACTTCCACTGCTGGACATAGGCCTTCCTCATAGATCTGATAGTTTCAGTGCATCCACCGTTATTTATTATATATTTTTACTGATAACAATTTACCTTATAATAAAACAATTATGTCAGTGTGTTATCATTTTTCATAACTACCTGCATTACAGTTAGTGTTGAACAAAATAGACCAAAACACACGAGCACTGAATAAATCAAAAACGATACACTTTCAATAGCACGACGATCACGAGCTCCGTCGCATATATAAATAAACAAGAAAGGAGCACCCTATCGATAAACTAGATAAATTTTTCAATTCATTCACGCTTGGAGTATTACGACCTCTGATTCCTATATCGGTGGTAATATTTTTTCGCCCCATATAAATCAGTATATCTTGTATGAGCTACTTATCGCGGAAAAACGTTAGATGTATTGTCCCGAGGGTGATATACCTATCTGTCAGGGCTGTACACAGAACTAGCAAAGGGGGTAGATACAAAAATCACAAATGCACACAATTCTGCCAACATAACATTTCCAACCACTTTTGATTAGAAAAGAAGAATTGTATAGAAATTGAAATTAGATGATGAAAATTATAGCGATCAAATGTCAAATCAAGGGAATAACGATTATTGAAAGAGAATAGAAACGAAGCTTGTAAAATAAAAAAGATAAGTTACCCGCAGTACACATTTGATTATATATCCCCACTTTCCCCACTATATCGTGTAGATGGCTCAACCGATTTCTACGTTACTTCTGTTTTGAATTCTACACACTATTTCCTTTCATTTGATATCAAACTTGGGTACATGTCGAACCGTTCGATTATTCACCAATATTTCCCACTTTCACCCCCCATAATCTTGTCTTAACTTTGATAAATGTCTAAAACCCACCGCTAAAAAATCTGCTTTTTAATAATAAAACTGCATTTATGGGTCTACTCGACTAAGAGACAGACAAAGAAAAAATAAAGCGAAGTGACTAGTATTTTCAAGTATGAACTAAATCAGTGACATTTAGGAACCTTTAGCGTGGAATTAATGGGGTAAAGCACGTTTAGAAAACGCTTTGACAAATTATGTTGACCGTAAATGTACAAAAGTCACTTTATTATCCATTCTTTGAAGTTTTACCTAGCGGTGGCTCTGCTCCACGTGACTTCTGCCTCTGAGGATGCTTTCGTTATAAAATCGATATAAAACTTGTGTGTTACCTACAACAGGGAGTGTTTTCAGGAGTAAGGCTCGCAGAATTTATGTTTCGGCAAAATTTTGTTTACGCGATGATGTTGGGAAAATGTTTTTAGAAAATAAATTCGTTGCTTGTGATAAAGGGTATATTGGATGAGATTAAACCATTCTGCTTATTAGTTAGCGAAACAATTTCGGTTGTAATCACTATAGAGGTTTTTCATTATAAAATGTTTGGAGTTTCTGACTTTCATTTGTAGTTTATGAAATAATGTTGATGCTATTCATAGTCAAACAGAGATTTTAATTCTGAATGAGGTCCGGTGATTACAAACTTTGAGATGGAAAACCGCGGAACTAAATACAAGTTAACTTCCGGAAAATAAATAACGCTCAGCAAGAATGCTGTTTCAATCTTATGAACATTCAAATTAAAAACTGTATTTATACAACAAACGTTTTCATTTTCATGGTTAACTTATGTGTTTTTTTTATTAAGATACTACTATTCTATTCCATTCTGGTAAAATAGGATTCTACTAGTTTCAAAGTTATTTAAGTTTAGAAATCACGAGTATGTATATAATGCGAACGCGTATTTACTTTTATTAAAGCCCGACGTTTCGACACATTTTGTCTCTTTTAAAATGTTCATCGACATAATTTTATGATTTTAAACATAATTATTTTTATCGCTTGCTTTTGTTAGAAAAGAATAGAATAACAAAAAAAATATGGCATAAACTTAAATGTTGGTTATATAAATATAGTCTCCATTCCATTAACAGTCCACTAAACTTTTCCTGACTTTGATACAAATCGGTTGTATTGTAAGGCTTGATTAAAACACAAACATTCAAACATGCAATCAATATTTTGAGTATTAGTAGTAATTACCTATTCTAATCCCAATAATATTATAAACGCTAAAGTTTGTATGAGTGGCCCAACCGTCTCTCCTGTTAGGTAAATCGTCAATTTTGAGTTCTGACGACCTTTTTCGCATACAGGTACCAACTTACAGATTTACATAAAGTAGGATAACATTTACTTATCATGATTATAATTCCACACTGACTCGATCAGACCATCAATCTCTCACGACATTAACATATATTTACACAATCGTGCACTTCATCATACATTGCATACAGATACATAAATTACGGGCGTGAGAGCCTTCTGCGAGTTTCCGGAGCGCTTCCAGTTCCCATAGGGTGAACGATTTATGTCAACAGAAAAAACTATTCCTTCCATAAAGTAAAGAGATGTTAACACAGCATTGTAAGCGTTTTCTAGATTAAACACCTGTACGTGTGTGTGATGTTTTTAAAAAGACGAGGAGCGGTTTGCACCTTGATTGCTAATTGTTATCGTATTAAGAATGACAGCATCTTGTTCAACACAAATTTCGCTAAATACATTTATCGAACTGTTAATGATATTATGTATTTTACGAAATCAATTTTTAATATTTCAAACTGGTCAGAAAGATGAAGAATCTTATTATGTGTTACAACTTACTACTTGTTCCTAGTGCTTTAAACTATAAGTAGGTTTTAGTTTCTAAGAAATGCAATCGTCATATTTTGCGCCATTTCTATTCAGTCACATGAACTTTCAGTTATTTCTCCTCTTGATTTTCCAATATTATAAAAGTCTTATCAATTGCCTGTCGTTAATATTTTCAATTATCATGTTTGTGCGTCTGCTCTATATTATTTTAGTACTCTTAGCCTAAGCCTATCCACATAAAGTGTCACATGATCTATTGGCGGCGGAGAAATGGGACGGATTATAAAAAGAAAACTTATATGTTTTGGGTCAGGCGTTTGATATATGAGGGCAAGAGCAAACAAAAAGTTGCAGATGGAGTTTATGACTTGAGGCTTGATATAATTGAAACAAAGGTTAAGTTTATTGAAGTATTTATGTGTGGTAGAACAACAAGTACCTAACCATTGAGAGCCGTAACTTTAATGCTATCTGAATGAGTTTAAAGTTTTATAAGACTAACTACCTACTAAAGGGAGGAAGGAAGGCAAACACACTTGGACCATATTAGTGACATTCTAAAAAAGGGCCAGGTAAAAAAAGTAGTAAAAAAGTACCCCAAACCGACGAGCGTGAATGAAGAATGTAATGAGAGTGAATGAGGTGAAAGAGCAGTGGAGTACCAAGTGGAGATCCGTGGTCTATGCCTATCCATGGGAATCCTATATAATTATGGGAATGAGACGTAATTATTATGTGTATAAATCAGGGCTTCATATACCGGTAAAATTTTCGTACCGTTACTTCCGCCCAACACTAGGTAACGTTACCAAAACAGGTAACGTTATTTTTTTTAACGTTACTTTTGTGGCATGATACCGGTAAATGAATATAGCGTTACTTTTACTTTTATCGGTAAAGTAAACGTTAATTAACGTTATATTATTATTGATACTAAACAGTTTTCTATCTCTTTCTTTGATTTTCGATGTTACAAGCAGTTGACTTGTTACCTTGAGTTGGTTTGATTGTATGTAACACGAGATATTTTGTGAAAAAATGGTAAGTACCTACCTAATTTTGTATACTAATTGTCAGTCAAGCTCTGTTAGTTGCAATTAATTTATGTACCTACATACTTCTTGCTAAAAAATGTAATTTTATTAAAATGTCATTTTGAGCTGTCAAACTTAAAAAAAGTAGATCTCATCAAGGTCTTTCATTTGAGCTCACAACGGAAAGTCTAGGACGAGTAGTTCTCGAGATATGGGCGTTTGAAGTTTGACAGCTGTCATCGAAAAAGTAGATCTCATCAAGGTCTTTCATTTGAGCTCACAACGGAAAGTCTAGGACGAGTAGTTCTCGAGATATGGGCGTTTGAAGTTTGACAGCTGTCATCGAAAAAGTAGATCTCATCAAGGTCTTTCATTTGAGCTCACAACGGAAAGTCTAGGAGGAGCACTTTTGAAGCAACATCTGCATGTTCGTCATGAGCACTGAACGCGTTAAGTCAGATTTTCATGTTTAACTATTTGTATTGTCATCGATCATTAATAAGTGTTCTGACATTCTGACATTCCTAGTACTCAAACCTCAGTCGGTCCAGTGGAGACTTTTGATCCAAATAAGAAACAGGATCGATCGGCATCAAAAAAAATGTTGTGTAAAATGACCATTTTCTTCCTGACTGTAATTTTTTTCCAAAATCTGTAAATCCAGTTCAGTATATCTCAAAAATTTATTGATAGTCACCTAAAAGCGTTTTCCTGTTACTATAACGGTAAAGGTACCTGCCCTAACTGCCACGTCTCAAAAATTCACCCGTTATAGTATTTTAAGCAATAGCAGTTTTCCATTAGAGATGGGTAAGTATCAACTATTTTTTTTATCATGTAACCTTCATTTATTACATTCTAATAACTATTTTACTATTTCAGAAAATGTCCAGAATCCAAAAACCAAAAAAATACGTTTGGCGGGAAAGCAAACAGGATTAGGTGACTGCCCTTGTTCAAAAAATACGAAAGCGGTGGCATTTCGTTACCTTTTAAATACAATTCCTGAGGAAGAGTTAGAAAACCTATGGAAAGAAGTTTTAAAATTTAAAAAAAAATACAGTGAATAAAAATAAAATTCTAAAAAAGATTTTTGTAAGTTTTATTGAGATAAAAAAATATCAATCAAATCACCATTATTCATGTGTGCTGTAGACGCCTCGATAGCCAAAACGCAGCGACAAATGTCACGTGTTACGCGAACAGACACGCGCACAGCGCGCCATCACCGCGCATGCACGTTCGTTGCCGCTCTGCTCGCCTAGAGCGGCAACATGCATTTTTAACGAAATGAAGTATCGGTATATTATGGGAATTACCTCTGTAGTTGTAACGTTATTATATTATTCGTTACCTAGGTAACAATACTAACTAAATTACCGTTATATAGGTATCTATATGAAAGTAACGTTATTTACTGTTATTTTTATTGGGAAGTGGTAACGTTATAAAGCCCTGGTATAAATACTTCTACTGTAAAATAAAACAGAATTTGAAATCAGCAATGAATAAATACGTTACGTTACATAAATGTTTTCTTTAACGTCATGTATTTGTTATTATAGTTTTAGGGCGTAAATACAATTTACAGGCCTAAACAAAAGTAGATATTTTTTATTGTTTTCAAAGGATGCTGGTGGTAACCGTTTCTAACATTAATTCATATGAGAACACAGGGGAATTAACATTATATGAATTATTCATGCTGTAGCTTGTTTAAATGGTACCAGTTGTCAGCATCGTGGTTATAAAATCTTTTTATTGTTCCATTACAAAATAGTAAAACATTTTTGTAAACAATACTTAATGTTGGTTCATATTTGAGGCCGGACGCAATCCGCTAATAAATTGAATAAGGTCGAGTTAACTATTTTTTGTTATGTGATTAAAAAAACAATGGGTATTTGAAAGTAAATTGCTGCTTATTTCGTTTAAGGTTTTTTTTGGTCACATCGATAGTAGGTGTGTACGTGATATTTAAAATATTATAATTCTCGTGTGATATTAAAATTATATAATTGGTGTCCAAGTTATGTATAACTTTAAATACCGTGATATAAAACTATAATATTCACAATTCCACTGCTGAAAAGTTAATTTCTGTAAAATCATATGATTTCATTGATTGAATGACGAGCAAACATTTTTATAAAGTACCTATAATCCTACTCGTATTTACGGTCCTAATTTGAGTTGTCAAACACAAAACGGCATTGAAATAAAAACTTGTTAAGAAAATTGGAAGAGTCCAGAGAATCGATTGCGAACAGACGAACCAAATGCTACGAGGCAATTTAAATGCATTCACTAGCCCCTACTCATGGGACAATGGTAGTTGTGGCTTTGATCAGCCAGTTTTCCGATGGCTTCAGATGGCACTCAATATCATAATGTATGGCTCTATTTTTAGAAAGTACTAATAGAAGAACCGTGTCCGAGAAAGAAACAAATTTTTGAGACGTGTCGATAGTCGTTAAGAATTATAAAGTTTATTTATAATAATCTGGCTTACCTTGATAAAATATAGCCTATGTTTATTCGAAAAGTCCATGCTATGTCGTTTCTGTGAATTTTTAAAGTGCAGCCCAAAATAACACTTAAAAATTTATTTGTTTTAGTCATTTTTATCAACAAATTGTTTTATTTTACGATTTTCAAAGTTAAAGACGCATTCCAATATTTTAGCATCTAGAACTCCAGTTCTGTTTTATCATTCGATTCGAGATGTGAGTCGATGAGCTTGTAGTTTTTAACTCTAGAATTGAAAAAGTTCGAAAGTTCAGGTGTGAATTAAAAGGTTTTTTATTCGTAGAATCTGTTCTGTGGTTGAAAAGCTATATTTGTTTTATTCCTAAGTCTGCAAAGTAACTTAGATGTTTATTAGTGAAGGCTATCATTAGAATATTTTCTTCTTCCGCTGACATCCGCCATAAACATCAAGTTAGTATATTTGTTTGTATAATTTTTTGTGCACTCTGCCATTCCTTCCATCTACTTATAACAGGCCGAGACCGTTTATTTAAAAAAAATGAAGTTTAGTGCCTTTTTAAATTTACGTATAGCAACTACAGTAGAAAATATTTTTATTCATACATAATTTGAGATAATTTATTAAGTTTGGAACATGATACTCACTGATAATTTCGTTGAGCAATATTGTGAGAAAAATGCAAAATCCTCGCATTTTTGTATGGAGTATTTGTCACTTTATCACAAAAGCTCATGTTACTATCGGTAATATACTCGACCCTCGTAATATAAATACTGCAGCTGTAGGTACACTGTACTATATTTAAGATGATAACATCACCAGAGTTGGCCACTTGCTCATACGAACTTACTATATGAAATAACGATGGTATAAACAAATCTAGGGTAAAGACTGTATTTTTGGCAATATTGTTAGTAAGTTAGCATTCCACGTTACCAGTTGATAGCCGCTTAGCAGAATACTGACTGGTTTCCCCGAGCAATTTTACTTCACTAGGTTATTTTATGCTCCTATAATTTTTCTAAATCAAAAAATGCATTTAAAAAATTATAAGACGATAATAAATTCCACTAGGTTAACACAACTGCTTTACAAGATCACAAGGTCTAAATCAAAAGTAAACCAACATTCAAATCTAGCATTTTTTCATGCTTAGGAGCCTACGTTAAAATTGGTGCCAGGTTTTAATAAGTCGTTAAGCCATGACGGTTTTAGGCAACCTCAAAAGTCTGAGTAAGCTTATAGTAACATTATACCTAGCATTTTGTGTTTCTCACAGCAATATATTTCGGACAAACAAAACTTAATTCAAATAAAACTACAAGCTCTCATTAACTTTTAATTTAACTCCCCACGGAGCCATTTATCAACAAACGAGTTCCATTTTTTGGCAACAAGGTTAAACGAGTTGGATTCCAGGTAACTAACTATTACAAAAAATTGTATTTTTAATTTTTGACCCAACTGGCGCTAGAAATAAGGCGTGCTATTGTTTCATTAAAGTGTGTGTAATGTAATGTTTGTTCCTATTTCTTTGGCACATGAATTCATAGTTAACTTATTAAACTTAATGTTTGTACAATGTTTATAAATCATAATAATGTATAGTAGTTTAGTTTCTGTAAATTATATTGAGGCATGTCCAACAAAATGCAAAATGTAATCATAATTGAAATCGTTTTATATTATATAAGCTTATTCGCCCGCTTGCTACTAGACTGGATAAAAGGTAGCCTATGTGCTATTCCAGGTCAAAAACGATGTATATTCCAAGTTTTAGCGAAATCAGTTTAGTAGTTTTTGCGTGGAAGAGCAGCAAACATCCATGCATTCAGACAGCCATACAAACTTTCGCCTTGATAATATTAGTTACCAGGATTAACTTACGTGTTTTGTTACTAGATGACCCAACATGTGTCCTGTCCTAATTTCGAGTGTAACCCAAATTTGTGACGTTATCATTTATTCAAACATTATTTCAACAGAAAATGAAAAATCTTACGAAAAGTTACGACTTCGACGGGATCCGAACCCGCGTGAATCAAGCGATCATCCTTTAGCCAATAATGATTTTCGTAAGATTTTTCATTTTCTAATGAAATACCTAAGTGTGGTTTAACACTATAATAAAAATTATTATTATTATTATTATGAGCCGTGATGATCCCACTGCTGGGCAAAGGCCTCCCCCCACTCTTTCCACACCTCACGATCCTCGGCAACTACCCTCCAGTCCGGCAAAAACTGGTCGATTTCATCTGTCCTTCCTCTTATATGTTTATAATAAAAATATATAAAATTATTTCAACACTCATTATCAGACTATTTTGTAAGACCTTAGACTGTTTCTGAAATAATATTTTCAACAGAAAAAAAATGTTACAATAGTGAGGCTCGTTTAACTATAAGAAACTTGGTAAATGGACTGTAAAATTCATCTTGAGTCTACATCGTCGGATGAGGATAAAACTGTTTCTGCAACAATTTTCGACGTCGCAAAAGTTCTTCCTCTGTAAACGTTGATTTCACAGGTCTTAGTCACACCATTTATTCTTTATAAAATAAGTTGCAACTCGTTTTGAAATATGGAAGCTATATTTTGATCTCTTCCAACTTGTTATTGGACCTTTTGACAACCCCCGTAAGTCAGAGCAACCAGTGCCCCTTTTTTGATCTTTTATCTTAGTCCAGCCTAACCTACCACTAACCCACATGTTGGTTGGTAGGTTATTATTATACCTATGTATTTAGTGTTATAACACATTTTTTGCCTTAGCTCTGTCTTTTGTTTTGTACAATTTTTGTGACGTGTTGTCAATAACCTTTATTCCATCCAGTCCTACCAGTAGTTCGATAGTCGAACTGTTTGGATGTTTTTTTTCCAAATTGTTATACCTACTGACGGATTGAACTGTTTGGAAACATGGATTATATTCCAAATAGATTTACTACCTCCGAAGTACAGTCATCGATTTACGATGTACAAAATTCTATTCTATTCTTGTTTTATTCCCGGACCTAAAAGTGAAAAATCATGTATTTCAATTAAGTATTGAATGTACACCATTCAGTAAACAAAAATAAAATAAATTTAAACAGGAAAGTTTGCAGTTTTGAGGATTCCACACTTATTAAAAGCAAAACTCAGGTTAATTAAGTTAACGGAGCCACTGAAAAATATGTACCAAAGTACAGAGGGCAGAAACTGGCCAGTAATATTTTCGTGAGCTGTTACTCAATCAGATTTTTTTTATTCTTAGACTTAGCTTAGCTCTTATGTCACCATGGTGGTTACCTGGTGTGAATGTAGTCAAAATAACTTCAAATTATACCTCACAACTCTCAAGAAATACAATTCAACTTGAATAAATACACTTAGAGGCCGTAAAACATTTTTTAACAGAGACGAATGGCGGGAAGGATTTGGAAGTTGAAAAAAGTAATTATGTAGGTAGACGTTAATCTGTCTAACCCTGTTAAAAATAAATAAAATTGTTTAAATAAATACTGTGATACCCACAACACCCACTTGTGCCTCGGCTTATACCCACGCGAAACGTTTTAGCATGTATCAGAAACACGTGGTTGATATTTTAAGAGGGGTTAATAATGCAAGATAATTGCCAACGGCTTAGTTAAATTAAGGTTTGAAAAAGGAAGTTGATTTTAGTTACCAACAAGAGACAATAAAAACAAAGTGATGAACAGAAATGTCGTATGAGCAAAGTGGTCAGCTGCTTTGGCGACGATTTGTAAAGGCCATCTGAATAATTCCGGCCCATTATGCCGTGAGCTACAAATGAAGACACAATATAGATAGATACAAACAAGCGATAATAAATTAATAATATATAATAGCACAAATATGTAGGTAATATAATATAATGACACAAATTCGACACGAAGCTGTCCATCATCCACTCTCACAGAGATTTGACAGTATTATTCGCCTTCTTTTTTCTTTTTTCAAAAGAAGGCGAATAATATTACTTATTATTTTTATTTAAATACCGACAACAAACGTAAAACAGAACGGAAGGTCGCGCGGGAACCGTGAAGAATATGCGAATGCAATCCAAACTTTCTCCTGTGTCGCGGGTTGTTCAAGTGAATGGTTGATGGGACGCTGCAAAAGACAGAAAAAGATGGAAACAATTGGAGTAGACCTAGCTGTGGGAAAACATTAGGTTAAAAGAAACATTACATATTAAATTGTAGAATCCTGTTTTACATGTATAATTAATTTAAATTCAATGTTCTTTACCACAGAATCATTGCGTGCGTAACCTTAGCATACAATAACGTAGGGGTTCGCTTACAGACTCTGCTTACTTATTTAAACAATTTATGCCGGAGTAAATAGGTCTGACTGTGTATATTTCATGGGTATTCAAATATTCTAAGCCAAAATTGCTTTTAGTAAATTGTATATTTTTCGCTAAAATAACATTTTGAACATCGGGCAGTTTGTTTGATGGCTGACAATGACTTTGAGTTTGTACCTAAATGTTTCTTAATTACACGTCATCTGAAAATAGATAGAAAATGTAATATTTAAATGAAATAATTACGACTGTAATCCCAAGATGCGGTTGACATAATTGATCCTTTGAAGATGTAGTCAGAGTTATTATATCCAAATACTTATTTTATTTTAATTCTTCTTATAAATTTTAGAAAAACATACAATTATAGCTTATAATTCGTTTCAAAAAAAATTTGGTAGTACATTGTCTCATTTTGAAGAATCAAAATCAAATCAAAAATCATTTATTTGGAACAAAAGTACATATGGGTAGTTCAAACAATAGGAAACTGGAAGGAAAGAAGTTACCATTCCAAACGTGACAGGATACAAGCCCATCGAAGATGGATAGAAACAAATATAATAAAATAAGTTAGTGTAAAAAGTAAGTCCCTTGTTACCTAAATATAGCTAGAATAAAAATACGTGTATTCTTTTAGGAAATAATTAAGATCGACTGGTTCAAGATCCAACTTCTAAGTGGAGTTTAGTATACACGTGCCTACATGATTTATAGGTATGTAATTACATTTTTCCGGATGAACTGCTACAAAACTTTCCCCAATACCCACTCGCAATAAATTAATGGTGAACAACTCTGTTCCGCTCACATTTTATTCAATTTTGTGATCGATCGACCGCACCTGAGCTCTTTGTATTCTGATTCATTTTGTAAGAAAAATTGTTTTATTTATTTAGATTTACTGCTTTGTCATTTTAACAAAAGAAGTGTGAAATTGTTATTGACAGGAGCCGATTTCGGATTGTGTCATGTTTTTTATTGATGTCATGTTAGTTTAGTGCTTATTAGCTAGCCATAAACGTACGAATTTGCCCGTCAGGCGAGACTCGGATCCGGACCCGTGATTTCACCACACGTGAGTTCGGGCATCTTTTCAAATCGTGATTCCGTGAAGTTAAATTAATATAAATAAATAAATAAATAAATATCCTTGGACATTCTACACAGCGTCATCAAGTCCCAAGCTAAGCAACTTAATGCTTGTGTTATGGTAACCAGATGACTGATATACTACATAGATATTTTTTTTTGTAAATACATACATATTATACATAGAAACAACCAGACACGAAACAAATATTTGCAGATCATATACAAACATTTGTCCCGTAGCGGGGATTGAACCCGCAACCTCTGCGTCTCAGGCGGGCTTTCGCCAGTTTGGGTAAAGCAATGGCTAGAAGAAGATTATTTATTTCTTGCTTGTATTTATTATGTAAGTACTCACTAATCAGTAAACGTCTTCAACATAAAATAAACATATCACTATTATATATTACTACCTTATTTTGGATGGACGAAGGCTACTATTGATCCGTAAGTATTACATACTCGTAAATTGTTTAAAGTTAATCAGCTGTATAGTGTATACCTACAATAGAGCGCTCGTGGTGAAGCTTGCAGAGGTTATTGATAGATCGTTGAAGTTAAGCAACGTTCTGAGCGGTCACAATTGTGATTCGTGACCGCAAGTTAGTAACAACTGAGCGCTTCCGTGCTTTTCCGAGGGCACTTTAAGTTGTCGGTCCTGGCTTTTAAATTCCTTAAGCCCTTAGGCGGCCTTAAACTGCGTCACCAGAGTTGGCCACTTGCTCATACAAACTTACTTATTTTTAGCTATTAAAGCTAAATACATTATTTCAATAAGTAGGTACATTCTTAGATCTCAGTCATAATCATGCTCGGTCCTTCCCCGTAGTCAAACTATTTTGTCAAACTGGTTTGACCATGAGGAATTTTGTTTGCTCGTGGTCAAACTATACAAATGATCATCCCTGTATCATGTCAAGTTAAAAATATGTAGGGGAAAGGTGTACGAGTTGATCCCCTTAAGGGAGAATGCTTCGCATTTGAAGAGCAATCAAGTTATTTCAGATGTTTAAGCTTATGTTGTTAGCAAATTTAACTATCTAACTTTCCTCATACTCAAAATGTTTAATTTGATTTGTTTTGATAGCTAGATTTCACTTTTTTTTAAACCCTACCAAAGGATCAACTTGTACACCCCGGTGTCCAAGATGATCCTTGGGGTATGGACAAGATGATCCGGGGACCGTCTCGACCCTTTTTCAACGAAAATTATAGGTTATGTTATAATTACATTGAAAATAAACTCTGGAGGTGCTTACAAGGTCTTTATTTAAATCATTTAAGTATAAAAATAGTTTTAACAAGGCTATGAGATCACACAATCGAAATTAACAAAAATTAAAGGATAATTTTCAAAGTTTACGAGGGTAAATCACACTATTTTTTACCTTTTGATTAAACTTTGGTCTTAAACATCAGGCACTTTAAAAATCTCATTTTTCTTAGACATCAGTCATAATTATTAATTATGAGATGAATTAACAAGTTACACAACTAACACTGTTCCATAAATCCACCGGATCAACTAGTACACCCACCGACGGATCATCTCACCCCGATCACAACTTTTTAGTCCTTGTAATATAACATAACCTCTAATGCGTCTACCGTTGTGGTGCCATGCAAAAACCGTAATTGAGCACTAAACAAAGCTACAAACACAACAATCTTTACAATTGATTGTATACAACAAAAATACCATAGTCTCAAAGTCAACTTTACCTTAGATCAGAGGCATTCGATTTTTATTTTTTACGTTTCACACGCACTCGCCACTCACACCGCCATTACGATTTGACTGATGTGAAGGGGGGTTGGGGGCTACAATCTACCAAAGAAAATAACTAGATGGCGTTCATAGTTTCGCCACAACGGCCAGGGATCGACATACCCCGTGGGATCAACTTGTACACCTTTCCCCTACAGTCAATCTTACGTGTAGCTATTCTTCTTCTACATTTGTCGCCTTATTGCTCTTACCACATACTGTTACTAAATGAGAAACAGATGCTTTTTGTAACAAAACAAGACACGGATTATACTCTTCAAAGAAATTGAGTTATTTGCTATTCGGCTTATATTTATATGAAAATATCTACAAAATATCACGAACAATGTAAGTTAATTCAATAACATCAGTAATTTCAACCCACTGTAAGTAATTGAGGTTATTACCTAACTGTGAGCGTAAGGCATATTGAATTATTCTCCGTCTTCAGTACGTGAGAGTATGTGCGTAGTATATCTTAATCAGTACCTCAAGTTACGCGTATTTCGTATTTCACGGGTATTTATCATTATAATTGCTATGGGGTAAGTAATAAACTCCGGAAGTCAGACTGAGTTACAAAGTTTTCTTACCAGGTTTGACTCAAATACTAAGTGAAGGAATCCCTATAACGTCGCGTCGTCTTATACTCAAATGATGAAAGGATCTCCCCATAATTAGGTAAAGATCAACTACGGGTATTTTATTATATTACCTTTTTTGTATTATTTCCCGATGTTTTGGCTGTGTTGCAACAACCGTGGTCGCGGGCGAATATAAGAATATTTCGACAGGATTTGAAACCGCACTGACACATGCAATCCTCCTCAAGTAATTATACCTAAGTGTGGATTAACACTATAAAAAAAATGGTTTAACACTTTAACTTTTTTAACTGTTAAGTACCTACCTTGTAATTATTTAACAGTTTTACAATAAAATTTATTCTATACCTTGCTTTTTCAAAAAATAATAAGCATACGTTAAAAAACATCTTACACAAAATCAGAAGATCAATAAATTACAATCAGCAAGCTAATCGTTGCCTGGTTTTTTGTTAGTATACATAAATTCTTGCGAAATGTCAATTACTTTCAGATCGCAAACACTTAGCCTACTATTTAAAAACTCGTATTATGGTGTGAGCTTGTAATATGAATCACTGTGGAATATACCCTGTTCTAAAAGGGAGACAGGTCTACTTAGCGATTAATTTATTAAAGCAGCCTCATGATTCAATTTGCGAGACAAAGGCCGATTGCATGAAGTGCTACTGAATAGGCAGTGATGTATTTCACGTGTGTTTAAGAAGAATCTGACGAAATAATACGATCTTTACACTCAACTTCCGTTGCTTTCAAAATATTTTATTTATTCGATCAATGCATTATATTTTTAAAAATGCACGGCAAAAGCGATAACTAAAAATACATTCACTGTGAAAAATTTTAATCATCATGGCAAAATCTGTAAATGCGCAATTTTGTATAGTTCACATTCTGATAGTTTTCGTCATGTAAAGTAGCCAATGCTGCGAAAAGAAGCAAAGAAACAGATGAATATTAACTAACAGAGAGATTTTATGCAATCCTATTGGTTAATATTTAAAAGGAACGAAAGGAAGAAAAATAATCTTTTTCTTGTGAATTTATTACAGGTATGTTATAAATTAACCCCCTTATGCATATTGGTTTTGTAAACCTTATTTAGCTAAAACGGATATTAAATCTATATTTAATCGTCAAATCTTTATGAATAAGACCATATAGTGTTGATTTTTTAATACCAAGCAGCTTTGAGCAGTGCATTAAGCTCGTTCATACTATAAATTGCGAATTGAATATTCACTCAGCACATCAATACATTCACAATTGTATAGAGGGATTTAGACCTAACGCTCTGGATGAACGAGCCATGGACGATTTTTATTCCTCCGCTCCGCCAGCTCGCTCCGCGTCATCAATCAATAATCTGCTTTCTGTCGTTCATTAACAATACTTTAATTCTCTTTCATTCATCCGAATCGGTTTGATTTTAGAACAATATACAGTAAAACAAATTATCAGATTTCAATGATTAGTATTGTGTGAAACTTCTATAGGTAATTACTCTGCGGTTAAAGTCAGCATAGTGCTTTGTTTGATCAATTCGCTATAATCAACGGATTGCCGTGTCGTTTGTAGAGACCTAATTAATGGAAGTTGGTATTAAGGCAAACCTAGCCACTCGTATGTGAGTAAAGTTCGAGTTAATTATACCAGTGGTTTGCGGGCATTGATTAATAAATATTAAATTTATGTATTAAGGTTATGAGGTATTAGTAGGTACTAAAACGAACAGTTAGTTCTGAGGATTCTTAAAGTAAGATAAAGAGTCAGTTGTATTTCTACTATGTTTGTCTAATGACCTATTATATAATCTTCATTATTCTTCACTAATGTAACCTTTTCTCAATTACTTAGGAACGTGGCGAACTTGCAGACATGTTTGCTATCGCATTACTAATAAAACAATAAAAAAAAAAATTTAATTGAGATTGCACTTCATTTCAAGAATACCAAATCAACGTTTTTTATTTGTGTCACAATAATTGCTTGCTTAATTAAAAAAACTCAATTTCTCACATTCAGTAAGTCACAAGTTTCTAGAGAGACATATTTTACTTTTACTTCA
Source organism: Xanthorhoe designata (assembly GCA_963582015.1). Classification (NCBI taxonomy): domain Eukaryota; kingdom Metazoa; phylum Arthropoda; class Insecta; order Lepidoptera; family Geometridae; genus Xanthorhoe; species Xanthorhoe designata. The sequence goes on along the minus strand of OY757042.1, from coordinate 4,833,189 downwards.
GTTGAAATTGATGGACAGTTCACAGGAAAAGATTGTCAGATTGTGCTACTATCACATGTTGTAAGAAATGTTTGGCGAAATATTCCATACGACTTTGAGGCTGATAGCATTATATTTTCGGTGCGAAAGTTACTTTTGCTTGACTATTACGAGATGTATATCTACTTATTTTAAGGAAAACATTCGTAACATCTAGTCGTGTTATTGTTTATTTATTGTAGGTCAAAATTTGTTCACATCACATATCATCAGTTGGTTATAATATGGTTAAGATACTTACCTACATTACAGCATCAGTCAATTATGCCTATAATGCGCAACCAACGTGACAAATTTTCTTGAAACGAGAAACGAGGAATAATTTTTAAAGCCATTTGACAAACGGCTCTAAATTTTTTTTGACTAACTCGTACCATAATATTTAGAAATTTCACGGTACTGCAACCATCGCATAAGTCTCAGTTTAGTTTAATCAAAGGATTTTCCGTTACAAATTAGTCTATCCAGTTATTAAAACTTTCTTCAATTCAATAATTATTATATATAGTAATTTATTATTAACTACTTTACCAAAACTATAACTATTTTCATTTAGTAAAACATTTTCCCAGGACGAGGTATTCTGTAGGCTTTTCAGAAAATGGCACAGAATAAAAACAGCTTTATACTTTCCTTTCGTATTTTATTACTAACACATCTTATAATCTTACATAATCTTTATGGAAAGCTATTTACAGTATTATGATAAATAATTCAAATATGTATCATTATAAGTATTGCACGCAAACTAATAGGACATTTTATCAAAGACGTTTTATGACTTCTGAAAATTTTTACACATTCAAATCTTCGTTATTAAGTACTTCTACTGCCCAATTTTGTCTCATAAAATTTTCCATAGAATGTTCCGTCAATAATAGACCTTTTAAGGTGACATCTCCGAAATAATTTCCATGATCTTCAGGGAGAAATGCGCTAATGGTTCCTTTTTTTAATTCGGGACCCCCAGTAATTACATTAAGTGCTATTAATTTCATGTGCCGTTCGATCTTGGCTAAATTGAGGGTAAGAGAGAGTTCAATCTAGATATTTCTCTTGATATTTCCTGAAACTTAGGTCGAGTAGGTATAATCCAAGTACAAGTTTTTATACAATACATAGTAAAATGTGTCTCATCTTATTTGATGTCGTAAAGGACGTAAAGGGTATGCGGACTTATTTTGTTTAATGAAATATTTAGACTTGCTAACACTTTTTAATACATTTTTCTTCAAAATTGTACTTATGTGCCTAAAGAATATTATCCATGTCTAGTTAAATATGATTTAGATTACTCTATATTTACACATGTAGTACTTCAGCACCAAAACGTGTATGTATGGTAATTTTTGTTAAAATTATTTCTTGTAATAAAGATATAAATTTATATATACATAATATATTGCGTCCTAACTTAGATACTTTAAATAATATAGCATAAAACTATTTATTTACAAACAGTGAACAACAAGTCAACCCAAACTTATTGACCTTTGATTCCACAACTAACCCAGGTATAAATAGGTCCTACGTATTAATTGGGTTCAAGACATCTCCTACAGTTCAATTAGGTTGAAAATTAGTTACGTGCTCTATTGGCAATTAGGCATTATTGTGAGGTGTTGTTAGGACATTATTAAATTATGGCTATGTTCGTGAATAGGTCCTTAATCTAATTATTTGAACTTATACCAACATTTTGATTTGACCGACTTAAAAAAAACTTGGTTTTCAATTCGACCGTATACCTATATAATTATATTTCTATCATCCTTTGACTTAACTTATCTTCTAAAAATGCCAGTTGCAATTTTTTTCTGTTTCTATAGCGAAAGCGATTGTAGAAAAGAAATATAATGGCTACTTAATATTCCTACTGCTGGGTAAAACAAGAAGAAGACAAGTTCATTAATGAACTATGTCTATTGCTACTTTTTCTTACTTTTATTTGTTTAATCAAATACAACAAAATAAATCCATGGATATTGTTACACAGCGTCATTTAGTCCCGAGCTAAGCAACATAATGCTTGTGTTATGGTAACCAGATGACTGATATACTACATATAATAATTACATACTTTTAAATAGAAATTTACAGGATTTTATCGCGTAATTTACCTTTTATTATTTCCCGACGTTTCGGCTGTGTTACAACAACCGTGGTCGCGGGCGAACTGGAGTATGTAGGTAGGCTCCGACGAGAAGCGGCAGTTTATAAAACTACCCTCCCTTAAGCTTCACAATTCGGAACGGCTGCATGTCCACCACAGCACACGACACTAACTGTATCTTTACACCGAAACTTTCCATCACGACGCGCATTACACCTACTAATAACTGGATTCCATGATAACGGGAGCCTAAATCCATCCTCGCGATTGAAATTCGGATATTTCTTGATTTCTATTGCTTCACGAATTATTCGCTTATAATACTGGCGTTCGTTGGCAAGAATCTTGGGATCATGAAGTTCAATCCAGTGATTAGGCCCCGAGTCCACTAGGTGCTCTGCTATCGCCGATTTGTTTACCTGGCGGTTTTTAACTGCTGCTATGTGTTCCTTTATGCGTTCAGCTATTGTACGCTTCGTTTGCCCAATATAGGAACGGCCACAGCTACAGTCAACCTTATACACACCAGGTACCTGTAAAGGCGTGACGTCTTTCGGTGATCTTAACAGCTTTGCGACTTTGGTGAAAGGAGTAAAAATGGTCTTGATAGAAAACTTTTTCAAAATATTGCCAATTTTGTCCGTTACCCCTTTCACATACGGCAAGTACGTAGGCTGCCTGCTGACATCAGGCATTCTCTCTGTAGCGCCTTTTATCCGTCGCTTCTTCAAACTTTTGTATCCATTTCTTCTTAGTACCTCCTGAACATGAGCCAGTTCTCCATCTAAATGTTCAGGGTCACAAAGATCATATGCTCTATTCGTTAGAGAAGAAACAACGGACTGCAAGTGGCGAGGATGATGGTGTGATGCAGCATGTAGATACCTATCAGTGTGTGTCGGTTTTCTATACACAGAGTGCGCCAAGGAACCATCAGTTCTCACCATTACTTTGACATCTAGAAAAGCCAGGGTTCTTTTTTCTTCCGTTTCATGTGTAAATTGAATTTTAGGATGGATTGAGTTTAAATATGTGTTCAATCGCTCAATTTCATATGCACCACCCTTCAATATGCAAAAAACATCATCAACGTATCGTTTCCACATTCTTATACCGTAGACTGTCAAGTCTAAAAGACTTTCAAAATGCTCCATCCAGATATTAGCCAAAACCGGCGCCACTGGGCTGCCCATGGCCACTCCATCAATCTGGAGGTAATGTTGTCCTTGGTACAAGAAATAGTTGCCCTCTAAACAGTTTCTAAGCATAACGACATATTGTTCTGGAAGTTCATTATCACAAAGCTTTTCTTTTACCACATCAAGGCACTCTGTTACTGGAACATTAGTGAATAAAGACACCACATCAAAACTCACCAATATCTCATCAGGTTCCATTTTTATGCACTTGATAATTTCAATAAAATGGCGAGAATCTTTCACAAATGATGACGTTTTTCCTACGAGAGGTTGTAGTATAGCTGCAACATTCTTAGACAGCTTGTAAGTGGGAGAATCAATTTGACTTACTATTGGTCGTAGGGGCACACCAGTTTTATGTACCTTCGGTAAACCATACAATTTAGGCGGCTGTACAATTGCAGGTTTATGTAGACGGTCAAAGTCATCATCTGAAAATAAGTCTCTGTGTTCCTGGATAAGAGACCTTATGCGCTTTGTAACTCTAGCCGAAGGGTTGTACGATACCGGCTTATATACATTAGTGTCACTTAACAAACCTCGTATTTTAGTATCATAGTCAGTGGTGTCCATCACTACTGTCGCATTACCCTTATCAGCTTTAAGCACTAAAATGTCTTTGTTAGACCTCAAGTTAGTAAGTGCCTTACGCTCGTCTTGAGTAATGTTTGGCTGAGGTAATCGACTTTTGCGTAAAATAATTGAAGTATCTTGTCTCAGCGTTTCCGCGTCATTAGGTGAAATTTTATTACGCATAATCGTCTCCTCTACACCACTAACAATCTCCTCATACGGTATTCGTTTAGGTGTAAGAGCAAAATTTAAACCCTTTTCTAGAATGCTCTGCGTCGGACCATCTAAAGAAGCGCTTGACAAATTAATAACGGTCTGCACAACTTTCGTGCCCGAATATACTCGATCTCGCACCTCTTCTTGACGAGCCAGCAATTTTTCAAACTTTTTCTCATGTCCCGCCGTACACAAGTCAAAAGTTATTTGCGCTTGAGCGTAAGTCACTCTATCACACACTTCAAAATCACTGACTGTTAACACCGCACCGCATTCCAGATGTAGATTATATAAGTCACATTGCACTCTGTCTAAATAATACCTATCGTTCCGAATTAATTGCTTTAATAATCGGACACTCGCACTCCGTAGAATTCCTTCAGAATGTGCTATATCACTACGCGGTTTGATACGAACACACGTAGGTAGTACGTTGCGATCCCGACATTTTGTTAAAAATGCCAAAGATGTGAGTAGGCGCACACTTTTCTTCCGAAGAAACTCAAGATGACGAATTTTGTTTGCAATTTCCGGCCCGTACCGGTTTACAATAGTCTTTCTTAAACTTTCGCGATCACAATTCATACTTTTAAATAGAAATTTACAGGATTTTATCGCGTAATTTACCTTTTTTTTTTTTAAATTACGCGATAAAATCCTGTAAATTTCTATTTAAAAGTATGAATTGTGATCGCGAAAGTTTAAGAAAAATAATTACATAATTACAAAATTATAGATATACTACTACAATACCTACATTTTAAAGATAGAAAAACACCCAGACCAGAAATGCAAACATTTGTCACAATAGGTATCAAACCCGCAACCTTCTGCATCTTAGGCCGGCCTTTACCCACTCCGCCACAGAGGTCGTCAAAGTATAATACTGAGAATATAATTTATCTGTTTATAAATGCTATTTATATGCGAAATCCAATTGTCCACACAATTAGTACTTGTAAATGCATGCACGGTGCTATCTATATAGGTCAGTTGTGTTCTAATTCGAAGGAAAGCTTGATTTATGAGGCTCAGCGTCACGCGTCAGAACCAAATGTAATGCAACATTTGGTTTGGAGTCTTGCCGTAGCTTGCTTTGATAGATCGTTGAAGCTAAGAGACGTACTGATTGGTCCATGTTGGATAAGTGTCCATATTGGCAGCTGAGCTAGCGCTAACAAGCGCTTCTTTAACCAATTCCCTGCCCTGGCTTTGCGTTGCTCTTCGAGGAAGAGAGCAGCAGGAGGACCCACGACGGGAGTACATGTTCGTTTTCGGCCGTATTAGTAGGTATATATTTAAATATTCTTGGACATTTCACACGTCGTCATCCAGTCCCAAGCTAAGCAACTTAATGCTTGTGTTATGGTAACCAGATGACTGATATATAATACTTAGATACATTTTTTTTGTAAACATACACATTATTGATAGAAAAACAACCAGACCCGGAACAAATATCGTGGTTTGGCACAAAGTTTAGTAGAAATCAGACCAGCAGTACGGGATCCCGCGCTTAATTTCAGCAGTAACAAATTTAATGTTTGAGCTTTAAACAAATATCTAACCACAATATAAGCCAAACCATAGATAGAGGTTATTGAAACTGGTCGTAAGTAAGCCACACTACGCCTCAAAATAATTAAGTTTTTCATCTCCACGATATTCTTAATTACAAAAGATCCTTGGATCATCACTTCCATGTAAATCAAGTATCACCGCTGAAAAGGTTATTGGTTGCAAATTTATTCCGTCTGATCTGAAATTTAAAGCGAGTTCATCAAACTTAACCTGGAGAGTTAGTTTGTAACATGCGAGCGTTTGCATTGAGTTGAGTACCTACGTCGTGCATTTCAGTGTATTTGCAAACTTTATCCCCTTATTAATAAACGAAGATTAACAAAGAACGTCATTGAATGAACGAATTAGCACTTTATTGTACCTACCTAAAGATACAAATAAAACTTAAAATTAATACTTCGTTGATCTACGTATTTCAAATAGTCTTGTTGTGCTAGTGGGATGTTGCCTTACTTTCGATCCAAAGGTCGTGAATTCGTGATTACCAGTTTTTTTTCGAAAATGTATAATTATTTACGATCTATGAAAACATTGTTACAAAACCAGTTGTTACAAAACCTTTCTAATAGCGACGGCAAGCTTGCAATCAGTCTGTCACATATGGAATACTTACCTTATACGAAATAGCTATTTGAATATAGCCTCTCAAACACTTTAACTGACTAAAGCTCTGAGACTGACTACTGCGCCTGGGAATAGAGTCTTTGTGATGTTTCGTTTGATAAATAGAAACCTGGAAATTACAATAATTATAAAACTGAGATAAATCATCGTTCATCGTTCATTCATCGTTTATACCGAAGTCAACAAGAAACCCTAATAGTTTCGCCTTGCCCGTTTGTTCGTCTGTCCGCGGCTGCTCAGAGACTATTGATACTAGAAAACTGTGATTTGGCATGGATATATTGGCATGCTTTAAAAATGCTTGGGTTTTTGAAAACCACTTTTCAATGTGAATATCGGTTAAGAGAAAATACCTTTGCATGTTGCGCAACTATGGAACCCTACTTTGAGCGTGGCCCGACACGCACTTAGCCAATGTAGTCATAATATCTCTAGAAAGAGCTTGGAGACTGAAAAATAATAAAGTTTTTAGGTGTATGACTATATTTTTGAAAAGAGAATCTCAACTTGGCTTCGGCTATTAAACCGGTATTATGAGATGGATATTGCTGTGTTATTGAAAGGAAACCGTGTTTGGCATGTTATCACTCCATTTTTCTTAGAATATTTCAATTTCATAGTTAATTCGTTTGAGGATATCAAGTATAGTAGTATAAGCATTAAAAACAGGTAAAATTTGTTTGTGTCTGATCTCCAAAACTACTAAACTGAATTTAAGAGAACATTACCTACTGTTGATTTGTCGCTAATGACACAGTCAAGTAAGTCAAGCTTCGTTTATACCAAAATGTGAATGATTGAAGTCAATCGATTTGACAGTTGTTGTCATTGAGATTGTACTTTACTTGGCACACATTTTTTTTAATTAGCATATTATCCCACTGCTGGACAAAGGCCTCTCCAAATTCCTTCCAACACTCGCCACTTCCCACCAGCTTTTCCCAAATGTGTCGAGGTCGTCACGCCAACGTTTCCTCAGTCTGCCCCGGCTGTGTCGCTCATCTAGAAGCACCCATTGTGTGGCGACTCCTGCCCACCTTTCCATACTCATACGGCTGTAAATAAATTTCAAAAATAAAATATTCGTTTTATTTATTCTCTATTATTACTTATATTACGCGGGAGTCGCGTTGGAACAGGCATTAGAATCACCTAGCATGTAAAACGAAACATAAGTGATCCTTGAGGTCCTACAAGAATAAAATGATTTTTCTTTCTTTCTTTCTTTCTTTAATTATTGAAAATGCTTGTGAGAGAAATAAATAAACGATTTTGATTTGATTTTGAACCCTATATATGTTTTCTCATACAATACAATATATTACAAGTTGAAAATTATCAATGTTTGAAAAACAAAGTCTTCAACGGAGACTCCTAAAACATTATCATTTAATTTCATCGAACGTAACCCCCCAACTTTAACCACAACCCCAAATTTTTCATTTTTTAACCCCTCAAGGGGGCAAAAAGTCAAGTCAGGACTCATATTACCAATAAGCCTCAAAGTCATTTCGTATTGTAACGGAATGCTGTCTCCACAATTAGCCAGGCAAGAGGTGCGCCAAATAAAATTAACAATTCAAATTTTCAAGTTAACTTGGCACTGATGAATTTCTTCGGTCTTAATAAAAGTTTTCATTCCTCTGTTTTGGCCACCACTTGATTTTGTTTCCAAAGATCTCCGTCGTTGAAGAATTTAATAAAGAAAGATGTTAGATTGGTCGGAGTTTTGAAAGTTGTAAGATTTCAACTTTATTTTATGTCAACGTTTATTAATTTCGATATTTTTACGGAGCATGGCTGATGTCGTTAGATGCAGTGTTGAATTATTCCACATTCGTACCATTTAATTTTAAGATAAGGTTTTAAGTAACAGTTTTAATAAACACTAATGACTTGCCCGGCTTTTCAAGGCTGTTTTCTCTACTATAATATCCATGTCTTTCTACTAACATCATAAACGCAAAAGTTTGTATGGATGATAGATGTTTATTACTTATTCACAAAAACTACTGAATGTATTTCGCCGAAACTTGGAATAAATAAACATAGTTTATGGACCTGCAATAACACATAGGCTAGTTTTTATCCAGGTAAGTACCACGCGAGCAAAGCCATTCTGACCATTAAAAACTGTTTTGCATAGTTTAAAATAGGTAGGTACCTAAGCGAACATACCGCGGAAGATGACTTTTTTAAACCTGTTGTCACATATAAATTAAAATGGGTACCTACAACCGACTTTAAATTATTAAAAATATGTGAAGCGTAAAAATAAAAGCAATTTATGACGAATTTGTAACACAAAGGGCTGTCGTATTTAGCCCGAGGGTGTTGTCAGTTCCGAAAGTCGCCGAAATGAATCACGTTTTATTAAAGACAATAAATCAAGGCGAACTCACGTAAGCTTTGATGGTGGAAAGTTTCGCAATTTCAGCATTCGCCAATAATGGATTTTTAGCGGAAATTAAACATTGGAGCAATGCAGCTCATCCTAAGTTTCTTAGAGCAAATATTTTACAATAGTGCTGTACTTACAAGTATGTCGAGTCAGTTTTAGGTAACATACAATCTTTTTCATAATCTTTTCAGAAGTTAACATTCCATTTCATAACCTACCACAGTTTGCAAACCTATCTACCCAATAAGAAAACTAATTAGTTTCATCACATTTTTGCTATTTAAAACTAATGTGTATAGCATAAAGTTTTTGCATAGACAGGTTCGACGTTCGAACCCACGACTTTCAAATCAAAGCACTAACTCATTCGGCTAAAACGGTTCGTGTATCTTAAAAAAAAATGAAAGCATACAATCTACTCTACAGTTATCTATAGTAATTTTATATTCGTTGTTGAATCAAGCACCAAGAACTTTTCAAATAATATTCATTGCCTACGGCGTTCGCTACTCGTTAACAGTGAAGGTACCGAGCTGAACTCTATCGATATATTCCGAGCTTGAACTATCGATATAACTAGTTTCGAAAAGCAACACTACTCTGCTTTCGATTGGCTGCTACGATTTACTAGGTACCATTATTTAGACGTTACTGAAATCTGTTAGCACTTAAATCACGAAGTTATTAAGTACTAATTAAACTATTTGAAATGGTATTAACCTGGTTATAAATTTACTGAGCCGTGTTGGCCGAGTTGAATTGTGCCTCAAATTTTAGTTCTGAAGGTGTTTAAATCTAGCAGTTAATTAATAATAGTCAAACTTATGAAGGATATTTTTAGACATTTTAAGCCAGCTTCTTTTATTTGAAATCATACACCCAGTTGCAGAAACGATCTTCCAAATTTTAAAACGGTCACTCATCTTACATCTGGGGAAGACATGTAACGTTAACATACAAGAAGGTTATCAACATAAATGATACGTTTTTATTTTATGAATATTTAACAATAATTTTGAATGAAAAAGTCAGTACTATAGTATCACATTAGATATAAAAATCTTATAAACTGTAACAAAAATCGTGGATTATATTACCAAAAAGAACGCCAAAGTTACCATGATGCCTAAAACCGAATATTTAGACACCGAATTTAATTTATTGGTAAATTTATTGGTAATATTTATATTTCGTTATTATCTTGTGTAGAGGCCGTGCCTAAGCAAACTTGCCTAATACTAAGCAAACGCAGAACAGACCCTCAGAGACTTACCTATACACCCTTATAGGAAACTTCGACCAACTCTTATTGCTTTTTTCTTTCAGAATTTCGATTATGAAACAGGAAGGGACATTTGTTTTAAGATATATTCTTATATGAATGATTCATAGCATTACTGTGGTATTACTTACTGAATCTTTTCATATTATTCTTGCTTTTAACAAATCCGTCCTTGCACTGTTTTTTAGCCTTTTGATTTCAACGACAGAAGTAGTATTAAGTAAAATGAATTTGGCTTTGTCCATTATATGGGACTGAATAATAGAAATCACCAATTGGTATAAATTTATGTTGATTTGTACTACTCACATCCATTGGGCATGAGTATGTGTCGAAATAATACATTACATTTTAATCCTGTCTGTGTACAATAAAGTGTTCATTGATGCATTTACTCATTCGAGATGCTTACTCCGCTGCTTTTTTATGCTTAGGCCTTAGCCTAAAGTAGAGGATATGATGCATTACCAACGAATGCGTTGGTACTAATTTTGCAATTAAATTGTATTTGTTCAAAAAACATACTACTTACTCGTATCTCTATCGAAAACGGGCCTCGAAAATCACAGCTAACAAATATACGTGAAATCAGTCAGTCAAATATTTTACATATTAATTAACGTAATGTTACTGTCTAGCTAGACGAATAAATGCTTTCTTTACCAAGAATAACGCTAATTTTCTACGTCAATCTAAAAAGCATTGTTTAGATTGACGTATAAAATTAGGGTTGTCAACAACAAGGTCGTCTGGGACAAGCGTAGCCTTTGGCTTTATTATTGAAGGTTATACCAGAAGTTTTTCTGTATTACAATAATTAACCTTGTAAATTTACAAAAAAAAGTATAAACGTATGTAAGTAAAACAGTCATCTTTTTATCATAGCACAAAAGTTTTGTTAGCTTAGCTTGTTAACCTTGTGTAAAAGTCCAAGTATAATGCAATTACTTATTCAATTTAATTGAGAGCTTAATAAAATAAGCTATTCGTTATTAGATCCTAAAGAGGCCGTCGATAATAACTCTATTTGCATACTAATGTAAGCAATATACCCATCGACGGTAAGTGTGACACATTCTCAAGCTCTCAAAAGGGTTGACAACTTAGCCAACCCACACCCACTAAGCACGGCCCTTTCAAATGACCACATAATCAACTTTGCAACTTTCTATGAAGTCAGTGGGGGCAAGTTTGGGTATTGTCGGATCGGCTCGGGTTTTACATTGGGTTAGTTTGAACATGTTGCCAAGCGAACCTACTTAACTGTATTGTTCTATCTAATTTCTATTTTGTCTAAAAACTTTAGTTATTGTAAAGTTTATAGATTTTTACTTGCAAATTTGGTACGTACCGTACGGTACCTTAGCTATGGTTTATATATAAATGGATTTTTATATAAAAAATTTAGGCATTGAGGCATAAAAAATTTGCTGTGAGATCAGCGTAACATGTTTTTCTATCCTCCCCCTCACTTGTCTCTGTCTAACCCTCTAAAGTATTTTCTTGCCCAACACTTAACTAATTCTCAGCTCCGTTGGGCTTATACACCAAAAAGATTAGTCTTTTATTTATAGAGACGACTAAAGTAGGAGTTTTCTTAAGATGGTTTCCTTCGTATCAAAGCACATATTTGCCATAAAACGAAAAATCTAGAGATGCTCGGGCGTTATTCAAAATTACGACTTTACCACTACACCTATAACTATTATATTAGCTCTAGTTAAACATCAATTGCGACTGAATCCAACATTCAATTTCACTGTTCAAACCTCAATAAGGTCATAAACTGAAACTGCGACTCAACTAAAACTATTCAATTGATCGAGATCGTAAAACCGAACCGAACAAACTTTTCGTGTTACAAGGTGACAAGTCGCTACTCCGCGAGACCTCTGAAGGGTGCTGACAAGAGCAATATAGCTGATTTCTGCCTGTCTTTATGGCCCCTAAATCACTTACTTGACCCAAACGCTATCGGAACATTAAAGGGTTTGATTTATAAGAGAACTTGGGGCATTCTCGACATCTGCCGCTAAGCACACTAAAATAGTTTATTGTAGACTTGCGATTGTGATGTAGTACTTTTATAATTAACTCGTTTTGCTCGTTTGTACGGTAAAGTTAACCTCATCATCATTATCATCAACTTCACCCACTGTTGGCTTTACCTAGGTTGTCCTTATTCGTTTGTGCCATCCGCCACGCCCCAGTCCTATCCATCTCGAAAAACTAAAGTCTACCTGAAATATTTTGGAGAGACAAAAAATATGATAGATGACCATTCAGTGCTGGTTGTCATCTGCCTCAGAGAACGTTAACCGTGTCAGTATGTATATGTAGGTAAGTGTGTGTTTTATATGGACTGTTAACTGAGGTGACGGAGTTTGGACGGAGTTTGGAAGCTACCTGAAGATCCCCGTCATGGCTTAACGACTTAGAAGCCGGCTCCGTCAATTTACCCTCCGAAGTACAGAAGCACCTCAGCTTTAATGCTACTAGCAGTCACCCATCCAAATTGAGACCAGAGTATCGCTTAACTTCAACGACCTATTATGAACATGTAAGCAAGCTACGCCGATAGTGTTTCGGAGAGAATAACAAACTGTAAAAGCGTTGGTATATGAACAAATTGAATCGAACAAAATCAGCTACAAAAGTCAATTCGAAGCTTTTATTTTCTATTTCACTGAAACTACTAAACAAACTGTTTAAAGGCACTTATTTTTAAGTTCCTTGCCCAACAGCTCCATGGAGGAAGTGCATGCATTATTGATTAGAAGACACTGTATAGGTTTTGCTTGCCATCTACCCGCTGGAAAACAAGTCTAAGTTTTCCGTTTCTCGCATAAAGTGAAGTCAAACTTTATAAGACGCTGCACGACACTGCCAGCATTGTTTCTATATTAGCTTTGGAACTTGAAATGCAAGACACCCTTTCACAGAATTTCTAGAAAGTGAGATGAGCTGCATAAAAGTTCTAAATGAGAATGGTAATGAGTGAATTCTTATATTATTTGTTTTCTTATACGATAAAGATCGACCTGAGTAAAATTCAAGTAACAGTCTATTTAACTTTTCAATACTTTCAGTTTTGCAGAATTTAGCATTAGATACATATTTTAGGTCATCTTTCAGTTTTTTGAGTTAAGTTACTATCGATTATGGTAACTTAATCTGTTAACATAGTAACTTACAGGTTACATTATGTCAACTCTGATTATTTATAATATTCTACAAGTCTACCAGTAACATTTGCAATCACCAGATCTGATAAAAGCTTATGTAAGAAAATCCCAGTTCATTCTTTAGTTCTCTGTGGAACTTTATTCAGGCTTAGTAAGTAAGACTTTTCTTACAAATACTGCCTGAATAAAATAAACTGAAAAGGGGTAAAAAATATCTTCCCATTATCAACTCATAAAACTCTAAGCTCAAAGAAGGATGCAGCCCGGTCAAGTTGTAAGCCGCTTAGCCCGATCCGCCGTCTCCTGTCGCTAGCAGTTGCAACAAGTTTTGATTTAAAACAACTCTGATGGTTTGGATCACTGTTTAAAGCTCTTGGGTTATTTTATGACGCTACAGATTAAAATCATTGACCAATGACGGTACTGTAACGTCATCCGAAATGTTGAATGCATGATCTAAAAATGTTGGTTAATTATAAGAGCATTTTAAAATTATGATTAAAAAAGTTGTTACCTACTTCAAAATCTCATCTAAAAAATGTTCTCTAGATTTTACAAAATAAAAATGAAGATAGATAGATAGATAGATATAAAATACTTTATTGCACACCATTAACAGATAAAAAAACATTATGAACAATAAAACACTAAGATACTTAGATTATTACAGATGGGTATTGGTATTTTAAAGCAAAAATATTTTATATTAATTAAATTAATATTCGAAAATTGCTTGCTTTCTAGGAAATATGCACCTCGAACATAAAACGTTACTGAAAGGAACTGATTTGATGCTCATTTCCCGCTAGCGAGTGCTAACAAAATAAATAGTAATAAGAGCAGCAACGTTCTGTAAAATAAGAGATATAAAATTACGAGGTAACTTTCAAACCATGCTTACATAGAAAGATGGAAAACTAAACGAAATACGGAAAGAATGTGTAAATTATGTAACTAATTTTTCTCTTGTAAAATGCCTTTATACGCAGGTCTCCACCTTTCCGATTTTGCACAGGCTCCATTTTTGCAAAGTACAGTTATGTCCATTATTATCACGTATTTTGTTACAACTATTTTTTAATTTCAAAAAAATATAATTAAGGACAGTCGCAGCAGATGCTACTGGTAAAAATAGTACTGCCAGACATTTTTGTTATTTATCTATCAAAAGTTATCAAGATTTTTTGTGTCGAAAAACTGGAGTAATTTTATGAAATTGCCGGCGCCGGCATGTGAGCGAGACGGCAAGCCATAGAAGAATGGATCTAATTGGAGTCAAACATCAGTAAGTAGTGTAGGCACGTATTATTAATGAGTACCTAATTAGTTATTACGTTTTTTGGGATATGTTTTTAATTAATTATTTGAAGCTTTTTCTTCATAAATGTGACACTGAGAGCATATTTTTTGGCAATGAAAAAATATGGGCGTATAAGCGCCTGTATTCCTGCTTTCAACAAAAATATGAGGGAACTTTACGGGAAAATCCAGAATTAAAATCGCTGGAACTCCCTAATTTGCACTATCTGCTGAGTCCACAGCCACTGGTAGTCACAACTTTAGTAAAAGCTATTTACTGCCACTTTCTGGCTGAGTTTTTGAAAACGAAGTGGATAATTTATTGCATTTAAATGTTGATAAAATATACTTACGGAAAAAAAAGATACAAGTTCATCTAAGAAAAGCAGTGATGATGTCTGAATACATTGTACTTTTTAACAACTTTAACACCCCGGTTTTTGGTCTAATAAAATGAAATAAAATAAACAACAATGCAATTATGATGTATTTAATTTTGAAAGAAAGAAAGAAAAATCATTTATTCTTGTAGTACCTCAAGGATCACTTAAGTTTCGTTTTACATGCTAGGTGATTCTAATGCCTGTTCCAACGCGACTCCCTACACCAGGGAAAGAATCATCAACAAATTGAAAAATATGTTTTTGTTGAGTGTCTCTACTGTCCTGTCCATTGTGATTTTACAAATTGGTGTCCGACTCAGCAATTAACATGAAGAATATAACACGACCGTTTTTTGAAACGGGGTTTGAACGGACTGTCACAAAACAAAACTCGAATAGCTTTTTCTCCAGTGAAACATGAAACATCAATTATATTGCATTTTTCACTCGGATTTGCACCATGTCATGAACTTGTCACTTTAAATGTATAGTTTTATAATATTCTACATGGGTTGTAGTTGATACAGGGTGTCCTAACGCTATGCCGCAGAAAGGAAAAGTAACATATACATTGTAGATAGAATATTTTGCTATGAGGAAACAATTCATTTATAAAGTAAGTATACTGCATTTATATAATTTCTCAACGTTGCGTAGGTACTTAGTATAGAAATCATACATACATAATATAAAATCACGCCTCTTTCCCAGAGATCACGGATGTCCTTGCTTTTAGGACATTCGAGAATATTCTAATTTACTATCCAGTAAAAGTGTAAGTAGTGTTGGTCGAGTGGCCTCGACCGATTTGAATTATGTCTATGTACCGTATCAACAAATTTTTTTGTATGTAATGCACTTTGACAAGCTCTAATGACAAAGGAAAACTCGCCGGCTGCCAACATAATTGCTAGTAGATCACGTTTTTTTATGAATTGGACTGTTTATGCTAAGCAGATGATTGGATAGTTAGGTACCTACTTCATTAAAAGTGTCCTATACACCTACCTACAGTGACTTTTCCTGGTAGACCTATAAATAACAAATTGTAAAAAGTTTTTTTTTTTAGAATCAATCTTTCCATAATATTTAAAATTAGCTCTTACATTAGCAACGAACATTTAATGTATACATTTTAGCATCGATATAGACAAACAAGTAATTTAAAGCTTGTAAAAAGCAAATTTCGCAACATACTTCACATTTACATTGCGGAGTTGGCCAATTAATTCGGTGGAACAAGCTGAAGCTCCGAGGCCTACTCATTTTCTCGACTGACATGCATAATGTTCATGTAACATTCTAAACCTGGTTTGTGTTACCCAAATTTAAAAGTAGGCTTGGTTTTATTTTTGTTAAAATTAATGATTTATACTACTTACTACTCTTTTTAAAGAAAACGGGATCATAACTATAACTAAACAACAGATAATGCAAAGGCCTTTATCTAACTATACTATGACCATTTATGATCGTAATTTTCATAAATCAAACCAAAAAACAAATACTAAACTTAAAATAGTAATTAAAAAGACAAAAACTTACATCATAACCACAAGCTAAGTTCATAACAGCCTCAACGGGATGCTGTTAATGTGATGATGCCTACAATATTAAGGAATTAAAACCTAGGTTAATATCTCAACTTTTTAAGTCGCAGTAGATTTAAATAATTAAAAACAGGGTTTTTAGGAGAAGAGTATTTTTGGTCAATAATGTATAAATATCGTCAGAAATACCTGAAGTAGCTCCACTTCAGGTATTTCTGACGCTATTATACATTATTGACCAAAAATACTTTTCTCTGGCTGGGCTGGACATGTCTGCCGTATGCCAACTGAGCTGTGGGCAAAGTTAGCCACAGAGTGGCGCCCCGACCCGGCGAGAAGGCGACGCGGCAGACCGAGACGGAGGTGGCGGGACGAGCTCGACCAATTTATAACCGACTGGGAAACTATAGCACTAGATCGTGACGTCTGGAAAGAGTGGGGGGAGGCCTTTGCCCAGCAGTGGGACTCGAACGGCTGAAAATAATAATAATGTATAATATCAAAGTAAAATTATTCCCAATTATTCATATATTAAGTTATCAATTTGGAAAGGCCTTGAAAAAATGACATCAGATTTGAGTTCTAGGTAGCCTCTAAGTCCATTATGAATAACAGGGAGTATATTTCAGTTGAACTCGTACCATTTGGCCTAACTAATTTTAACTGGGAGGCTCTAATAGAACCCGTTTGTGATGAGAAATGGAATAAATTGGCACAAAATGTGCTGATTGTGACGATTAATGTATAAATTACTTGCTGCTCGCGGCTTTAATAACGTTTAAAATTACACTAATATTTATTATTTCCACACAGAACAAAAACAATATTATGACGACAATTTAATAATATGGCTGGACTTATGTTGATGTACTACTGATATACATTTTTTTTAAATAATTATATTTACGATTCCGACTAAATTTGAATCTACACTATTGTTACAACGAAGCTTGCTTTACCAATGCAAACTCTGAACCCCTGTGACGTCAATATGAAATTCGCGCAAAGATGATGGATAGGTATAATTTGGTTATGCCACAGTTATGCACCGATTAGCGCCATCTACAGGTAACTCGAAGCGATCTCCGTCACCTGCTCATTGTCTTAAAATAATATAATTCATCGTAAAATGAAAAGACCTATTCTGAAATCAAGAACAGAGTCGAATATTTAGACCGGTTTATTCTACTTGAATGGTACTGAAGTTTTGCTAATTTCAAAACACCGTTTTAGTAGAGACCTATGTATCGATTTAAAACAAAGCGGCTAATATCTAGAATCTGTTTATTTCTGAAATCCACTTCAATCCCAAAAATACATACCTATTACACACGACTGAGAAAACAGATAATGTAAATTATGTTTTTGTAACAACAAATATCATAGCTATATTTAGTCATGTTTTTTAACGAATCTCGCCTATGCATTAATTTTGATTTTAATAAACGTTATAAAAATATTTTATTATTAAATATTTTTTAAATATTATCTATAAACTGTAATTACCTTAACTGTTAAATGTAAAGTTTTATCGCACGATAGCGTATATAAGGTAACCGGCACAAATACGTGCAAACTTTTGCACAAACTATTTGCACATGCATAATTGAGCCACTTTCAGCACAAAGTCCTTTCACAGATACTTCTAGAAAACTTCTAACTCAGCGCACTAGAAAACCGATAACATTTCCTGTGCT
This sequence comes from Xanthorhoe designata, assembly GCA_963582015.1. Lineage (NCBI taxonomy): Eukaryota > Metazoa > Arthropoda > Insecta > Lepidoptera > Geometridae > Xanthorhoe > Xanthorhoe designata. The sequence goes on along the minus strand of OY757042.1, from coordinate 4,815,047 downwards.
TTTGACAACCGTGGATACATTTTTATCTATGATGCTATTTTTGTAATTCCAGACGGGTTCCTCAACATGGTTGGAATAACAATTTTACAATTTTCCGCTGTCACCACAGAGCAATAACTGCTTTATGGAACGCTTTTATAGATGCAAACTGGGTACTGTATGTTAAAGATGCACTTAAAGTTTGCGTTTTTAACTTCTAGGTCGCATTTATTTTTTTGAATTGACGCAGCACTTAATAAAATTATTAATAATACTTTTATACCAAAAATTCTGATATTTCAAAGAAATATTACAAGTAGAACATCTCTATGAATAAAATAATTATCTCTGTGGTTGTCACGTAGTATCCACTTGTCGGCCCCTGAAGGAGAGAAGTAATCATTTCTAGCAATCGAAATGTCTTTTATATTCAAAGATCGTCAATTTAAATAACTCAATTTAAATATAAATAAGTGACAGCCCCATTAACTTAATTCACGGGCCTAAAAGCTTATGAAATAAAATAAAAAATAAACTTAGCCTATCGTATTCAATTTCAACTTCGTCTCAGACAATAAGTCAAATACATTAAGGCTCGTATTTGGAGTCTATAATCAAGCATGAATAGTGTTTCAAGAGGTGAATTATCACTCAGTTTCCATAGGGAGCTGTAAAAAAAATCCATACTTGAGCGAAGCAAAGACTCAAGTCTGAGTGCAGACTCTGAAAAACTTTACACTTTACAAATACCTCAATATAATATTCCTTAGACTTAACAATATATCTCACAAAGTTCCTAAGGCTCTACAGTTGGCGCTGAGGTTGGTCTGTATCTATTAAAACTCGCTCACTGTACTGACGGTCAACCATCAAAATTATGACGGAATTTCACACAAACGTCTGCCTAGAACCTGCCACGAGTGCTTCGCAAGTTTTTGTCAGATTAATAATAGCATGAGTAGGTAATATGAGTATACATAATTCTGTACATGACTTGACTGCATTGACCTATAACGACCAGTCTCCATAACCTATCAGTTTTTAGTTTAGCTTATTGTGGATAGATAGTTGGCCATTTTTTGTATGGAAGTAATGTCAGATATCGACACACCTCACTAAGCAAAAACTAAGATAGATAGCTTATTGGAATTGACCGTTAACCAATCATTGCATAAATATTTGTTTTAGGTTATATTATTCCATAGCTTTCGAGAGTTCTGAAGCATACATTTCTAGAAATACATTTCTAGAAATTTGAAATAATTAATTCTATGAACTGTTTTGAATATGTTAGCATTGATTTAATATGCAAGGTCAATGCCCTTGGGCCAGTGTGCTCCCTTGTTCAAAGTAATGAGGCTTTGTTTTTTTTTAATATCATTAACTAGCAACGTTCGTTTTTCTCTGAACCAGCGTTTCTCAAGCTTCTACAATGATCAAAAGAATTAATTAGCGTCACTACGGAAAAAGCTGAGAAGATTCTATTTGTGACAAGCATCTTGTAAACATTTTATTAATGGGATACATTTTTTCTTTTACAATCCCTTTTGCTTATTAAATTGCATTATATTTGTGTGTCTGTTGAAAAATAATATAATATTGAATGGTATATATATACGCAACTTTAGCAAAGTCCCCCCAGAACTTTGAAATTTTTGAAAATATCATCTGGATCGCCCAATCTTCTTGCTAAGATGCGTTAATGCGTTAATTAGATAAATAAAAATAAATAAATGATGATCTTGTATTTATAGTTTACTAGTTTAGGCTTTAGTTGAGTTTGTTGCTTTAGACTCTAAAGTTTAGAGAGAGGCTAAATAGTATATTATTATAAAACATTGTTTGTCTATTCGAGCTCGTTAAAATATTGCCTTAAAACTGAAGAACGCTCTCGATCATTTCTTAATCGGAGATTATTTCAGCCCATTAGTTTACCAGTCCAAAGTCTCATTAGTCCATCAGTAGGTATTTGCCATTAGAAATACCTATCAATGTTTAATTTAGATTGAAGTTAACCTCATATTCTACTCTCAAACTAAGCAATTTAATGCTTGTGTTATGGTAACCAGATGATTGATGCACTACATAGATACTTTTTTTGTAACTACTTACATAATATTATAAGTAGAAAACACCCATACTCGAGACAAATATTTGCAGATCATGCAAATATTTGTTCCGCAGCGGGGATCGAAATTAAGTTTCAATACAAATTGTAACATTCCTTAAAACCAAAATGGTTTTAAGAGTATTTTAAAAGGATGATTGTTACTGACATTCAAACCGACACTCTTTATATGTAATTTTGCAATACTACACGCGTTTGAACCCATACCTGAAAGACTACCGTTCCTAATTTTGAGCTAGAATAGCATTCAAAAGTTATAAACCTGAACTCGAACAAGCTGCCACGTGAATAAAGAGCTAAATTAGGAAGGTCATTGAAAAATATCAATAAAAATAAAGTGTTTACAAAGATAAACAGTTGAGAAACTGAGAAACAGTGCCATTACGCTACAACACCGAAAATTGCATTACGGAAATTTAATACTCTTACAAAGGGATGTACGTCAATGCAAAATAACGGATGTCCGATTCACAGACATTGCATTTTCCTGTTTCACCCTTTGGCGTGAGCATTGAAAATTCGATATTTATCCAACCAACACTGACCCTTTACTTTGAGCTTTCAGCCTTTGCAAGAGCGATTAATTAAAAACAGCCGCAAGTTTCAAAGTATTCGATATCCATAGTTTGGCTTTGAAATTGAATAATGTTGCTGGCGTTTGGGATTTTACAGTAAATTCAATTGCGATAAGAATCTATGCTTTTTTAATACCCTTTTAGACTAGTTTTTGTTTTAATTTAATCGACGGTACTAGCTATTTCAATTTTAGACTACTCATACTCATTAAATATCATCAGTGCATCAAATCAATTTCTATTACATTATATGTATACTACGACGAAACATAATTTATAATAAATGAATTAATCTAAGATTGAGCATACATTAATTCCAGATTGAACTCTGAGTCGACACTCCAAACTCGATTTTTATATCCAGAGGGCAATCAGTTTGCATGCAGCTTTATAAGCTGAATATTTGCGAGACTTTTCACAGCTGAACTGCACCGAAAACTCGTCGACGTTGAAGTATTGCGAACGTGACAGATCTGTCGTCAGAGATCGTAATTTCACGCCACTCGCTGCACCTACGACCCTGTAGCATTCTGATGAATGCTGACAATAAAACGTATCAGAGCTGGATTGAGGCGTAACGGCTTTCATCAAATCGGTGCAATCGAATTGATGAAACAAATCGATACCTAATCATCATGATCCTACCACATACTTGTAGGTATGTGGTGGTAGTAGGGTCAATGCAGCATGTTATCTTTCTCTTTATTTTTCTATTTCTCATCATCTCAGTGCCCACTCTTTGCACAATTTTAACGGCATGTATATAATCCATAGATATTTTCGATCCAAAAATGTTTGAATCTTACTAATCCTTTTGGGGTAGTCAATATGGAATCTTTATAGTTTCGACACGTCGGTCGTCGTCCGTGTCTATCCGCAGCTTAACTTAACAGATTTAATTTGGCGTGGATAGGTACCTATGAATAAAAAATTATAGCCTTAAACATTTTGTACACATCGTCCTTTTAGCCCTAAGCTAAACAATTTACATTACGGCCAAAAAGTAGCTTAATAAAATCTACTAAAAAAGAAATTTTGAAGGAATATGAATTTCGTATAATTATGATTTTAGATATTGGAGGTTAAATGTGGTACAGAAAACCTAAATATTGTGTTTTCCATAACGTAATATTTTTAAGTTTAAATTCTTGTTCATCTACTATGCGGTATTTTCGCTACCCACGTTTAACCAATCGAATGTTTATTTTAGAATATTTCGTTTTACCAGGGACGATAATTATATTAGCATCATCCTTGGCTTAACCTACATCTGACTTATGTAATGCGGAAGTTACAACGACTCGGTAGATCCATGTATAAAAATGGCTGTCATGGAGCGCAGAAAAACACTTTTGATCTTAATAATTTATGGCTATATGTATTTAGGGTCGCTGACAATAAAAGTAGAGACTCAAACATGTTTAATAAATTTTTAGTCTGTTCAGTTCCAATTGTTAATAAATTGTGTTTAACGCAGACTGGAAACATTTAAAGCACCTCTGGCTCTTTAGGATTGTTGAAACTCAGAATTATTTATGTAAAATGGTGCTCTGAATACGGCATATGATTCTGAATTTAAAATTTACAATCTTGAAATCTTGTTTACACGTAGAGTCTGAAGTCAATCTATGCCTACGCCTAACGGGACAACGTTGTGCCTAGGACATGTTAAGATGGAATGGATGGCTTGGCACAACATCTACTATACTACCATCCTCTCAGCTTTGCCGGCTATACCCACGGGAAAGACAATGGTCAATACCATGTAAGGCTAACTAAGCCGCGGGATTCCTCACTATGTTTTTCTTTACCGTTAAGAACTCGTGGTAATGCGCATATTATATTTTTTTCGTAACGAAAAATCCATTGATGGTCGGGATTCGAACCCACGACCTTCTAAAGTACTAAAGTAACTCTTTCAACAAATTCTATAGCTTTAGTTAAGTAGACGAACACGAGCTGGTCCAAATATGCCAAGACTTTGAGAATTTGAGAAATAGTTTGTTAATAGCAGTCAACAACGTATAGAAAAAAATATCTTATGTTTTAGTTTATTTATGTGACCTAGATTTTGCTCAGAAAAGCCAATCGTGATAGAGCACTAGATACTGAACTATCAATACCTCTAAATTAAACAAGCAACTTAAACTATTTCCCAGGAGGCAATCTACCTACACTGTCTAAAGTTGACATACACAGTGTACGAAGAATAGCTAGAAAACTTTGGTTTATCTCTATATTAAACAACAACAATTTCCTGCGTTCTCGATGTGATATTCTTATATTTGGTGATATTTTGGAAAAAGTCCAGGTCCGAAGTAGGTACCCTAAACCGGAGAGCGTGTATTAAGAATGTAATGAGAGTGAATGAGGCGAAAAAAGTATGTCAGGATCGTAGCAAGTGGAGATCCGTGGTCTCTGTCTACCCCCATGGGAAAGAGGCGTGATTTTATGTATGTATTGTATGTATATTTTTTCAAATAAAGTAAGAATCAAATCGGTCCACTAATGACGGAATAACAAATAAAAATTCATTTATTTAAACACAGAACCACCTCCTTTTTGAAGTCGCTTACTAATTGAATCTCAAGTATATTTTGCTGTTGACAGTAGTGATTTACAAAAACAAGTTGCGTAGTACACGTTCGTCCAACGTTCATGTCACAGGATCAGCTTAGCCATAAAACACAGCTGGCTACAAACAAAAGCCGTTGTGAAATGGCTCGCTCTTTGATATTGTCATTCCGGAATTGGGTATTTAGGTTCATGGTTAATGTAAAATAAGGTATTCAATTTTAAAGACTTTTAAAGCCTTAAATGTTTACAGGCGGTAGGCGCAAGTTATTGTTTGCAAAATATAGTAATAAGTTTGGTTTAGAATGAAAATGGATTTAGCTGAATACGTCGTTTTCATTATAAATCCGTCCAGCCGTTTGAGCGTGAAAGAGTAACAAACACACTTACATGCTTACACACACAAACTTTCACCTTTATAATATTAGTAGGATAGTAGGTTTAAAAAGCCGTGTTGGCTAATGCCGGGTTCCTATATCCAACTAACGGATGTACGTAGGTCGGTTGTCATAGCGACGTTGTTATCTGTCAAAAAGTCTCATACATTTTGTGTTGAATAAACAACGTTGCTATGACGACCTACGTAGGTACGGACATCCGTTAGTTGGATATAGGAACCCGGTATAAGTGGATAAGTACTTCGACTTTCGATCCGAAGGTCGTGAGTTCGAATCCGGCCGTGCATCAATGGACTTTTCGTGTTGAAAAATGTATATGCACTTTCACACGAGCTTTAAACGGTGAAAAAAAACATCGTGAGGAAACCCGCGGCTAGTCAGCCCCACACGTATTGATTGACCATTGTCTTTACTGTGGATATGGCCGGCTAAGCTGAAGTGATGGTTTAGGTGCTGGGCAAGCCTGTGGCGCCTATACCATCTCAACAATGTCTCAGGCACTACAGTGTCCCGTTAAGTGTAGGCAAAGCTTGCCTCCTGACTCTATATAAATCATCTAGTAAAGATGTAAAGGCCTGAGTAGGATAGGATAGGATTATTGGTAGTTGTTGCACAACCTGCTTTGTATTTGGACTGTGACGGCACCCAATATCGATAATACTCAGTATCAGACACGTATAGGTTCACCTATATACACGTACACCATAATATTATACGAACGCCCTGCGGGTTACCCCAGCGAGTATAAATCATATGTGTTCTATAACTTTGTTGTTCTCGCTTGTAATTTGAGACACGTTTAGTTTCGAAGGGATATGGTGATTAACCTTGCTGCGATATTTATTGGAAATTATTTGTAACACTTTGATAGAAAATTTGATTTGTGATTCAAAGTCTAGCACCTATTTGGACCAGCAGTTGTCTCAGTATTGCCAGTCAGCGCGGTAATGCACACAGTATTTTGTTCAAGCTTCCGTCTGGTAGTGGCTTGGATCAGTTGAGCTATCAATAGATCGTTTACATTACGTCGATCGTAATTTAAAATTAAATTTGAAAGGAAAAACTAGCCGAATGGACCCATAATAATATGTTAAATATGGAATTAGACATGTAATAAATATATTAAAAGTAAGTTCGTATGAGCAAGTGGTCAACTCTGGTGACGGAGTTTTTAGGCCGCCTAAAGGCCTAAAAAATAAATTGTTTCTATTAAATGTTTTGTAATCAATATTCCATATACCTACCTATCCCAGTTTGCTAATGTATTAATAAGTAAGTAAGTAAGTTCGTATGAGCAAGTGGCCAACTCAACTCAACCAACAATGTATTAGTGAATTTTCATTAGTATAAATGGCAATTTTAACCAACATGCCAGACATAATAAAACCAAGTAGGTATAGAGTAAATGCAATTATAGATTAATTCAAACATTGTTTCATCGTGTTTATTCGATTAGTAGTGGTATCGACCCTTTTAGGGAAATTAACCGGCGAATGAAAGCTGCTTAGATTAGAGTTCACCATGACGTGGGTTTATGGTGATTATAAGTAATCAATTAATTTGCTGCAATCTTCGATGCATTTTAAATAACAAGTACCTGGATGACCGAGCTTTGCAAGGTATTTTTTTTAAATCGTGTTTTTTGGTAATAAAACGACATTATCTAAAAATGAATCCTAGATAAATGTATCACCCTTTTATTTATGTAAAAATAGCTCGTTTTAAGGTATTATTATTATTTATAAGGTATAATATATGATCAAACGAACTTACAAAGTGAAGTTCGATCGATATTATATGAGTACGCTTCATTCGAAGTTATAAAACAAGGTAGTATCGTTTCATGCTACTGGCAACTTCGCACATTTAAAAATAAAATAAAATAATTTCCTTCCTGCGGTGTGGCCTGCGACGGCTCGTCATTATATTTAGAGAAGAACCACAAAATTTTTCTTTGGGTATTGGGTGGGAGGGTGTATATAACTTCGAATGAAGCGTACTCATATAATATCGATCGAACTTCACTTTGTAAGTTCGTTTGATCATATATTATATTTCGTCGCTTCATTCTTCAGTTATAAAACAAGGTAGATGTTTAGAGATAAAATTTTGTGTAAGAAAAAGCAGGTTTTAGAACATAAAATTAGATAAGTTTAGAACAGGTTTTATACTTATTATTTTACATATTTACTAAATTCCTGTTTACAATCAATCACTCTAGTTATTTATGTAATAACATCGATCTTGCAAAGTTATTGTCTTGCATCTACTAGCTAGATGATCAAATTTTGCAAAAGACTGCGATGTATTAGTCCAACCAGCCGTTTATCTAATAGAATCCAACGAGGGACCAGAGGCGCGCGCCGCCGACGCATGCGGCGGCGTGCCGCGTGCTGTGCGCGAATGGCGTCACGTCAACGCCGCTTGTACCCAGCACCTGCTTAATCCATCTACTAATCGATTGGGCAGATGCAGGCTTATGTGGTCGCTTGTAGGTTAATATTATACGACTAAAAGCGTCAGATCTGATAGTATTTGTGGTAGGTATGTATGTAACCCTCTACTATAGTAGCGGGACATATTGCTCTATTTGCTTGAAAATAAGGTAAAAACAATACTGGTTACTCATGTTTTGATCACATCAGAATACCTATCTTAATGCCGGTGGGATCAACAAAATATTTTCTAATTTATCAAGGGGAGTGTTTGCACTCTATTTCCAGTACTTAATGCTAAAAAAAAAATGACAAATTTCTTGGCGATTTTTTCTAAGTCTTCTTCATCCCTATTGGGTATCTAACCCGTGACATAGTTTTAAAACTATCTGTGGATCCCAAGCGGAGGTGTATCTCGGCACAGCTGGTCTGAGCTTGTAGACACCCTTGAGGAGGCGTTTCACCTGGTCATCGAAGGTTATTATTACTACCTAAGAGTAAAGATTGATCTGAACGATGACTGTTCAAATATCCGTAAGCTGGTCCGTTGTTAAACTATTCTGTTAGAAATAACATTACGTTTGGGAATGATCATACATAAGGATTTTGATTACGAGTATAACAGAACTGCCACCACAATTTAAAGGTTACATTGTACCGAATTAGAGTGTTTTTGGAAGAGATTTGAGGTAAAATATATAATGTCAGACCAAATTAGACTATTAAGCAGGGGAGACCAAGGCTGAAACAGCCAATTAGAGAATATTAGGATACCCTCAGCCTGATCTTTAATTATTTTTTGTATGCATTTCAAAACCAGTGAAAACGGTGGAAATGCATACAAGTAGAGCCTTTTCCAGCTTATAGTAAATGCGTCAACCGTTATAGCGTCTGGGTCTGGCCTCCACGAGGCATAGCTTTAATATTTTGCGTTGGTGCGAGAAGCGAAAGATATCTCTGGTTCGCCAAAAGTTTTGATAATCCGATGCTGAAAGATACCATTAAATGTTCGGATTAACTTTTCTAGATTCCTGATCTGCTATGTTGTCTTTTGTTTTAATATATGAAGCGAACAGCCAGATGTTTTGCCTTTAGCATCACTGCCAAATGTTTTTGTTAAATCTGTCAGATGAGGGAATTGGATCCCTCCCATCCTAATAATGTAACTTATAGCAGTTGTGCAAAACGTTTTATACCAAGAAAAACAGCAAGTAACTCAAAATAATAGATATGGAAATTGATCTCACTATCTTTCCATCCACCGTTTACGCGCTTGTTCTAACAACATGCGCCCCAGTTCTAGTACCAGTTCTAGACGCATCTGTAAAAAATTCTAGAACGAAATCAAGTTCAAGAGAGAGTGTGGTGTAATGAATATTTTTTAACCACCGTTTAAATCTGGTAATAAGGAAACAACAGGTTTGAATTTATCTTCTTAGATTTGATGTTTTACAAGAGTTACAGAGTTACCCCCTTATGCTTATTGGTTCAGTAAGCCTACATTAGCTTTTTAGCTTGTTTAGCTACTAAAACGGATATTAAATCTGTTGCTATCTCTTTTCATTGACATAAGAGTAACAAGAAAAAAAACATTCTTTAAATCTATATTAAATTGTCAATTCTTTATGAATAAGACCATAAGTATTTTGCGTCGTTTGTTTGATGGCAGTGATATTGACATATTCACAGAGTTGTACATAAATCTTAATTTTTTTTTTTTTTTTTTTTTTTTTTTTACAACTTTTGTAAGAAAACTTTTATCTTATTAAATTTTTATCGAAATTGACCTCGAAACCTAAACAGTTAAGTAGCTTAAGTGTTTCTTTGGCACTTATCGTAACTATAACCTAGGCAGAGCCAATCGTCGAGATAAATTACGGATATGAATCCGCAATGTCTCAGAACCTACAACTTCTTTCCTATCTTTGTAAAAGTTCGAGGGGCCGAACATAGCCCGCACTAAATACAAACGTAATTTTGTCAAATTCCTTGCGGTCAGATGTAGATACAAGGACAAGTAAGTGTGCTTCTTTAAGAAAGATAGTTGCCTTGCCATGAATCCATGGTTAGGTATCATTTTCGATGCAGTCCTATGGTCTTCCATTTTAAAATGGGCATTAGAAACTAATATAATTAGCTGTATAAGGTTTAGTATAAATCTATGGCCGCCATAAGGTTTTGGTGTCAAAAAAAAAAATGTGACAAGAATTGATTCTTTGTGGTTTACATTTAGTAATGGCACCTAAGCCACCAAGGTTCTGGATGGCCAACCTCATTTCATTCTTTTCTTTGATTGAACTACAGTTATTACAATGATAACTTTGTTCTACCTTACGAATAAAAGGTATAGGTACTGTTACGAATAATATCCAAAATAACTTTATTATTAGTAATGCCAATCCAGCAATTTTAATAAAATTGTAATCTGCTGGCATGTACCTGCGTTACTGTATCGTAGGTAGGGGCATATGTTTGGTGTAGCTCGAGCTCGCCGACGGACGCGTGAACCGCGACGACGTCGTTAGATGGGCTCGGCGGTACGGTTGTTGCGTTGTCGTCTTGTATGCAGCTGTCCCCCCCCCCTTCTCAATGGCGGATAACGAGGGGGTAGACCAGTTTTCCTGGTGTTGATAACGGCCAGCTAACGACTAAGTACCCGAAGAAGAAGGCTTCGGATTAGGAGTCTTTTTGATCTACAACCCTTGTTTTTCGATAACCTTTGAGGTTTTAAATTATTTCAGTTTGCTTCCAAAGAGGGTTTTATCTCTTTCATGCTCCTGTATTAAAGTCAGGAACGCTTTCTCCAATCCTGGAGTGATAAGCTTGGTTCTGACTTGAGATTCGGTATAGTTTGTCAGTATACGACAGCCGTCAAATAATATTTTTACGGCTTGTACCTTATCATCGCTGGTAAGCAGTAGATTGCTTTGTTAATTTGCTGAATTTTTTTTTTTTTTTTTTTTTGGTACTCACTAACTCAGACACGGCAGCGGATATTTCCGCGTTTAATGTATGTGCTTTTAGTAGTTTGCAATTACAGGGAATGGAATAATCTTTTGACAGATTTTCTTTTACTTCCTTCTGTATTCCTTTTTTTGAGGATTGGTATCCAAAGTTGGGCCAGCTTGTCATGTATACATTACATGTTTGTATATGACTGTACACGGGAGGTCATCTAAAGCATCGCCCAAGGCCTGTAACAACTCAGGATCGAGTTTCGGCACAATCTCAACAGTCTCTTGCGGAAGCACTGATGTCTCCTCCAATTTCGTGAGAGGTGACGGTGCAGGTGGTATTCCACCATCGACATGGATGCATTTTTCATTGAATTGCAATCCTTTACATACGAAAAATAATTTTATTATTTTGAGGGTAGTTGAAAAAAAAAAATTTTCGCAATAAATTTCTTAGAAAAATAAAAAGGAATTTTATTTTCGTCAAGATTTGAGAAGAGAAAACCTTCGTGTTGACCTGCAGTCGAACCTCTAGGCTATTTTTAAGCATCATGCTAACCCATCGTGATAACCCGCAGTTAATCCTCCAGGGAAGCTTACAGACGCTGATTGTCAGACAGTATCACTTCACTTATTTTGAGCATCATGCTAACCCATCGTGATAACCCGCAGTTAATCCTCCAGGGAAGCTTACAGACGCTGATTGTCAGACAGTATCACTTCACTTATTTTGAGCATCATGCTAACTCATCGTGATAACCCGCAGTTAATCCTCCAGGGAAGCTTACAGACGCTTATTGTCAGACATTATCACTTCACTTATTTTGAGCATCATGCTAACCCATCGTGATAACCCGCAGTTAATCCTCCAGGGAAGCTTACAGACGCTGATTGTCAGACAGTATCACTTCACTTAGGTATAACAAATTGTAAAAAACTCACCTGGGTTTTCATCGGAATCAAATGACGATGAATACACAATCACGCGAAGTATTTTCTTTACGAAGTTTCTTAATTTCTTTAGTGTAATATTCTAACTTTTCGTCGGCACTACGTTTCGGCATTTTATCAAATTTTTGCTTTACTAGCTAGAAGTAGTGCCGTACTAAGGTAAAAGCGTGTGCTTGTTGCCGCGCACGAAAAAATAATGACGAGCCGTCGCAGGCCACACCGCAGGAAGGATATTATTTTATTTTATTTTTAAATGTGCGAAGTTGCCAGTAGCATGAAACGATACTACCTTGTTTTATAACTGAAGAATGAAGCGACGAAATATAATATCATCATTGGCCTTTATACATCTTTTGTAGATGATTGAGATGACGTCAGTCAACTTACATCCGTAAGTTGAATATTGCAACTGGGAATAAGTCAGTGAAAAGCTATCGCTGATATTTATCATTCATAGCTTCAATTTTCAATTATCATGAACAAAATTCTGTTTGTTTTAATTCGGATAAAATAGGAGCACAAACAAAAATAAAATAAAAAAACTCTGAAATAGAACAGGCTAAATTCTTGTCAAATAATCTGGATGAGTACTTAATTCGGATGCCATGATGGAAAAGTCGTAGGCAGAAAACTCTTAAACAAAGCCTTCTTATCACAATCAGCTAAAAACAAAGGATTAGCCGTGCGATTGAATGAGTGTTGCTAACTTGTACTCGAAGCTACAAAAACTGGGAATGACCTCTCCGATAGAATTAGAGTTAACAAACTGAGCGTTCGCCAGCAACTTGTTCAACTTTTCGTGAAACAGCCCGCTAGAAGAGTGCTGCCACAGTGCCTATAATGCAGTAGCGTAATAGTTTGTAAAGTGCTAAACCACACAAAGGTGTAACTTTGAAGTCGTTAAGCCAAGACGGAGGCCTTCAGGCAACTCAAAAACTCTGGCACCAAAGTTGGATATTTGCTCATACGAACTTACTCGTACTTAATTGAAACTTATAAAAATTTTAGATTCTCACGTTTGAACCCGCAATAAATAGTTAAACACAATCAAACTCTTAAAACCAAAGTTCTTTAATGAACTTAGCTACAAAATCTGTGACTACGTCCAGTAAATTTTGATAATATCATATTGAATGCTTGAGCACCGATCAAACATTTTCAATTCATACATTTTCATCAACAAAAAGAAAGATAAGAAGATTTATAAAGAACACTTTAAAACAATTAAGATTATAGTTTCTTTACTTCATCCATTCACGCTGTGGTAGGTACAGTACGTTCCCTGTGGTCCTACTTCCCAATGGACGTACTTATGTGAGGTGGAGAGCATGAAAGGTTTCCCTTTTCATGAATGTTTCTACATAGTTTATGCAATTACATTTTACCCGCGTTCTTTGCTGGAAATTTCGTATTTTTGCAGATCTAATTGAAAACCTCAGTTGTTCACGAGATGTAAACATTTGCTTCGACACTGTATCCTTGTTTTTATTTCTTAATTCTGCTAAAATACTTTTAGGATATAAACATACAAGTATACATCAACAAAAAAACGCGACTACCCTACAAGGTAATTTTTTCTCAAATCATCAGGCTTTCAAAATCTTTTGAAAATGGTAAAGGTCAAACAGATTTCTGAAAACAGAGAATTTGATTCGATATTGATTTCAATATTAATGAAATTCTAAATTAAATCATTACAATTTTATTATTATTGAATACCTAAGAGGAAAAAAACAAATAATGAAATGATTATTCAATATTAGCGAAATCTAAATAGCAACAAGCACTAGGTTACCATAGCACTCAGCCAGTCCCGGCAACTTTTAGAAATTTATTTTTCACGAAACATTTCCAAGCGCCTCAAAAATCATTAATCAGGCTTCATTTTGGCAGTGACCCAACGTCCTTACTACCCTCTCATTTGTATTTACTGAAAGAGTTTCTGATCATAAATCATGCTATATTGATAAATGAATCCATTTAATTTTTTCAAATCTGTTTGAGAGGCCACGTCTGCGCTCGAAAATAATGTTTCTATTTAAAACGGTTTTCGACGATATTTCGGATAAGTTAACGATATCGTTTATAACGTCATTAAATTTATTAGACCTTCTTCCGTCGGCTTCCAGCTGCTCAAATTATTGAGAGGATAAAATTCAAGTTAACAAAATTGCCTGATAATTTCGGCTATATTTGTTCTGTCTTTTGTATTACTTATTCAGAATACGTTGCATACAAGTTGTTCGTCTATACTGATATATAAGTTGATGAATAAATATGTTTGTCTTAAATTCTCGCTCTTAACGTTTTTTATTTGGAAGCCAACGAACAATTTATTGCCTAAATATTTTATTATATCTATTTTTTTTTATGTTTGTTTGTTTTACTTTTGACTAGGTTAGGTACTCAGCAGGGCTATTATTTCCTTATTATTATTGTCGCGAAATCGACATTTAATTTTGTCACTATCACGACTAATTAAGTCCTAAATTTGACAGTAAAACTGTCAGATCTAGAAATGATTTTCAAAACAAACAAATTCGTATACCGTTACTAACTTTTAATTTACAAAAACTATGTAAGTATGTCCGTCCGTAGTGCATTATTTAAATAATAGGTAGGTAATTATTTAAGGATTCACAAAAACCGTCGAATAACAGTCGAACATATTCATTTTAATAAAAAAAAAACTGTGTCTTACAGTATAGAAGCAATAAACTAAGCAATAACAAAAACATTTAAAATTATCATCGGGTTTCGTGGTAGATGACATTATAATCACCGTGGTCACGAAAATTCACGAGTGACTATGATAAATCTGTTCAAGTCGCGAAGGTTTAGAACACAAATAAATATTTAATTCCTTTGTCGTCTATTCCCATTACATTTTATCTGATTAGTTTGTCTACAGAATGCAGTAGGCAACTCGGCACGGTCTGCAAAGCAAGCTAACACGTCGATACGCGATGAATAGCCCATCTCCTGACCGAAGTGCCGGAAGGATGTTCGCTCAGCCTTTTAGCGTGTCGTGTCTTTTAAAGCTAAGCTAGAAATAGTTTGATACAACCGACATCTCTATTTAAAGAGTATACTTGAGTTTTAACGTAATAGAAAAACGTTTTGATTAGAAGCAACGAGATAATAGTAGGTACTTACTTGTAATTTTAATGATTTTTATTTTTGACACTCATGTTTTAATGACTAAATTCAAAACCCTCTGTAGACTAAAAGCGCCTGATTTCGCACATTTGTCAAATTTCTTGCGTGGCTTATTCACTTCGACTGTACTTCGGGCCGGCCTATGAATATAAGATTATATCGGAGTATTTTAATTTATGGCTGGCTAGATTTACATTTTAATGCGTACACCAAACACAAATTCACATCGTGGTGTGTTGTGGTGCTCGTAAATGTCAAAACGTTATTTCACAAGGCGGTTTCCGACCACCAACCCTAATTATTTTGGTCGGCAATTAATCTATTGTACTAAACAACCTAAAGCCTTTGAACCGAAGGTAAATGAGTGCTGTTAAAACCAATATATTGCGCGGAAGTATTCATAGAACAGAGCGTTAGAATAGGAACGATTCATCTCCTAAATAACGTGTCTAAATATCGCACTGAACTACAACTCCTTTCAGCTTTTTATAACAAAACGGGTATTGGAAGATTCTTTTTAAAAATTCTCACAAACCCCTCGTGAGTAAGTTCGTTCTAAGCTCGCGTGCTCTATCTCAAGCAGCATCATCACTTACGGGTGAGATAATAGTGAAATGCTTTTGGTACAAAATGTTCAATGTAGTTTAAGCAGCCTGATAAAGAAATTACGTGTCTAAATCAGTTCTTAATAAACATTACCTTTCACCTGCGCCTGTCTAGACTTCGTAAGAACGGGTGATAAAATGTTACACAACACGTTATTATTTTGCACAAAAAGCTCTATCGTTTTATTGTTGGATTTGTTTCGTAGTTTTTTCCTTATCCAACATCCGTAGCGAGATTAGCCCGCAAAGTTATCTCAATACATGTTCTGTGTTTTATATTTTGTAAAAATAAAATGTTCATCTTCGCTTTGTTGGCTCGCGTCGTGGTAGCGACGTCTCGGAAGCGAGGGTCCGCCCGTCACTTGCGTTAAGTCTCGGCCTCCTTCGAACTTTTAAAGTATCCCACAAAGGATTGAATGTCGAACTTGTTTACCCCAACTTTTCCAAACAAAAGGCAGAGCTGAAGTGCATTTCAGTGCGATTTATACTATATCTGCCGCAGTGACATAGGAATATGCCTTAATAAATATACAAAGTTTTTGTTGTTCATAACTTTTCCCACTGGCTTTTGTTCAGAATTTTGGTGTCAGTAATGTCTTTTTTTAACTCTCAAAGTAGATACATAGCGTATTATGTAGACATTGTTCTGAATATTCAAATTCTACAACTAGGGTAACTAAACGCAAAGCCCCGCTTGTTAAAACGTTGTATTCGGAAAAGATAAAAAGTAAAGTTTGCAAAGAAAAACAAACGTTTAGACGTAAAAGTTGGGAGAATGCCTGTGCGATATGCAAATACTCGTACTAGCATCGTTGAACATGCCGCTAGCTATTTCTAGATTTGCATAAAAGAACAGCAAAAAGCCTCTACATCCGTATGAAATAAACACAAAAATCGTACAGCGACATCTGTAGTATTCCAAGCTTGACCTTCAAAACGAGAAAACACGATGAATAATGCATAAGTCCACTACACATTGAGATAAATCAAAAGCATCCCACATTATTCTATTACTCGGCTCAGAGCTGAGATCCGTCGCGAATAAATAGAGAGAAACATCACGAGCCTTTTTTCTCGTAAGACGTTTCTCACTTATTCTTTTGGGGTTATGCCGTGACTGGCGGGGGCGCTCCGAGCTCATCATTTGCATCCAAATAGCTCCTATAAATTCGCTACCCGAATTTTCACCATTCTCTCCGTTCCTTGGGAGCAATTAAATACTTTTTTCTCGCGGCTCTCGGGTCCGCTCGATTTTTTGGTGTGAATAAATTCAGCTGGCCAGATTGCAGTCAACGCCAGCTAGCTTCATTAGATAAATTATTACGACGTACACCTAGTTTAATTGAATGTCTAGTCTACCTGGGACTAAATTTGCCGGTCAAAATCGGATTAACTAATTGTTTAAATATTCCAACGCATATTTATTCTGTCATAATCATGAAACGTTGTATATCTTGTTTATTTTTGCTGAAGCAAGGATACTTTACTTGAAAGATTACGTCGTATCGCTTCTGTATTTATATCGTTAATTTGTCTCCATTTATTACCCGAAGTGGCCATAAAAGGCTTCATTTACTTTTTATCTCTTTCAGAATGATCTCTAATTAGTCGAGTCACTTGCTAAGTACTAAATACTCGTGAATGGATCGCCAGTGGGTTTTGGTCTTGTGTTTTACTATTATTCTGTGGTTTTACATCTCGGTTGTGTTTTACGTCTGACATAAATAACGCTGTGCCGTTTCGATAAAATGCTTACCATTTATGATAATTATGAAGAAGAAAAAGGTAATATCGGAGTGACAGAACGCTTCACACTAGAAAAACAAATCAATATTTCACACTTAAACTTGCAGAATATTTTTTCATCTCGTTTGGAACTAAGTGATGGATTTATGCTATCGACAAGATTCAAATTCAAAAATCATTGATTCAGTAGGACCTCTAGGTTTACATTTAAAAATCTGAGGAGCTATGTGAATCTACTTCTGTTCAATACCACGAAAAGGATTTAAATCTAGCACGATAAAGCAGGCAGTTTAATATCAATCACAAAACATGTTGTTGTAAAAATATTTGTTTCTGGGAATAGAACTCTTGGTCGAAAATTCTTGGCATTTTTGTTCAACAGTTCGGGTTTGAGACTCGCCAGCTATGTACGTTTGTTTAAGGGTGCAGACCGAATTCTTAGTGGACATTCTGTTGCATTCTCCGTGAAACTGCACACCATGGTATTTAGAATTTTATTTTTCCATCAGTATGTTTTCATAGATAAAGTCGAAAGATTCCTCGTCTACATTCTTTTGTACCAATACGTTAATTGAATTAAATTTGAATTGAATAAAATGGAAACATACTAAAGAAGGAAAAGGAATGAAGAAACTGAAGAGGCTCGGTTCTTTAAGGAAGTCGTTATACTCGTACACTCGTATACGATGTATAATGCATGAATCGAAATAAGCCGTATTGCGTCCACAACGATATATCACAAACTTGACAATCGAATCATTTTCTATCGACGAATGATTTCTTATTATGGTGAGAGCCAACGGAACGAGCTCAATGGCTCGGAAATGATAAGCGTTTCAAACATTTTCAGCCACTTTGTGTAGGAATTCGTTTTTGTGTGTTCGTTTCGATTGTTATCTGATGCATGTTTGTGTCTATTTCCGATTGCGGTACGGCTGGAAATTCTTGGTCAAACAATTCAGACAATGGTTAAACTAAAAATACTCGTATTACTAAAATTTGGGAAATTTGGGAATTATCTAAGAAATAACATAATAATATGTAATAAAATAATTTTATGAAAAAAATTGGACATTCACATACTAGAGTCATTTCCAAGGAATGCAACTTTATGATTGTTTTAATTACCAGATGACTGATTAGTGATTACTACTTTAAAACGTTTTTTTAAACATTATACGTAGTAAACATTCAGACTCGAGACAAATATTTGCAGATCAGACAAACATTTGTGCCGCGGCGGGGATTGAAACCGCAATCTCCCACGTCTCAGGTTTTCACCCACTGCGCAACAAAGGTAATTTGATCTTAACAGTAGATTGTAAGGTTGAAGTTTCATGCGTGAGTATTCAAAGTTTACTTACCCTGAAAGTAGGCAGGCATAAATAAAGTTTCCAAACTTGCGTAACCTTACGATAGCTATCTCCTTACCTCCTTGGAAGCATGTGAACATTCGATAAGTTCGCGGTCTTGTGAAACTTAGTTTATCCTTAATGATGAGTTCTCTCAACTATTCAGTGGATTAGTTAAGTATTTAATGGAGCAACTTTTACGCAGGCTACGTATGTTATAATGGAGGATCTTTTAGTTTATTAGATTTGGATACTGAGAAAAAAATCTTGTTTGTTGGCTTTGTAATTGCAGCCGCGGGATTTTTACAGCGACTTATTTTGTAACTAGGCGGGATACGAATTGAACCAGCTGTGCTTGTACTGATGACAGAATCATCAGTTTAAAATGGCGATACAAATGTATCCTAACATTGGTCTTTATCTCTTTACTAGATGCTTAATGTCAGGAGACAATTTTTACTTACACTTAACGAGACACTGTGTAGTGCTTCGGGTATTGTTCAGATGGAATAGGCTTGCTTAGCACCTAAACCACCAACCCTTATAGCTTGTTTTTCCTGTGGATATCGCTGGTTAAACTGATGGTTGAACTTATATTATGATTTATATAAATCCTATAACATTTAATACAATATACATATATTAGCACACTATTAAATCGTAAATTTAATCTGTCAGAATAAAAAAACAGTTTGATACCCTACTCACTAATTGTCAGAAAGCAGGGACTCGGAAATGAATAAATGGCAGAACAAATAGGAAAACTGAGGGAGGGACCATTATCATACCTATTTGGTATGCTGAGAATCTGCCAAGAATTCAAACTTCCGCTACAAGGAAATTAGGTGCTCACACGAGACAAGAATGGATCCATCTCAAGCTGGTGACATTTTGCGAAGCATTTCTCGATTAAGCTGACATCTCACTAAGTAGGTTCTATGCAAATAAAAGACGCTAGAGCGTGGTTTGTACACCGCACATCGCACCGCATGGTGTGGTGAAAAGTTTTAGTCGCTTGCTGATATTTTGCTCAATAAAGCACTTACTTTGCAACACAATTATTCAAAAATCATTAAAGTTCTCAGTTGAACATGCACTGTCGTTCGTCATCTACATGTTCTTTGTTTAAACATTTTATAAATAAATCTACAAGGAAATTAGGTGCTCACACGAGACAAGAATGGATCCATCTCAAGCTGGTGACATTTTGCGAAGCATTTCTCGATTAAGCTGACATCTCACTAAGTAGGTTCTATGCAAATAAAAGACGCTAGAGCGTGGTTTGTACACCGCACATCGCACCGCATGGTGTGGTGAAAAGTTTTAGTCGCTTGCTGAAATTTTGCTCAATAAAGCACTTACTTTGCAACACAATTATTCAAAAATCATTAAAGTTCTCAGTTGAACATGCACTGTCGTTCGTCATCTACATGTTCTTTGTTTAAACCAAAGACGATTAATATCTAGAAGACAGACAAAGGCCATACACAAAATCGTAACCCTAAAAAATAGCCTGAAAACTCTAAAACATCAATTTTATCCAAGAAATTTCAATTACTTTCTAGTTAAAAATGTTTAAATATTGAATATTGTTGCTACCTACTACTAAGTATTGAAATTTCTTGGATAAAATTGATGTTTTAAAGTTTTCAGGCTATCTTGTACTGCGGGATCGGGTTACGATTTTGTGTATGGCCTTTGTCTGTCTTCTAGATATTAATCGTCTTTGGTTTAAACATTTTATAAATAAATCTATTATCATGTGACCACAAAAAGCATAATTTATCAGCCTTTACCGACTTTATTTATTTCTTAATGTGCAAATTCACTAAATGCAAGTCCAGATGTCGTGTTAATCTCATTCCACACGAGTAAATTACAAGATCGGGAGTGAACACTTGGCCGTTAGCCAAATGGCTGGTCGCATCAGCCGCGATTCACGACGCGACCAATAATTTTCTTTCGTTCGACGTCGTCGAGCGAATATCTTAAATTTTTTGATTGGTGCGGAAAAGCTCAAAGGAATTTGCTTGCATTAGGCGCTTTTGCCTGTGCCAAGAAGAGTTCGTGTTTAGCGTGAAATGGGTTTCGTTCTGGATGAAAATGAAGACTCACCGTTTTTGTATTTCACACGGCAGATAATAATTTACGGGATCAAACTAGTTTATTCTACCTGGAACGTTTACCTACTTGCTTCTGTTTACTGAAGTTGATCTTTGTGTTTAAAGTTACTGAATATTAACGAGGTTTACAAACACCTCGACTCCGCACTATTTCTATCCACCCACATTAGTTACGACAACCTTATGTACGAAAACCACGGCATAAAAGTAGGGTCAAGGAGAAACAAGGAAAAAAGGGATTTTTAAGGGTTATTACAACGAACATTACCCAGGTATGTTGTACCTGGCCGTACCTCATGCCACGTGTTAATAATGTTACTGTCAAACTGTTCCAAACCTTTGATATGGGTCAAAAGGGGTTCAATAGCGAGCGAGATTGGTCTCAGTAGCATATTTTTGACTGAAAACCTGCATGAAAACAGAGTGCCAATATTGATAGCGAGGAAAATATTAAACTAGAGAAATTGGTTTAACAGAAATATTTCGCGCCTGTACTGCATTTTATTGATAACTCGTTATTTGGCAAAAAAATGGTTTGGGCTGACGTTTGGTGGCTGCAGGCTGAAAGCCGAGGCATCCGATGTCGATTTATGTCAGCGTGTGGGAATTGATAACTAGATTTTTAGTATTTTATTTTTTATAGTGTTAAACCACTTAAGAATTTTATTATAGGTAAATGAAAAAATTACTAAAAGTTTCAATTCCGGCGGGATTCAAACCCGCGATGATACTTTACTTTACTTAATTATATTTAGAAATATAACGGACACTGGATTTTATCGACCATGTCCTTAAAATTCCCAATATGATTTATGACCACAAAAAATTAAAAATAATAACTTTAGTTAATCCTTAAAATGTAAATCACCTTACCTAGTAAACTAAAAGGTTGCAAACAAACAAAGCTTGTCTATATTGAACTCTAACGAGGGAAGGTAGAGAATTCCTATCCAAAGGCATGATATCGCCGCTATGCAAGGAGAATAGTTCGCGAGGAATTTTTTCAGTAATTTAGATTCAATTCACAGCAGCGATGGCGAGCAATAAATAAAGTGCATCTCCAAATGAGGGTAGATGCTTGGAAATAATCCAACTCACTGGCAGTTTTTGCTTCGTTACATTGCAATAAAATCCGCCTTGCCGAAACATAAACTGCGAACATATCTGCGAGGCAACTACTTGTTTATCGTTATGTGATGTTTGTGGGAGTTCGAAACTTTGAACTACCGTTTTGATCTACAAAATGCTGATCATTACAACGTAGCCTGTATTTTACAAACTGTAGGTTTACGAGTGCTTCTAGGTATATGACTTTTTTGTGATCGGAGGGGCTTGATTCACTCATCAAGTGGTGATTCATCACTCAATTCTTCAGCTGAAAATCAGAGTGTAGACTCTAGGTAAATACGAGCCTGTGCGTAAGGTATTTAATAACAGCTAAAAAAAGAAGAACTGAAAATGAAGTCTCTGAAATTATCTCAGACATTTGTATCTGTCTGGTCATCTGTCTCTGGCGCTGATTCTGTTGTAACACTGACTAGTTAAATTATTGCTAAACAAATGTTGCTAAATTCAAAATTAGTTCACGTTAAAGTTCAAAACAAAATAACATCGTGAGTGATCTTTATTTTAGCAAAATTAACGTGTATGTAGGTAGAAAATAATAGATCAAGATCCGTTTTGCTGAGATGAAGATCATCACACGGATGAAAAACAAGGTTAATAGTACCTTGTTCTTGAAAGGTTATTTTCAATGCTATGCTATATTGGTTTTACATAAGCTAGCTTGTTACGTACAAGATAAGAAAAGCGCTTTCGGTTTTTTTCATAGTTTAGTTAGTCAGTGTTATAACAGAATCAGCGCCACTGATTACTTTATTTTAAGAGTTTTTTAAGGAGGTAAAAGCATCACTTTGCTTGAAGATAGAAATCTTTCCTTGATCTTGAAAATAAACATGACTTTACGTAGTATGTTGAGAACCGCATGAATAATTATAATATTTTAAGCTCTCAGGCCACAGTTAAGCAATTTCACGATTTAGCGCTACAAAAGCGAAATACAGATTGCCGGTCTTTTAAATTTTTAATAAGCGATACAGTATTAATCTGTACGTTAATTGCCAACCCGTCGGCTGTACCTTTCCCGGATTCGGACTTTTCCATTTAAAATATAGCAATGTGTCCCTTTTATTAATAGCTCATGTTCACTCCTTTGCGAGGTAATCTCGATTGATGGGTGTCGGACGGACGGAATACTCGGTCACAAGGAAAATACATTTGTAAGTACCAAAAAAACAGTACTTAAATATATCATAATCATAGTAGGTGCCGCAAACGTACTGGTAGACAGAAAGAAAGAAAAATCTTTTATTTTGGTAGGACCTCAAGGATCACTTGTTTCGTCTTACATCCTAGGTGATTATGTGTAATTACCTGTTTCCACGCAACTCCCATAGCATTGATGACAAATTTTGTATGTTCAATGGCGCACGATTACGGAGGCCTATGAGGGTCAACAAACGCTTCAATTTTACATCTTTAAAGTAGAGAACAATTTTTGTTTTAATGATGAAGCTGCGCCCCGCGATGTTACCCGCGGTAAATAAGTTTCTACATTATATACCTCCCGTTCCCGTGGACGTACCGGGATCAAAAGTAACCTATGTGTTAATCCAGGGTATAAGCTATCCTGGTACCAAATTTCATTCCAGTCCAGCTGTTTTAGCAGGAGTTTGAAGGAGTTTTGAAGGAGTTACAAACATTACACCTTTATAATATTAGTGTGATTTACTTACTAAGCTTGACAAAAAGGACTACTTTGCAATAGCAGTTTATACCATGAATTAAACATTGATAACGTCGACTTGTAAAGCAATATAAAATATATAAAATAGCATAATAGTATAAAATAGCAATACATTGCTGATTTTCTTTACGAACAAGCCTCAAATTATTCTGTCTAGGTAACCATGTTTTGCTCTTCTATCCGAACAGTTCAATCGACATAATATATGGCGAGTAGCACCCGGCAAAGTCCAATAGAAACAACGTTCTGTCGGCTTTTTGCATATTTGGATTTCACATGTTTGTCTCCGAGTGCAACACGTCTTTTTTTAATTTTTAATAGCAATTGTAGAAATGTAACATGGCTAGGGCAGTCTATCATCGCTATTTCTTAGTTTTGACATATAGAGCCGTGATTTTGTCATCGAATGTCAAATATTATAATCAATTAAATGTAAGGGCGCTTCCAATTAAGACGATTCGTGTCGGACGGCTGCCTTGCCGAAAATATATAACGCCAAAAAATATGTATAGATGAATGTAACTCGGCAAGTCGGGCAGGTTTAGGTACAGAATTGTAATACAAGTATACTAAAGCCATATCTTTCACATACTTCAGAACAGTCGGCATGGAACAATCAATCACTAGTCTGTCTGGAATGTGTGGTTTTCCATTGATTACTACGAACTCCGATGCCTGTAGCGCGCGCTAAGCGGTTTATTCCAAGCTCAGTTTTAATGGAAACGCTGTATTGGAAATGGAATAATTCCTGGAAGTACTTAATGTGAATTGATTTGTTAAAATATGCTGTTTCATCACAGTGGGAAGTTCATCATTTTGGATGTTTGGTAACCAATCACAATCCAACAAAAAATTCTAATCACATAGCCTAGTTCAGCTTTAACTTTTGTGATGTAAGTGTTAAATATATTTATAAAATATTACTTGGGTACTTTTTTGTAAGTTTACCAAAATATTTGTATGGATGGTATCCGTACAAAATTAGCTCCGTACTAAAGCATTGGGTTAAACAGGGTTGCGTGATATATACTACTAATACTTTTTTATTTATCAATAACGCGAAAGATTGTATGTTTGTTTGTTACACTTACACGCAAAAACTACTAAAAATTTGCCTGAAACTTAGAATATTTATTATTCCGTGACCGAGTTGGTCAGAGGTAGTCCGGTTTGAGGAAGATCGCTTGTATCATCGCAGTTCGTCCGTCGGAGTCAAAAATATTGGCAAGAGTTTTCATGCTCAATAAAATAGTAAAATGAACTCTGTGAGATTATACTACAACCGCTTCTATCCTCTAATGAATTCGCAAAATTAAGCAACGCAAAATGAACTCAACTTTCGGACATTTTATCAGCACCTACTTTATAAAATTCTCTGGCATTTCTTGGAACTTAGACCTTAACTTGATAATGCAATTTAAGTTTTGCAGACAATGCGAGACTCGCCGCTCTTTGTTTTGAAATTCAATAAGGATTTTGTAAACGTACTATCTATCTATATAATCACACTAATATTAAAAAAGTTAAAGTTTATATGTGTGTGTGTGTATGTTTGTAACTCCTTCATGCTCAAACGGTACGAGTATAATGTGTACACATGTTTTGGAATAGAACCTAGCTCAAAACCCTTATTTTGTAAATCGTTTAGTATTGTTTGGCTATATTCTGTTTTGTGTGCCATATGATTAAATAAATAAACGGCTAGACGGATTTCAATAAAATTTGGTACCAGGAATGGATTAAAACATAGGCTACTTTTGATTCCAGTATTCCCACGGGAACGGAAACTCCGAAACGGCTGGAGGGATTGGATAGTAGCTAGTTATTTAAAAATGGTTAATAAATACCACGACTAAAATACTAACTGGAAGAGGGAAGCATAAGATACCCTTTAAATTTCAATTATTTACTTTAAGATTACAGATGAAAAATATTTTTATTTATATTAAAGTCAATTACTGATTAAGATTTTTTTCCGGACAAACATGCACAAAACCCGGCGGTTTTGTGCTTTTGTTTTTTTTTATTTGAATTGAATTGACTTTGATGAATATTAAAATGCCAATTAAAATATATTTTTATCTGTAATCTTAACTTAAACCTACTTAATTAAAAAAAGTAAAACAAAGCATAATTATTTCAGTTTAGCAATATAAGACACAAAACCCGGCAGTTTTGTGCTTTTGTTTTTTTTTATTTGAATTGAATTGACTTTGATGAATATTAAAATGCCAATAAAAATATTTTTTTATCTGTAATCTTAACTAAAACCTACTTAATTAAAAAAGTAAAACAAAGCATAATTATTACAGTTTGGCAATACTATTTACTACATTGGTAATTCACTAGTATTTTAAGACGTTGACTTTAAAATACAAAAGTTCAAAGTTCTAAGAAAATTGTAGCTCAGCTGTAATTAGACAGAACTAAATTGTAAAGCCAAAATGTATTTAGTGAGCAAGTTTCAGTGCAAATCCGAAATTACTGTTGCCGTAATGGGACATTTACGCGAAAATGCATTCCGCGCGGTCACTGCGTTGTTCGTGAAGTTTCAGCAATTCAAACTTATGAAATGGCATTGCAGACCTTTACTTTAATAATGAATACATTCTTATTAATAACAAGATAATAAACAACATGATGGCAAAATAAAAAATATATAAAACAGACTTTAATTTTGTAAGGAGAGAGCAATTTCTTGCACTCTCGAGATACATTTCATAACTCTTAAGGCTTCGGAGCTGTACGAGTGCCCCATACAAACGTAATACCATAACCATTTGAAATTTGTGCATATCTTCAGCATAGTATGGTATTATTCGTATTAGGATAGCATTTATCTAGGTCTCTGCCAGAAGCTTTTTTCAAAATACTTAGCTAAAGTGAAATTAAACCGAATCGCATTTTGCATATTTTTACATCATAGAAGACATGTTTTCTTTATATTTATTTAGTATTAAACACTAGAATATTTTAAGTTTCCTTCTGTTAGAAACATAGCTTATATGGTCTAGTAACAGAAAAACAACACTGTGTGAAGAATAAAAACAATTTTCAGTCATAATTTTTGGGACTACGGGAGACAACCAAATTTCTTGCAAAATAGCTATGACAACCAGTCTGGCGAATGTACTATTCAAACAGACGATTATATGAAACGCCCCGGAGTTTTAATGGCTGCTACAACCACAGAACTATATACTCTGACGAGGCTTCAACCCGTTCGAATAACGAAGAGCACTGACAACTCTGTAGAGCTATACTAAAATAGGACACTCCGACATAGACGGATTATAGTAAGAATGAACGAACGAGCGTAAGAACGAAGAAGAAGAAGAAGTACACCATCATCTCTGTGGCTACATCAAGGAAGATGTATTTTCTCTATGGGCTACATTCTACATTCTCTTTGGTCTGTCCACTGTCTGTGGTGTCATGTCAATTCACGAAGTCTTTCGAATTTTAGTTTTGGCTTTTTTGACGGGAATTCAAGATGGCGTGTTGTCTTTTTTGTTTTATTTTCCGAAATTTGTGTTTTGGCGAATGTTAATATGTAATAATGGTGGATTATTAACTGTTAAGTGTTCGTGAACGTACATAAGTGTAGGCAAATGAAACAAAACTGTATATCATTGCATTTCGAGTTCTCTCAAAAAAGTCCATGTAAAAAGCTGCAGTAAAGAACCCACATCTTTACTGACGCTGACTATGACTTTGACTCGACCTTGACTAAACAAACGAAAATATATACACATGGTAGTGGCTAAATGCGTGGCAAAAGCCGGCGAAGCCAAAATAAAGAAGAAGAAGAAGAAGAATTTTAGTTTGTTGACAATTTGACAATTATTTATTTGTTACAGAAAATTTAATCTAAGGCGTGAAATCATAAATAAAGATACGTGTAAAACATTGTTATTCAATAGTTTTCTGTAGTGTAATAGTGTGTTTAAGTAATATGAGTAAAATCAATGTGAAATTTGCAAAAACATGCCGCGAAGGAGTGCAAAAACGCATTTTTATGGCTCAATTTCCTCTATATGTAGATCGGTAAGCAATTTTATGCCATTTATTTCCAAAATTTGGTAAAATAATGATACAATTCGTAAAAGTTTTTGCAAGAAAATTTTCTCATACCGTATGTAGGTAAACAATAATAGTGCTTGACTAGATAATCCTAGCAAGATCGATTTATCGCCCCCAAAACACCCTATGTAGATGTTCAAATAAATGTATACTTACTTAAATTAATTATTAATTCTTTTATTTATGAAAAAAAAACCTACTAATAATTTAATGGAATCCAAAAATCCTAGCTACTGCTGATAGGTATCGATATCGATAAATTTTCGATAGTCACTAGGTACATCCCTAGATACTGCCAACATAGAGAATATAACATTTTTAAAAGACGCTGGCGTGACGACATAGATGCCTTCCATGAGGAGTGGTGGGAGGCGGCTGGTGATCGAAAGAAGTGGAAAGAGATGGGGGAGACCTTTGCCCAGCAGTGGGACACATTATAGGTTATTAAAAAAAAAAAAAAAAGTTGGCAGTATGTCGTGGTCAATATGTTCTGTGGTCGTGGTTTGGTTTTGTTACGTTGGTCTTATTGTTCACTGGGTGATTAATACATCGTCTAGTGTTCGTTTTGTTTGTATGGCACTTCCGTCTCTTACTATTACACGCTCTTTGGAACGCGCGGCGGATTGACTTTGCCGAGCCACGTCACCGAATTCTTAAGATTCTCATCAGATTCTCAATTTTTTCTAACGGGCCCAGTTCGGTGTAGGTACTCCTTATAAGTCCTAAATTGTAGGAGTTTTCCAGAAGAAGTCCTAAATTGTACACTCCCAAATATTTAAGTCGCGTTTCAGTATACAGGGTGAATTTTTGAGACGGGACAGTAAGGGCAGGTACCTTAAACGTTATAGTTACAGGAAAACGTTTTTAGGAGACTACCATTAATTTTTAAAATATTCTGAACTGCATTTACAGATTTTGGAAAAAATGTACAGTCAGCAAGAAAATGGCCATTTTACACAAAAACTTTTTTTGATGTCAATCGATCCTGTTTCTTATAAGGATCAAAAGTCTCTACTGGACCGACTGAGGTTTGAGTACTAGAAATGTCAGAAATCGCGAAAAACTTTTTTCGGAATTGCACGGTTTATACGGGAATACGCATAAGATAATTAGTGAGAGTCCTAATGGCGAGTGTCTAGCTGGCCTCATGGC
The DNA here is from genome assembly GCA_963582015.1 of Xanthorhoe designata. Classification (NCBI taxonomy): domain Eukaryota; kingdom Metazoa; phylum Arthropoda; class Insecta; order Lepidoptera; family Geometridae; genus Xanthorhoe; species Xanthorhoe designata. The sequence goes on along the minus strand of OY757042.1, from coordinate 4,786,027 downwards.
TTACGCAAAAGCGCCTACCTAAGCAGAAAATCATTAAAGTTGCATCGATAATCTTAAAAAACATAACATCACATAACATCTTATAAAACATTAGAATTGAAACAATTAAAATAAAATAAATCATTTTAATATGTTGTACTTTAGACTCAGACAAAAATAACTACATTTAGATGATCTACGAAATAAATTGCTCAAAATGACATTTTAATAAAATTTAATTTTTTAACAAGTAAGTACGTACATAAATTAATTGCAACTAACAATCTAGAATTTTCTCATAACAAACATAACAATGACCTGAAATAAACCAAGAATTCGAATCGAATTCGAAGATTGAAATTTAAAACTTTTTTTACTGACCTATTTTTTTCATACCTTAGCACATGGCCTGTGGACGCGCTAAGTCGCGAAGAGTGGAAGAAGGGAAGGGAGGCCTTTGCCCTGCAGTGGGACGGTTATGGCTGAATAATAATAATAATATTTTTTTCAACCAGCCTTTTTTCTCTTTATAACGGATTATAGCGGATCTACCCATAACAAAAAGTTTGACTAATTTTTAAGTTTGGCTCGGTACCGAAATGTATGGAAAAAGTTTTTTGCGATTTCTGACATTTCTAGTACTCAAACCTCAGTCGGTCCAGTAGAGACTTTTGATCCTTATATGAAACAGGATCGATTGGCATCAAAAAAAGTTTTTGTGTAAAATGGCCATTTTCTTGCTGACTGTACATTTTTTCCAAAATCTGTAAATGCAGTTCAGAATATTTTAAAAATTAATGGATAGTCTCCTAAAAACGTTTTCCTGTAACTATAACGTTTAAGGTACCTGCCCTTACTGTCCCGTCTCAAAAATTCACCCTGTATGTGCCTTAGACAGAAATTTCAAATCTTTGGGAATATCACACAGCGTCATCTCACCCCAAGCTAGGCAACTAAATGCTTGTGTTATGGTTATCAGATGACTGATATACTTTTTTTTTTTTTTTGTAAATAGATAAATATTAAATTTAGAATACACCCAGACTCGATTCAAATATTATTTTGTGTGTCCATAGCGCGGATGCGCGGATCGAACCCGCATCCAGCGCGTGCCAAGGAAGCTTTCGCCCACTGCGCTAAAGAGGTCGTCAAAACATAACATACTACATTCAGGGAGTCGCGTTGGAACAGGCATTAGAATCACCTAGCATGTATGACTAAACTGAAGTGATCCTTGATGTCCTACCAAAATAAATGATTTTTCTTTCTTTCTTTCATTTTCACCTCTTGACAAATCCTTGTTGCATCAAAGAAGCGGCGTCACAGACGAAGCTTAGCTCTCAAAGCTACGTAATGCAGCGGGTCCGGTTCATTTGGCGCTTCTCGCCTTTCGACGCCTGCTGTGAATAGAATCTAAATTACTTGAAAAATTCCTAGCTCTTAATGGTGAAAAGTGTCTGAATTGTTCAAGAATTTAGAAGGCTTTAAAAGTTAATAGTGTTTATCTTGTGCTTAAGTTGGTCTCGGTGTTGGTCTCACATTTAGTTGTCATTTATCAATAAGAATGTAACCCTTTTTGTAATGTGTTACTGTTTGTTTACCCAAATAAATAAAATAAAATAAAAAATAAAATAAATAAGTTGTATGTGTTTGGTTAATTGCAGCCTTAACTAATTAATTGCAGTATTTTAGTTGGCAATGTAAAATAAAACAAATAGTATAATCATTCTACATTCAAACCGTGTTGTACTCGTATATGACATCATCAGGCGCAAAAGTAAATACATTTCCGTAACGACTCTCTGCTATCCTCTTTAGAAGCAATTAGGTGTTTGTTTTCAGTGCAGTTTATTTATTTTAAGCTACAGAACCATTTGATATTTTTTTCTACACGTTTGTCAGTGGAAAACACGGAGAAACATTTTGCCCAGCATTGAGAGAGAATTGTGTTAGCAATAATAACAACCACTACATTTTGAAATGTTTTGGTTGTTGTTTTTATCGTTCTGTTTAAAGTAAGTTTATAGAACTCAGCTTTCAATCTTAGGAACAGACAGTATACACGATCTGAATAATTTATTAATATTTTGGGCAAATTACATCTCTCTTCCACCACTCTGCTGTATAAACAGCCTTAGAAAATAAAGCAAAAATCCATTAGTAAAGTTAATACATAATGGTGTAGAATTTCGCCATTTTGCGGTATTATTGATAGATTAATGACGTTTTACTTCAACGGGCGTAACCATGGCACAATTAAGTTTGCTGGAAGAGCTTGTAATATTATAAAAACCTAAGTAACTTAAAAATAAACACCGGCACTAGAATCTCTATCCTGGCTCAATTTATTGTGTGTGATTCATCCCTAAGTCAATGATACTTATACGAGGTTTGTTGTGCCGCAGCTAATCCTCAGATCCATTCCCTGGACTGATTGGCAACCCTACGATGACGAAGCAACTTCTCGATTGGACAGTCATTGGCAATCTTATTAGAAGTTATACCCCCAATTTGGTGTTAACTAACTGGACTGGCTCAGGATGTAATCGTACAATCAACTTTGTTTTACTCAACAAGACTCGACTGTTACTCAACAAAAGTAGTACAGTCAGTATCAAAGGCAAAATTATTCAGTACGTAACTGGCTCCACGCTATGTCTTTCATAGTTTTATTGAAAGAGTTAACCGAAATAAGCCGACCGAACTATAATGTCATCATGGGTTAATGTCGAAATTACTTTTAAAGTTCCCCTTCAAAGGGGATTTTGGGAATTTTAGTGTCAAATTCAGAAATTTCAGAACAAGGTGATTTTTACACTTAAATTACCAAAATTCCCTTTGCTGCTAAAATCATAATTTGTATGAGTATACCTGGGTGTAGGTAGGTATCGATACACTCACGCCTAGTGACTCACATGACAACATAAATATTTAAACTATTACTTACGGTATTCGCTAAAATATAATGTCTTGAGCATGCTTCTATCTGGCAGTGGCTTGGATCAGTTGAGCTTCATATAGGTATTTTAATGAAATACCTAAGTGTGGTTTTTAACACTAGGTATAATAAAATATATAAACTATGTACCTAGTAGTTTAGTTTATGTAATTAAATAATGAGTAAGCTAACCATTTTTATATTAATTAGGTATTTTTAGAAGTCTTTCAAAAAGTAGGTACTTCGAGATTTAAAATATTGGTAACTTAAGTACGTCAAAGAAGTCTAAAGTAATTACTCTAACAATTGATAAGAATTTTGTTTTTATTAAATAGGTACCTAATGTCAGAATAACAGATAAGCACAAAACTTTTATTTAATAAAAACAAAATTCATATCAATAGTTAGATTAACGGTAATTGCCAGCCACGGCCATAATTTAATTAGGTAGGTACTTAATATTTAAAAATAGTCAAAAGATTGTGTAAAAAGCCAAATCCGGCCATTGTATCAATGTATTTCTCGTTTTGAAAAATTTATATGCGCATCAACACGAGATTCTAATAGCTTCCGTGCTTCGGAGGGCACGTTAAATTGTCGGTCCCGGCTTTTAAAGTCGTTAAGCTGTGACGGAGGCCTTTAGGCGGCCTAAAAACTCCGTCACCAGAGTTGGCCACTTGCTCATACGAACGAACGAACGAATAGCGTCGATGGGCTTGCAACCTGTCACGTATGGAAAGTTAACTTCTGCTAAATGTTGGCATGTACTTAAATGTATTTGAAAATTCCTCTGACTACCCCCTTTGACATCTTCAAAAGATTTAAAATTGCCTAAAAGATCGAAAATAAATGTCCACTGCAAGCTATCAGAAAATACAGTCATGATCATATTTCAATAGTTTTTCATTTTTTAAAAGATTGTTAAGATTTTTTTATCAAATGAACACATATATATTTATTTAACTGCTATATGAATTCAGGAATAAGAAAGTAATCTCCAAAATCATTTCACCTTTTTGTGAAATCCAATAGAGATATGGAAAGGTACTTCCTTCCAAAGTTCCTTCCAGATTTCAATAGGTGGCAATTATAACAAGACGTAGCGAAATTTTTGTATAGAAACCGACTTCAATTTCGTAAGAAGAGAGGTTTACACTCTCCAGGTGCATTTCTGTTCATAACTCCTAAGATCCTCGTCAGATCTTCAAATTTTTTATGAGGCCACCTGGGAGTATACTAACTACTAAGTAAATAAATAATTTTCCAAATTGGTCCACTAAATGGCGAAGCAATCATCAATCAATCAATGAAATAAGAACAATAGAGTAGGCAAAAATAAATGAAAATAATGAAATATGATCACGACTGTATCCCGGGAGCGGTAGACATTTCTTTCAGACCATTATGCAATTTTTAGATCTTTTTGAAGATGTCTAAGTTATAGAGTAGGCAACTTATAGTTATTTATTTTCCTGTTGAATGTACGAATGTTTTGATAAGGAAGTATAAATTAAACAATTTGTGTTGGAACACCGCAGTTTAGAGTTGATAGAACTAGGAGTAGCAATTGAAGTTAAAATAATTCATAATGAAGTTTGTTATTTTCTTTGCCGTAGCAATTGTTGCTGTAAGTGGAAAAGCACTTACTTCGAAAGATTTGGTAATGACCGAAGGTAAGTCATAAAATTAAAAATGTTGTAGAGTAGTAGATATTTTCAATAATGCAATCAAGGGCGGATCCAGCTTTGATACCAGGGGGGGGTCACACATAGTCGTGGTCTAGTCACGAGAAGTTATAATTTTTTTTTAAATCATACATAAAAGTATAAAGTATTTTGAAACAAAAAACAACATGGCATTTCGATTCGTTTAAGGTCGGTCTTTATTTTCCGAGAAAGAACGCGAGCGAAGCGAGCAAAATTTTTTAAAGATAAAAGCAACGTATCACATAAATTTGCTTACGGTCAGCTCTTATTCTGTGTGAAACGACGCGAGCGAAGCGAGTAATAAAAGCAACTTAGCACATGAATTTGCTTACGGTTGGCTCTTATTCCGTGTGAAACGACGCAAGCGAAGTTGCGAAGAAAAAAATTAAAATTATATTTTTTTCCTTTAAAATGAAAGTATTTTGAAAGAAACAGCAACATGGCATTTCGATTCGCTTAGGGTCGATCTTTATTGCCCGAGAAACGACGCGAGCGAAGCGAGCAAATTTTTTTTTAAGATAAAAGCAACGTAAGTACCATTTCTCTTACGGTCGGTTTTCATTCTGCGATGAGGAATTACATAAACAAAATAAGTTTTGCGTCGCGACGCCTATAAATAATATCTTGTATGAAAGGTATTTGGAAGAGACACTTTTCTGTGTCCTTTAGCTAAAGTGCATACAAGACTTACAATTAATTTAAAAATAAACTTTTTTTGAAGATAAAAGCAACGTGGCACCTTGTTTTACTGAGGGTCGCTTTTAGTCTGTTAAAAACGATGCGAGTGTAGCGAGCAAAATTTTTTTAAGAAAAAGCATCGTAGTTTTGGCAAAAGAATCCCCTAGTTTTAAGGATATGCCGTTTCAAAGTGGTCTATAAACGATCTTATTACTGAATAAACATATTTTGAGTTTGCTTGATTTTGCTTATGGTCTGCGTCTATTCAGTAAAAAACGACGCGAGCGAAGCGAGCAAAATTTTTTTAAAGTAAAAGCAACCTAGCGCTTGATTTTGCTTACGGCCGGTTCTTATTCCACGGTGGAATAAGAAGTTCGGTAGCGGATGAGGGCGCCGCGGCGCCCTCATTGTCTTGGCGCCTGTGTGCACCGCACACTTCGCACACAGGGGCGGCGTGAAGTGCCAGTCCGGTTAGACGTTCTTCAACCATTGAAGCTCTTAGCCACGATTTGATTCTTCGTAACGTAGAGAAAGATCTTTCCGCTGTCGCTACACTAACAGGTGTAGCCATAATACATACTTTCTTATATTCGGATACATCTCACTGTCGCAATTTACAATAAACTCAGAAATCGACTGCGGTCTGTCTTGACTCCTCTGCCACTTCACCATCCAGAGCCGATATTCGGCCTCACCTAATATCATTCACCATCCACCCACAGGCGCAGTAAAATTCAAATTTTCGATGCGTTAGTTCCCGAATAATGCGTTTGCCATCATACAAAATATTAATTTATAATAAATAGATTAAATATTGAAGGTATTTAAGTATATAAAATCTATATTGTGACGAAAAAATGTATCCTTACTTAAAACCATTACATATGTTTGACAATTTTAAATAGTGGTCCACGCGAGGACCCAGCCCAGGGGGGGGTCATGACCCCCATGACCCCCCCCCTGGATCCGCCCTTGAATGCAATCATGTATGTGATTGTCTTATTGAAAATATAAATAGTGCCGATTTTCGATCTAAGTTTGAATGAGGTTTGTAATGAAGGATTTTTCTATTTAAAATGCAGTTCAATAGTCTATCAATCTAACTTTATATATCGCCTATCCTACTGTATTATTTCTTTATGTCTAAGTATTTTAATTCTAAAAACTTAAAATTAGCTGTAAGTGTACATGTTTCTACCTTTATATTATTTTATTTTGTTATTAGTATTACCAAAGACGATTAATATCTAGAAGACAGACAAAGGCCATACACAAAATCGTAACCCGATCCCGCAGTACCAGATAGCCTGAAAACTTTAAAACATCAATTTTATCCAAGAAATTTCAATACTTAGTAGTAGGTAGCAACAATATTCAATATTTAAACATTTTTAACTAGAAAGTAATTGAAATTTCTTGGATAAAATTGATGTTTTAGAGTTTTCAGGCTATTTTTTAGGGTTACGATTTTGTGTATGGCCTTTGTCTGTCTTCTAGATATTAATCGTCTTTGGTATTACTCTGTTCGCTAATAACAAAAATAAGAAAAGAGTTCGATGTGATAAAATGTCTACCGCACATGGAGCACTCAGTCGTGCTCATGTGTTTTTGTTTTGAACTGGATTTGTGTCTCAACGAAAATGCATCAGTAAAAATCAGGACCTATGAGGTCACATGAGGTTGTGACAACTTAAATGTAAATTAATAAAAAATATTAATTAAATTCACTGCTTGATTGTGTGCATTAAACGACAGTGCACACTGGGCTACACGTCGCCGCTTCTAGTCGCAGAGCTGTCGCTGACGCCTGTCGCCTAATGTGCGCCTCGGTTAACTTCTCGTGACTGGGCGACTCTGACGCCAAATGTGCGGAGCTTTGAACAAAAAAATTGAAAATTGTCGGCCGCAGCCTGTCGTCGCACCTAGTCGCCTGTCGCCTAGTGTGCACTGCCGTTTAATTATGGAACAGGCACTGCAATTAACAGTGCATCACTTGAACTTAATTTTAAAGACCTCTGTGGCGCAGTGGGCGAAAGCCCGCCTGAGACGCAGAGGTTGCGGGTTCGATCCCCGCTGCGGGACAAATGTTTGCATGATCTGCAAATATTTGTTTCGTGTCTGGGTGTTTTCTATGTATAATATGTATGTATTTACAAAAAAAATGTATCTATGTAGTTTATCAGTCATCTGGTTACCATAACACAAGCATTAAATTGCGCCGTGTGGAATGTCCAAGGATATTTATTATTATTTATATAAGTAGTCCCCTCGTCCCATCTTAAAGTTTTCCTAAAATATTGTATGTATTTTTTACAGAATATGCAAACAATGTTAATGAAATGAGAAAGGAATATAAAGATGTTGGTAAGTGTTTCACTCCAAAAACAGAGTTTTACTCGTACCCTAAGATAAATGTTTTGTTGTTGCACAATTGTCAACGTTTTTTAAGTGTTTCCACCCTCTTTATTAAGCCCCTCCCGATCAAAAAAGAGGGGTATTATAAGTTTGACCGCTATAAGTATCTATATGTCTGTGTGTCAGTCTGTGGAACCGTTGCTCTTAAGGTTGTTGTATGCGTCAAACTAGCGCCGCCGCCTATTTTGTTTTATTAATGCGTTGAACAAAGGAATTTTAAAAAACTGAATGTTGCGTTTGTAAAACCTATCATAAGCTTATTTTTAATACCTCTGTAATAGTTTCATTTTGTTTAGTTTATGAAGAGTAGCAAAAACAGAATTTGGTGGCCATCAAGTGCAATTTCGCTACTCTTCCTAAACTATACAAAATAAAATTATTACACAGGTATTAAAAAAAAGCTTATGATAGGTTGCATAAACGGAACATTCAGTTTTTATTTATTCCTTTATTCAACGTAATAATAAAATAAAATAGGCGGCGGCGCTAGTTTGACCATACAGACACCTTAAACGAGTGGACTAATTTAAATGCAGTATTTTTATACAAAAGCAGGTCTAGCAGTGGTTCCTATAATTTTATCAAAATCAGTTACAAGATTGTGGAAGTCGAATATATGTTTCCTATACCCAAATTTGGTATCAAATTAAAGTAAATGGTGTGTAGAAATAATAGTTAGCATAAGGCATTTCGCAAACCGGTAGATCAGTTGTGAGTTTAAATATATACGATACGAATATTTTGTTTTAGTAGAAAGAAAAAAAACGCTTATGATTTGTAATTTTTTTTTAGAGGATACAATGAAAGCTGACCGTCATGCTGCTGCAATTAGTACAATGGAATTTATGACAAGCTTGGGTAAGTGACGCATTTTATTGAAAATACTACAATAATCTCAAATCGATATTTTAAGTTAATTAAAAAAAAATGGGTGTAAAAAACATACCTTTGCCATTTTTTTTTGGTTTTACTGTAAATTGTTTCTAATCCTTTTAAAATTTTATATTTCTAGATCAGGCGATTAGAACTTTAATAGTAAAAGACTCGGCAAAGACCATTTCTGGTAAGTGTTTAACTAGTTTTTTTATTTTATAAATTTTTTTAAGAAACATCTATTTATAGTATATTCAATAGGTTTAAAATCACCTAGAAAAGTGTGATCCTACCTGTTATTTTTCTAATTTTTAATTTTTTTACTGTAAATTAACGCCGTTTTACGGTGATGAAAAACATCGTAAGGAAACCTGTTAGCTCAGTATTAGGCGGATATGGGGTTGCAATTTGTCACGTATGGAATACTATATTAGGAAAGTTTAAATTAAATTAAATTTATTAAAACAACAGACATTACAGTAACAGGATATTCCATGTAAGCTTTTTATGATAAATTCCTGGTTTGAAAACATTGAAACCCAAACTAGGATCCCTGTGTTATGGCATACCAATGCCTTCCGCCATACAACAAAGAAAAGGCATGATGACTAATTTTGAAAAACTATTTTATCTTCTGTCTCCTTTGTATAAAAAAACATTTTTTTATCGAAAAGAAACATTTGTTAGCCCAAAATAGAGTTTTTAAAAACACATTGACGACCTCTGTGGCGCAGTGGACGAAAGCCCGCCTGAGACGCAGATGTTGCGGGTTCGATCTCCGCTGCGGGACAAATGTTTGCATGATCTGCAAATATTTGTTTCGTTTATCAGTCATCTGGTTACCATAACACAAGCATTAAATTGCTTAGCTTGGGACTAGATGACGCCGTGTAAAATGTCCAAGGATATTTATTTTTTATTTTTATTCACATTTTGTGTTTGACGCCAAAACGCTCGCAAGTGTCATTTCGCCTTTTACTAAGGCGTGCGTCAAGGTAGGAAGTTCAAAGTTTTCAAACGAAACTAAATGACAAGAAAGTGATTATACTTAGACGTGACGTCATGTCCTCAACTTTTTATTAAGTCTTGATTACTGCCATCATGCCTATTACAGTAGGTAAAGTGAAAGTTAAATGCCTATGATCTACATTTTGCGCCTCGCCCGTGATCATCATTTGTTTCGTTTCCTTATAAAATTAGTAAAATATCATTACAGTATTATCAGTAGTAATACGTTAAAGGGCACTTTGTACGGGTCATTCTTGATAAGATACGCAGATTCTACTCACAAATCATGTCGCTTCAAACAACTTATTCAACTTAATAATAATAATAAATAAACAATAATATAAAGACATAATCTAGGTACGTCCCGAATTTATAATAACAATTTTTATTTTGTAAAAGCCGTGTTGGTCAAGTGGACTAGTACTTCGACTTTCGATCCGAAGGTCGTGGGTTCGAATCCGGCCGTGCATCAATGGACTTTTCGCAACGAAAAATTTATATGCGCTTTAACAAGAGCTTATAACGGTGAAGGAAAACATCGTGAGGGAACCAGTTAGCTCTCTAATAGCGTCGATGGGCTTGCAACCTGTCACGTACGGAAAGTTAACTTCTGCAAAAAGTGGGCATGTACCAAATATGTATGTAAATATGTATGTATTTGGACATACCTCTGACTACCCCCTTAGACATCTTCAAAAAGGATCTAAAAATTGCCTAATGATCTGAAAGAAATGTCTACCGCTCTCTGGGATACAGTCGTGATAATATTTCATTTTTCATTTCATTTTTATTATTTTGTTTCTTTATCTGAAAATATTATTAGAAAATATATAGAAGTATTGAATTCGCGCGAAGTGTGAATAGGCTAGCTAGATGGAGATATAGATTCTTATGTATTAATGGTGGTATTCTCATAAGGTGATTTAGTTTCTGTAAGTAAATGTTTTATAAAACGTTTTTTTTTCTAATTCCAGTTATTATTGACACTACGAAAACCATGCAAGATAGAATCCACCAAGTAGCAGAAATCGCTCGGCACACCGGTGAGTATTGTGATACGAATAACTGTCGTAACGATTTCTCTTTCTATGGATATAATGATGGTTTTACTTTTAAAACTATCGTGAGTTGTATTAGACATTATAATAGCACACGGGAAATTACGTGTGGGACGCGACCGCGAGGAGTGACCACACTCATACCCAGATAAAGATTCTCCGGAAGAATCGAAACATTGTCGGTACCTATCTAAATCGACGATAATTTTACGTGAGTAATTTCCCGTGTGCTATTATAATGATGATTTTAATTGCACTCTAAATAACTATGAAATAAATTACAACACAGCAACAAACAAAAAAATACTTCAAAAAATGTTTACACCAAGTCATGGGGGACAGTATTGCTCATGAACGAAATTTGTAAGTTGAGAGGAATCATAGGGAATGATTGTTTTTTTTTTGGACGAAAATAGGTTTGTTACTTTATTGGATGACAAAATAATGATGATGATGTTTTTTATAGCTGACTTGTGGGATCAGGCAGAAAAGAAGTACAGAGAGAAGAATAATACTCCCGTAAGTTGCAGATCAATATTTTATGATATTTTTCTAAATGGTTGTTCAACGATTCAATTATTTCGTTTAGGTTTTTTAAGTAATTTGAAAGTTGGCTAATTCAGTTGCATTAAGTAATCAAATATGTTCAACATTTTATGCTCTGTAACAGGATTTTTTGCATTCAATACGTGTAAGTAAAGTTGTTCCTTTATTATAGCGTGACCAAGGAAAATAGGGATTTTCTTCTACTTATCTCAATGAACCCTTTTTTTTTAAGGTGACTGTTGATGAGCCCGCTGCCTAACTACCTGTAGCTGAATGTATCTATAATTTTTCCATTGCATTTTAATTTGGAAAACCTTAAGATAAATAAAACAATGCAATTTTCCTATGTGTTTTTTGTGTCTGACTACCATTCGACGTTTTCTAAGCATCTTGAATGCCTAACCGACTTTGGAAATACAGTTATATGTATTTTTTACTATAAAAACTTATTCTCAGCTGTGCTCTACATATAAAATAGAATATCATATATATATCAGCTATAGGACGTCCACTGGACATAAGATATAAAATAGAATATACATGAAGAATATTTATAGGCATAATGCCATTGCCGTGTTAAGATTGTGATTCTAAAGAAAACTATAAAATATAAAAAATAGTACATTATCATTAATGTACCATAATATATATAACCACAAGGTGCGATAGACATAGGATAGATAAGGCAATAAAAGGTGCTCTAGCGGACTATGCTTCTAAAATATGCTAACGTGAAAAACGATTTAAACAAAAGAACATCGGAGTTGTTGGCACCATTTTAAACAAGTTAAGGCTAACAGTCACTACAGCAACAATTCGACATTCAAATAATGAACTTAGCTTTATTATTTCTAGATCTTTTTTTGCTGGGTGAAAGAACTGACTTTAGATTATCTTCAAAATATTACACCTCTGAAAAATAAATATAATGTACTTACCATGATATATATTTTTCAGAGGTTTATCTATTTGTTGTACCTGTCTTCACGTTTATAAAAAAAACCTTTTTCAAAGAAAACAGATGAGTACCTGTTAAGTTGATATTCATAACATGTGCGGTGCGTCGTCTGTCAGGTCCTGTGAAAACCTGCTTCTCAACTTACAGCTTAATATTAAAAAATAAGGTTTCATTATAAAACACAAATAAAAAGAACATTATCTATTCTATTATCATTAAGAAACTCTTAAGATTCTAGTTGAAATATATAAAAAACATACTTCTTAACTACTAAATTAAGTTAGTGGGTAGGTACCTACTAACCTATAATTTTTTTATTGGCAGTTTGGTTGTTTATGCCAAATCACGCTTTAGCTAAACCCTGCCTTAAAAAGCAAGAGCGTTAAAAACGCCTGACATTATCGCGCGTGAGACCCGCCGCGGATTTGCATACAGATTGTAAACGTTTAGCAGTTACAGTAGTCTGCCACTGCGGCGGGATTTTTGCATTCGCCCCAACCGGCAATTAGAATAAACATTTGTTTTTGAAATTGCTCAATTTCGTTTGATATTTATATTCAAGCAACAACAAGAAAAGTACTTTACATGTTTCTAGACTGTTCGTTTTGATTCTTGTGTATGGGAGGCAAATTCTAGTAATGGAGTTTTTAGGTCGTACAAAGGTGGCATGACCTAACGATTTCCAAGTCAACACCGACAATTTATCGGGCCCGAAACTGCTTCTTGCGGTCACCCATGCATCCAAGTATACAGCGTCAGGAAGCAATATAGGTACGCCTTTACTTTACGGAGCGCAGCTGTGTTGAGGTGGAATAGGTTCCCTTAACATCTAAATCATCTTCAGTTTAACCAAAGGCGATGAATACCAAGAAGACAGACAAAGGCCATACACAAAATCGTAACCCTGAAAATGCCTCAAAACAGAGTTTAAAGAATGATGGCAGCGCCAGATAGCCTGGATACTTTAAAACATCAATTTTATCCAAGAACTTAAAATTACTTTCTAGTTAAAATTACCTACATTTCTTTATATTTTATATTCCATCGTATTTTGCTTAATTGGCCACTTCCACACTACATAGAGTCTATACATAAAGTTATCTATACAGTTATGTTAGTTAGTCTATACATAAGCCACTGTCGAATGAACTGACTAAGCCATTGTGTCTATCCTGAGGATAAACAGGTTAAGCTGAAAATCTGCGGACCTGTTAAATTGTAATATCCTGGCTCTAATTTGAAATGGATAATGGGTTAGTTTTATAAGGTGATTACACAACATTAAACTCGTATGACCTATTGACGGCGAAGTTTTAAGTTTGTCTAACGGATTTTATAGCCGAAACCTGGATTCTCAACCATGGAAATGCTCTGTAATTTTAAATAACACTAGCCATAATGTCAGCGTGTGTAATAGTGTCACTTAGCTTTGACAAACTTTTAATAATCTACAAGAAGATATTTTATCATCCGCCCAGTCCCGGATCAAACACTGCCAGAACACGTCATACATTTGTAATTTTAGCCTTAAAGGAGATTTAAGGCTAATAATATCAGTCTTCCCGCGACCACGGCTGGTGCAATCCGGTCGAAACGTCGGGCGAATAAACGGAAAACCTTAACCTTCTGTTTTATTCATCAACACTCAACAACCTATAAGATTGTAGGATACAGACCCTACAGTAAAATTGTGTATGTTTTATAATAATATACATTTGTTATTTCAGCCTTGAAGGAGATTTTTTCTTCCTGTTTTGTACAATGATTTGGGTTGCCATAGTTTATTTTATAATTTCCAGTAGCAAGGGGTCGTTGACGTATTTTTCGTAACGAAACTAGACCGTTAATTTTCTTTCGTCAACTATAATAGTCCATCAATCGACTGTAGTAAACCCTTGACGCATTGATTGTACGTGGACCGTTAGATTAACTAGTTCGATCAATCAACGCACACTACTAATTTTCCAGTTAGCTTTATTATATAAAGGCAAGGTCAAATTATCTTTAAGAATTCAGTCTGAACTACAGATAGTTTGAACCAACTGAAGTTTTTTAAGTTACAGCGAGCAACAAAAATTAACCAACCATGATGCTAGTATTTTCTTTTCTTCTCAAGAAACTGAGTAGAAACTTAGTAACACTTGATTTTCTTCGTAAAACAGTGTGTTACAGTTTGTTTAAATCGAAATGCCAAAACTTTTCTTAATGAGCCAGTCTCTTGGTGAAGATTTTTTTTGTGAGAGGTTTATTCAGCTCGATATAAATCGATCGTATTAAAAAGTAGTAAAGAACTGCGAACTACCTAATAAGAATGCATATTACTCTAGACACCATCAATTATATATAAACTGTTGCATGCCACTATCAAACACTTATCCTTAGCCTAAGGCGGCGACGTAGCTCTAAGCTAAAGGCGCCAAGCAGAAAAAGCTGTCCCTTCTTTAATACCTCTAATTGCATACACAGCATGAAAAGAAATACCTACACAGAATTTACTTGTCAAAGTAATATTTCTTTGTAGGAAAATCCAGGATAATCGTTAATACTCTGCCCGAGGCCAAATCCCTTGTATAGATTGCGGTATCACCATAAATAACTGCGTAACTGTTTTTATGGAGGAGAAAATTACTCTTTTCACTCACTGCCTTTTATGTACAGAGTTTTGTTTACGATTGCTGCAAACTTTGGAATGATGGGTTTATGATTTACTTCCTTACCTTTGTAGGTGGAAGTTGAAATAGTTTTTATTTCACAGTCCACAAGGATAATTTTGCTGTAAAAACTCGTATCACGTCTTTGAAATCTATCACAAGTAAAAGAAAAAACATTGTGTTGTTCGTGTTACTTTTAAAAAACGTTTTGGGTCAGACACTAATGCGGTTACTGCTGTTATATTAACATAATATAAGGTGATAGGAGATCACCCTTGACTCCAAATTGCAACAATGCAAGATTTGAACAATTTAATGCCCTGTCTAAAAACATTTAACACCTTATGATAACAGACATGAAAGTCAAAGCCGAGGCTGTTTACCGGTTGAGAACTCTTTCATCATTGATACAAATTATGGATTTGCCTGTTTTAGTTTCACTGCCAAAAGAAAGTAAATTAATATTTCTGACAAAATTAGTAGGTACAGCATTCATTCCAAAGATTATTTACGGTTTTAATTTTTTTACTGAATAAAATGCCGAAGTACGTAACCTAAAACTAAAGCAAAAAAAGAATTATAGCACTCAGTAAAAAAATCTTAAAATAATTTATAAAATAATTTTAAGATTTAATTATCAGTGCAATGTTAACAATCTTTATACATCTTATTGAAATCACATCAGGGTACGGTGTAAGGGCGGGTCCTGTGTTTATCCATTAATAGTTGGTTTTGCCTAGCTCCGGTCTTGGATAAACGCAGGGCCCTTCTTACGCCGCAGGGGTTCGCGGGTAAGAAGGCAAATGGCCTTGGGGGAGAGCGCAAGTCGTGATGATCCCCAAGGCAAGTCTGTGGTTGCTTCCTTCACGAGGTGCCGCCTGTTATTGGTCTATTTCCTTCAGAAATAGACGTAACAGAAACCACAGGCGCCGGCACTCTGTCGGTGGGTTAGGGTGGGGAGGGAGGGTTGGGTTACTTCTCCACGCGTCCCTCTGTTCTTCAGAGGGCGCTGTGGATGAAGGTGGGAAGATTGGGGGGGAAGTGGGTTGTTGGGTCGGGCGTGATGCCATTCGTGGGGGGTTGGGGGTTTATTTATTTATTTATGTATGTTTATTTTATTTATTTATGTAGTATATTCGAGAGGGGAGGCTTCTCCGAGTCTGCTTGCAGAGGAGGAGGAGTGTAAGAGTTGGGCGCGGCGTGCACTTACCCTGCCGTCGCGCAGGTAGGGGGGTTCATCCCTCTTACCACCACTCGATGCTCGTTATCCCACAACGACGAGTCTTCGGGCTCTAGTGGGACCGAGGGCCTTGGCTTGGCCGCCCGGGCTGCGAGGAAGATCAACCTCAATAAAAAATTACCTGAAACTAGTTCGGCGATAGCAGCGACAAGGTTTGGGCTCATCTGGTGACGGATGAGTTCGGGCGGGCAGTATCCCGCCTGCTACTGCTTTCAACGTCAGGGTACCGGCCGACCCCCTGTACGTACTTAGGCTTCCCCGGCCACATGGCCTCTGGTCGGGGTGACCGTTGTTGCCTACTACTCGTGGGATCTAATATGGATAAATCTACAAAAACAAAAGATGTTGGTGGTGGTCGAAAGACCGGTGAGACGGAGGAGAAGACGGGCGCTATTGCGCGTAGTTACGCCGAGACGGCGAGAGGACGACGCAGGGTTGTCAGCGTTAGGGGGTCGAACAGCGATGTCTCGATCGCCAACGCGTCAGACATAGAGTCTGCAACCAGTGCGTGTAGTGTGTCTCTGGAGCGGCTTTCTCCATACTGGAGTAAGCAGCTCGAGGCACACTCTAAGCGGCGGCATGAGGGGGACCTTGGTTCGGAGCCTGCGTCGACTGACGACGAGGCTGCGTCCACTGGCTCTTTAGTGCTGTCCGCTAAAAGAGGAAGAGGGCGCCCTCCTTCAACGGGCAGGTACATCGGGCATGCCGCGGCTCAGGCAAGCCTAAAGGCCCTGCGAAAGGAGGAGGAGAAAAAGCGTGCGGAGGAACTTTTTGAAGAGGAGTTGTTGGCTCGAATGGCTTATTGTAAAACAAGAATGGTTTTGCATCCGCCTGAGCAAGAGGAACCAAAAGACCTGGCGCACGACCTCGTCCAGCAGGTCCTGGACTCAACGGAGACGGTGTTGAAGGTGGCTGCCAAGTCGGGGAACCTTAAGGGTCCGTACGTGAAGGCCCTTAAGGACTCGGCAGCCTCCATTAAAATAGCAGTGGAGAAGCTCCAGGCTTCCAAATCCTCGGAGGAAGTGGCGAAGCTCCAAGCCGCTAACGCTCGTCAACGGGCGGAAATGGCGGAGCTTCGCAAGGAGATGAAGGAGCTACGGGCCAAGTTGGCGGAGGCTGACGAGCGTTCTCGGGCTGCGAGAAGGCGTGAGTCAGCTGTTCCTCCTACCTCCGCCGCGCCAACCGAGAAGACCCAGCAAGAGGAGCTGGTACGCGCAATCATGCTCCAGGTGGGTGGCATGTTAAACGCCCGCCTAGAGAGCATGGAGGAGAGGCTTCTGCCGGAGAAGCGAGTGCGCCCCCCTCTAGCAGCTGAAAAGCAAAAAGAGGCGGCTGCTGGGAGAAAGGCTGAGCCGGCGGCTAAGCCTGCTCCCAAACCAGCTCCTCAATCTAAGAGGAAGCAGAATGAGGCGAATAATGGCGAGGCTTCGCAAGGCTCAAAGGAGCAGCCTCGCGAGCAACCCCCAACAGCAGACGCTGAAAACGAGGGCTGGTCGAGGGTGACCAGACGGGGGAAGAAAGCGAAGAAGGCAGCACCGCAACCGAAGGCCCCTGGTCCAAAGCCTGGGCCACCGGGAACCCCTGCTGCTTCGAGCCACCCGGCGAAGAAAAAGGTGAAGCTGCGCTCCCGCCGGAGTGCAGCGGTAGTCATCACCTTGCAGCCGGGAGCAGAGGAAAAGGGGGCCACATACCTCAAGGTCCTCACTGTTGCGAAGGAGAAGGTTAACCTTGGGAGTTGTGGTATCTCCAGCCTTCGTTTCCGCAAGGCCGCGACGGGAGCCCGAATCCTCGAAGTGGTTGAGGGAGACGCTAGTGCGGAAAAGGCGGATTCCCTAGCTGAAAAGTTGAGGGAAGCCTTAGGGGAAGAGGTTGCAAGGGTGTCGCGGCCTACACAATGCGCCGAGCTTCGAGTGTCAGGGCTCGATGACTCGGTGTCTAAGGAGGATATAGCGGCTGCCACTGCTCAGCAAGGGGGTTGCTTGGCCGAGGCAGTTAAAGTGGGGGACATAAGGCAGTCCCTCCAAGGCACCGGGACAGTACTGGTCAGCTGTCCTGTTGCCGCTGCCAAGAAAGTTGGAAAGGAGGGTCGACTGCTGGTGGGCTGGGTGTCCGCGAGAGTGGAGGTAATGCCGCCTAGGCCGCTACGGTGCTACCGCTGCCTAGAAAGCGGGCATGTGAGGGCACAGTGCACTTCGGTGACGGACCGCAGCGGTGAATGTTACCGCTGTGGTCAGACGGGGCACCAGGTGGCGACCTGCGTTGCCACGCCAAACTGCTCAGTCTGTGCAGCAGCGAACAAGCCCTCAGCGCACAGATTGGGCAGCAAGTTGTGTGCTCCTCCCAAGTCAGGGAGGAGAAATGCTGGGAGGGCAGCAGACAACGGAGGGGCTGCTTCCAACCGTCCCCCGTCACAAACTGGGGGAGAGATGGAGGCAGATTAGAGAGAGTGGGGCTGGAATTTTCCATCATCTCCGGCCCCCATAACACAGGCCATGACGGTAGTACCGGGGGGTACTGCCGTCCCTTAAGGGCCTAGAGGTGGCGCGCGTGGGTGTTCCGCGCGCACCTTTCTCTCTCGAGAGACTCGGTGAGAGGCAGTCGCCTCACCGCAGAGGAGCTCTCCCCAGAGCAGACGCCGTCGGGGCCGCGGAAGAGTGCGAAAGCGTGCCCGTAGCCCCGGCAAATGGCGTAGAGAGGGAACCCCGTCGCGGTTTTAGTGGGTGCGAGTCCCACATATCCCTTCCGCCGCCCCCGTGGCGGGAGGGAATGCATAAGGCATTTCCCGACGTTAAAAAAAAAAAAAAAAAAAAAAAGGGTACGGTGTAAAAATTAAAGTACAAAAACCTATAACCGGTTAGTTTTACCACAAATCCTGTTCTGATAACAAGATTAGACCGACAGCATCGCGAGCATACTGCAAACACCTATCTCTAGAACACACAGCTAAAACATGCGGGCTTAGGGATAGCAAAACTTTAATAAATTCAACACAACAATCAACTCCAAATACTGTCTTGCTGCCGGATGACCAATATCGTTGGTTTGTCGTTGGTGGTTCTCGGATGTCATCTGGCAGCAAGATGGGCAGATCTGTTCTGTAGTTTTTGTTTTTGAGTTTATTCGTTACATACAAAAATACTAATGTTTCCTCATTATAATGTATCTATGTAGTTTATCAGTCATCTGGTTACCATAACACAAGCATTAAATTGCTTAGCTTGGGACTAGATGACGCCGTGTGAAATGTCCAAGGATATTTATTATTATTTATTATTATTATTATAATATCAACATCAATTAAGTCATGGGCAAACGATGGTTCGGACTGCAGGTTCGTGAAGGACTTTATACCAAGCAGTGGGTAAAGTAGGGCTGTGGATGATGACGATGATGATGAAATACTGTCTTGTTTTTTTTAACCTGTGCCATCCCACTGCTGGACAAATTACCAAATATTCACCACTTATCCCTGCACTTTGTTATAGGACAATTTGTACATTCCAACGGGCCAATATGGCTCACAAGTCAAATACTTTCGAAATCCTTTGATAAAGCACCCCAATCAATCTCCAGCGATATTCAGTGGCAAATCAATGACACATAGTCTGCACTATTCCAATATTTATCCTCGTTCCCAATCAAACCAGGGCCCATTCCGGAGCGACCCCAGTGATGCAAAACTGGATGGTTATTTACTATGACCTAACAGATCGTAACGCGACAAACGCTTCTCGCCATTGCGTTATCGTATTGTATTTTCGTCATGGAATCAAATACTAGGCGATTTTTCGTTTCGAAAGAATTATAATATATACAAGCTCTAGCCGGTAAAGAAAAAACATCGTAAAAAAACCCGCAGCTTAGTCAGCCACTGTCTTTCCTGTGGATTTAGCCAGTTAAGCTGAGAGGATGTCTAGCATCTCAACAATATAGCAGGCACTACCAGTGTTCCGTTAAGTGCAGCAAAAATGGCCCTTGATAAATGACACTGTATAAATCATCTAGTGAAGATTAAAGGCCTTAGTTTTTTCTTTGCGCGTTTTGTGGCGTTACGTTTTGTTGGGTCATAGCGAAAAACCACCCTGGGTTATTTCATCCAATACGAAAGTTATGTTGCAAGCAAAACCTATTATTGGAAGTGTTTCTGGTTTTGTTTTACGATTGTACTATCTGTAAAAAGTTAAGGCTGGTACATAATGGCCAAGATTATAGGACTTATGGTACGATGGTAGATTTCTTTAAATACATTAAACTTAATACTTTATAACGTAAGAGTTCTTCTTCTTCTGTCGTGGCAATAATTAAAATATAAGAATTATTTTGTTCAGAAAGTATTTAGTTTTAAGTTTTTCTTTACATAAAAATATCTAATAAATATAATGGCAGTTATATCGTCGTATCCTACGAATAAGGAAACAGACGCCACTGTCACCTTTTATTTTTATTGCATTTTTGGAATCTTCACTATCATTTACATCTAATCAGTTCAAAAAAAGTTCATTAATAAATTTATTTCAATAAGTTATTAAAGTTTTAAAATTCGGTTACAATTACATTGCTGAATTTCTCTCGGCGAATACGGAAACAAACGCTCTGGTAGCTGTGTTCCACGCGCGAAATCGAGTGCGACGGGCGGAGCACGGGCGATAAACGCAACTGTTGCTTTACTCGTCCAAGATTACCGTGGAGTGCGGACATGCGTGAGTGGAGTATCATGAATTTACAATGAAGCGAGCTCATAAGTTATTATTTTTACAAGCTTTTATTTAGTTTCACCTGTCCCGATGTTTGTTATCAAATCTTGCAAATTAAATTGAATCCACTTCCCGGTTACTGATTGAGCTGAAATTTTGCATACACGTGTAAACCGCGTGACAATGCAATATGATGATGAGATGGTGCTGATTTGATAATGGAGCTGGAAGGTGAAGGTGGGCAAAGGAACTTCGCCATGAAACGACCCAACCTCATCGAGTTTGGGCTCATTTGAATCGTCTTGACGAGTAGTTTGTCTTTCAATGTTAACCAGGGTCTGATGATGGAGCTGGATGGTGGTCATAGGAACTCTGTAATGAAACGACGCAACACCATCGAATTTCGGCTCATTTGTTTCGTCTTGGCGAGTATTTTACTTTTAGATGGTTACCAGGGTCTGATCTGATGATGGAACTGGAAGGTGGTCATAGGAACTCTGTAATGAAACGACGCAACTCCATCGAGTTACGGCTCGTTTGTTTCGTCTTGGCGAGTATTTTATTTTTAGATGGTTACCAGGGTCTGATCTGATGATGGAACTGGAAGGTGGTCATAGGAACTCTGTAATGAAACGACGCAACTCCATCGAGTTACGGCTTGTTTGTTTCTTCTTGGCGAGTATTTTATTTTTAGATGGCTACCAGGGTCTGATCTGATGATGGAACTAGAAGGTGGTCATAGGAACTCAAAGAAACTACACAACCCCATCGAGTTTCAGCTCATTTGATTGGTCTTGACGAGTACCTACCTACTTTGGTGCTGGATTTTTTAAAGTTTAGTTCTCTTTATTAAATCTTGTTTCTAAAAAGTTTTTAAATAGGCTTGTTTAAGGCATATGCGTCATGTGACACTTATTTTTGCATAAACGGTGAAAAGGCTGACTGATGGCCGGTTGCTAATCTATGGTCTCAGAGTAAAATTTACTTGCGAAATATTGAAGAAGCTTTCATGAAGCGAGCGCAACGAGCTTTTTAAAGCTTAAAGACATTTTATTTAGAATAAATGTGTTATGTGACACTTGATTTAGCTTACGGTGTTCTTAAAAAAAGCTGATTTGCTGTGCTCTTTTTATAATGATCTAACACAGTTCAATTTGCTTGCACAATATTCAAAAAGCTACCGTGCAAGTTTCTTAGACATTACCCGATTTGTTTTAAGACAAATGCGTAGTGTGTGTGACACTTGATTTTGCTTACTGTGTTCTTAGAGGTTGACTTTTGGTCGGTTTCTATTATAATTATGGTCTGACACAGTTCAATTTGCTTGCAAAATATTCAAGAAGCTACCGTGCGAGCGAAGCTACCTTACGAGCTAAGCGTTCTTCGAACCAAGAAAGCGCAGCGAGCAGATTTTTTTAAAATACAATTGCATCATGATGAACCACTTGATTTTGCTTAATATGGTGCTTTTAGAAAAGGCTGACTGCTGGTAGGTTCCTTTTAACTGTGTCAGACCATAGAGTCTGACACAGTTAAAAGTGTGGGTAAGTAAGTGAGCTTTGAACCAAGCGAGCGCAGCAAGATTCATAGATCGAACTTTTTTAGGACAGATGCGTCATGTGACACTTGATTTTGCTTATGATGCTTGTTGTTGTGGCTGGCTGTTGGTCGGTTTCTATTCTATGGTCTGAAACATTTAAATTTTCTTGCAATATATTTAAGCTGACTTCGAATCAAATGAATCATGCCAGCGTAGAGAGCTTTTTATACTTGAACTTTGACACCGCATTTCACCTTTTTTAATAGTTTTGTCGAAGAACACCGAAACAATGTTTGTGTCGATTTATTTTGTACTAGCTTACACACCTGCGGATTCGCTCCCTTCGGTACCTACCTTGATAAAATATAGCCTATGAAAAAATATGTATATTCGGAATGTCCATCCTACACATCGATGAAAGAATTTTTGAAATAGAATGAGTAGTTTCGGAGATAGCCCTAAACATATAAAACACAATCAAACCAACTTTACCCCTTTATAATATTAGTATGGATTACTCGCCCGCGGCTTCACTCGCGTGGTGCCTACTTTGATAAAATATAGCCTATGTTCATTCGGAAAGTCCATGCCTAGGTACACATCGGTGAAAGAATTTTTGAAATCGGATGAATAGTTTCGGAGATTACCTACTCTAAACATACAAACAAACAAACAAACAAACCAACTTACCTCTTTTTAATAGTAGATTGAATTATTGATCTATCTATAGTAACTATCCAACAGAGTTCAAAACACCTACCATTAATACGTTTCACTTAAAACTTTGGCACTGCATTTCACCCTTATTAAGTTTATTCGCAAAATCATAAAAACATAAGTTGTTGTCGAAGTACCTAGTTAGAAGCACGTTCAAACATATCATATTTTGGCCTAAGCCCACATTAATTGTCATCAGTACCCTGCCAACTCCGGGTGAACAAGGCAACAAAGGTTAGCGTCAACAAAAATCACCGTGGAGAAAGGTTACTAAGGCGCTTTGGACCAAGCCAACCAGAAAATATTACACGGATTAAGGAAACAAGCGACAAAAATGGGGGAAATAGCAGTGTTAAATTAATTAAAAGTACTTGGAATGATGAATAGGATGTTATAAAAATAAATAAAAAAAAAAATTCATTAAAAAGTTGAAAACTCATCGAAATATTAAGAAAAAACCGCCTCCTGTAAAGTTGGTGTTTTGCAACTGTTTCCTTTTTCGTAGGATACGACGATATATTATGTTATCAATAAGATTTTTGTTTTACTAACTATGATCATATTCATATAAATTTTCCGTAGGTACCTACTTGTTTATAGAGAGGATTTTACAAAAAGAAAATTTTAAGGCATTTTTTCGATAAAACCAATTTATTTATTTCCCAACCCAGAGACTATAATTAAGTTTTTTTAACACTGACTTCGATGGAAATTTTATAGCGGCAGGATTGGATTTACGAAATAAAACAGCTTTTTACAACAATGCTTCCGTAAATTGTCCGTAGTATAATGTCTCCGGTGTACATGAAGCCGAAACTGCAATCGTTCACAAAGTACTCGCAACGGCAGTAACTTCAGCTATTGAGTTTATTGAAGCCTTTATTATAGCTGGCATTGTATACCGAAACAAGTAAACTTTATGCCGACAAAATGTTTCATGACGTTATTTATAAAAATCTGATAATTGGATAATAATAATAATAACAATGTTTATTTTCTCTCACACAAAATGGTAGGTACTACAGCTTATATATTTATACAGTAAATGGAACAGCTGCCCTAGCCATGTTACATTTCGACAATCGCTTTCGATTAGAAACTAAAAAAAGTATAGGAAATTGACATTCGATGACGAAAACTCGAGCGATCAGAAATGTCAAATCAAAGGTGTAGCGATAATAGAAAGAGAATAGATACGAAACATTTGTCACTTGTCTACGCACCCAGAACAGGATAATTCCGTTATGGTAACGACGAGGGAATAGCTAGTAAATTTTGTAAAGTTATGTATAAATGTAGTAATTACAATGCTTTTATTAGCGCAAGAGAGATGATGTTGTGAAAATGTAGTAGATTATTTTCTGTTTTAGACAATTACGAAAAATTTGACTAGAGTTAGAAACAATAATAAAAGAAACAGAGTATAATTTAGGTCACTGACAAAAAACATCTTAAAATTTATCCTAGTCACTATAGAATCACTATAGAATAACACACTATCTATAGAATAATTGAGTGTAGGCGTGGACCTCCTGACTTTGTAAGTATAAAATCATTTAGTAAACTTGTAAAGGCTGTAAAGGTTTAGTTTTTCTCCAACATTTTCCTACCAACTGACGTATAATAAAAAATAAATAAGCCCACCTCATACCGCTACCTAAAATATTCATTAGGTAACATTTTATTCTCCATAACACGTTCATCAAAATCCACCGCTCTCTTTAAAAATACAAAAATTCACGACTTGCGCTCCCAAAGAACCCATTTTCACATGAATAATTCTTCCACCTCCCTTCTATAGCCCCTTTCTTACAGTCTATAGCCAATATCCCGACGTGTGAGAAACAACACGTCGTAATGAACAGCCAATTTTATTGTGCCTCATTTAACATGGAATTTCGCTACTTGAAGCGAGTAACTTTATGTAAAATTTTGGAGGGAATAATTCGGTCGGAAATGTAAAATGGGAGGTATGAACAGTTGCGTAGCTTTTGAATTACTTTATAAATATTACCGAGATGAAAAAAATGGTAGGTGTAACTTTACAAAATACAATTAAAACTAGTTAAACTAAGAATCGTTGTAACTGATCTATAGAGATACCAGATTAGTATCAAAACTTCAAGAGCTTGCATGTTTCTCATGGTATCAAAACCAGCTCAATGCTTTCAGTGTCCAAACACTAACTACTAACACTACTAAGCATGCCCAGGCATGCGTCCGTCTGGCAGTGACGTAGATCAGTTGAGCTACCTATAACGATCCATAGAAAATGGTTGGACTAACGTGTGTATTTGCGTAGCAGTGGTACAGTATTAATATACCTAAGTAGTAGTTTAGTTTCGGCAAATAAATGAGCTATAAGTACGAGAATTTTTCTTTCTTCAACAGAACGTGTTATCAAACAAACCGTGTAACTTTCTGCTTCGATATTTTACAAAGTATATGATTTCATCTCAAAGGGTTCCGGTAAAAGATATCGACGTTTCTAATTTTCCACCCGACTGGCGTTAGTTTGTAATGCGATCCTACAGCAGACAAAATGCTTTGTAGACTGCGTCTTGACTTGTAATGTTTTCGTAGCAATTTAAAACTGAGAGCGTACCATCAAATTTAAAACGAACTTGTTTCAAGCATGTTGTGACATTGCTTGAATTTGTACCATGAACTTTAGGAGCATTTTTGTTTAATTCCTGTTGCTTGGCAATATTTTTAGAGCGAGACTGCCATCAATGTAGCTTATTGTATAGCGATTAACAACTTACAAGATCGTTGACGTCTAAATGACGGTCAAACAATAGTGGTACAAGATTGAATCAAGGTTGTTAGTTAAAACAAGTGACGGGTAATTCCTGGCACAGCGCAGGACAGGAGTAGATACCTATGTTGCGTTTACAAAGGGTGTACCCAGCGGTGGGTACCTATGGGCTCTGGATGATGATGATGATGATGTTATAAAGTACTCAGTACGCCTGCTCTTTGAAAAAACGATAGTTAACTCTACAGTGACAACTTACAAAGCTGAACGTAGGAAGCAAAATATCTATTCTCGGGAGGTTAAGCATGAGCATGACTACGAATATCATACTAGGATTTTGAGACGATTATAAGACTTAGTTTGCATTTAAACCTGGCGTCGTTATTTCCCCTAGAGTTTCATCAGTAGATTCTAGTCTCGAAAGCGACAGATTTTACCAATACACTGAAAATTATCGAGGCTTATGTTGCTGAAGATAATAACACTTTATTGTATAACATGTGGACATTAAGTTAGTAAATTACACACAAACAAAGCATATATATAAAGTAAAGTACAATGGGTGGTCTTATCACTGTGAATGATTTCTTTCAAGCAAATTTAGGATAAACTAGATTTACAAGAAGGTTAAAGGAGACTAAGTCTAAAGCGGTTGACCGATATAAGCTAACCTGATAATAGAGAAAACAATTCTTTTAAAGTCATACATATATCAAAGTAAGTACTTATGTTATGAAAATAAACTGGTTTTAAACGGCGTGATAGGTTGAATATTTTTTTTTATACTGATGAGTTATAAATAATTGGAACAGGCAGAGGTCGTGAGACGATGCTAAAGACTTTGTAAGTACAATTTATATGTCATGGTACGGTCATACAAGTTTTTAATCGGTTTTAGTTTATAATAACTTTATGCTCCCTCAATATAGTTCGATGTTTGAGAAAAGAAGCAGGTTGTATAAAAGAATAAAGAAAAACTTATGACCAGCAGTTAAAGTCAGGCTGTAGTGTATGAATACACACACTTTACATGATTTGATAAATATATCGTTAGTGTATAATCACAGACAAAGTTCTTATATTGAATTGTTCTATGAAGTAGCAGAACAAAAGGACTTCACTGAAATTGTCTTAATTGCAATACTGCAGGTAGAAGGTAAAACCAGAAATTACGAGACTAATTCGTTTCGCGTAGAAATTTGGCACCGCTCCTGCAGTTGAACAAATGAACGTAATCGGTAATGCACTTTGGCTGTGCGACCTCCATGCTTGTGGTCACCATTATCCAAAATTACTGAGCTAGCACCGGTTTGAAGGTTTTCATACCTTAAGTGAGATTAAAAAAAAAATTAGGCCTTTTGGGTATACAGGGCGGCGCTCGTGGCGAAGCTTGCTAAGACGTTCTTGATAGATCGTTGAAGTTAAGCAACGTTCTGAGCGGTCACAACTTGGATAAGTGACCGCAAGTGGCATTACCAGCTGAGCGCTTCCGTGCTTCAGAGGGCACGTTAAATTGTCGGTCCCGGCTTTTAAAGTCGTTAAGCCACGACGGAGGGAGGCCTTAAGGTGGCCATAAAACTCCGCCACCAGAGTTGGCCTCTTGATCATACGAACTAACTAACTAACTAGAGTGGCACATTTATATCGGTCAGTATGGAAAAAACTTTCAGATTATACACATACAAAGATCTCTTCCTAAGTTCCTAAGGGAACCATGTCATCGATTTTAGTAACAAGAACAACTGCATTCACACATTTAAATAAACATGTACTTAGCTCGAAAATCGAACCCGGACGTTTTAAAAATTAAACTAAGACTATTTCTATTTAGATATCGATTGTAGGTTTACTGCAATTAATGCTAATATTTATCATCGTTTTTGGTATTAAACATTTCGGTGCATAATCTTTTCCAACTTTTTTTTTAGTTAGTACTTAACTGTATTATGTTTATTTTCTGCAAATAATGAGGTAAGTAATGAGGATAGCTCTTAGTTCGCTCAATGTTCCTGGCAAGAGCTGACCTCAGCTATTTGCATCAAATGGTTTGTGTTTTACAATTTGTCATTTCGCAACGAGCTTGCCAGCAAAAGTTGGGAATAACTTTAGTAGCTGTTTCCTCTTTATGATGTCGACAGGTAGCGACTGTGACTTTGTCGTATGGAAATTTGAATTACAATTTTATTTATTTATATGTAGATGTAATGCCAATATTTCAGGATTCTAAGGCAATAAAGAAGCATATTTAATTAAAATTTGACGTGCTAGCTCAATGTTTAGATGAGTAATGATATGAGAGCTTTTTGTTGACCTGTTGAACTCTGACTTTAGATCTGAGAACAAATCTCAGTTGACTAATCAATCGACGGAATTTTGAGGCCGCCTAAACATCTCCACAAGCAGACCACTCAGAGAGTCACACTGTCGCTGATATATCAAGAACGTGTGAGCAATTTTAATATAACACGTTTTATTCTAGTACTTTTCCTAACAATCAATAACGTTGTACAAGCAAGTTCCCTGAAATAGATTTTAAAATATGGCTTCATTTTCACTATTCTGCTACAAACCCCTAGGGACGGTTCACGTTCGACCGAATGGGGCTGTGACCGAACCGTTTAAATACAACGACTCGGCGAATTGCTAAACCATGCGGTAAATGTTCCTCAAACTGTAACAAGACGACTAACGAAATAGAATCACCACTGTAATCCAAGGTATGGTAGACATTCTCTCAGATATTATGGCATTTCAATTTCTAATAAAGTAAGTATTAGTCACTTGTTCAAATACATTTGACGACCTCTGGTGGCGCAGTGGGCGAAAGCCCGCCTGAGACGCAGAGGTTGCGGGTTCGATATCCGCCGCGGGACAAATGTTTGCATGTTCTGCAGATATTTGTTCCGGGTCTGGATGTTTTTTCTATGTATAATATGTATGTATTTACTAAAAAAAAAGTATCTATGTAGTATATCAGTTATCTGGTTACCACAACACAAGCATTGAATTGCTTAGCTTGGGACTAGATGACGCTGTGTGGAATGTCCAGGGATATTTATTTATTTATTATTTATTTATAAATAGTACATGACAACATTTTGCAAAAGTTAACATTCTATACGTGACAGGTTGCATGCCCATCGACGCTATTAGAAAGCTTAGTAAGTATAAACAGGCAATTAGCCTTAAAAACTTATTCAATTTATTACAAACAATCGATCGAAGAATCCTTCCTGACTTTCTGGGAGTCTAAAATATCCTCAAGAGTTACAGCTTCTGAAAAAGTCGTTTAAAAAGCCCGGTCTAGCTCAGCTTACATGAACAATCCCTTAATCTCCAGAGATTGAGTCCACAATATCCTCAAATAGATGCAGAAACAGGTCGATGGATAAATCGAGTACGGCTAATGAGCCCCATGTTCATTCAGGACACGTGGAGCCTCGAAGTTAATGAGATGAAAAATTATGGTCGTCCAACTGTGGCGACCTCGTTCGCACCCCTAGCCATGCTCATCTAGCTTTAGTAATAATAGCTATCTTTAGTAACTTGATTAAGCGGCTTGCAGCTCACGATACAGCGCTAAATAAGTTATTTTTGAAGCTGGTAAATTTACCCGTCGAGCATAAACTTAGGCCTTTACATCTTTTAATAGATTATTTATACGGTGTTATACAATTTTCAGCTACATTTAACGGGATACTGTAGAGCCTGGGACATTGTTAAGATGAAAGAGGCTTGCTCAGCACCTAAATCATCCTCTTATGCTAGCCGGCCATATCCACAGGAAAGACAATAGTCAATATACGGGGCTGACTACAATAATATTCTTTGTTGTAATCAAAACTGTATGCCTATAAACAGTAACGTACAGTAACAAAAAAAAATATTTAACAATAAAGTAATAAAACTACGTAACACTTACATTTCATTGATCATTAAAGTAGTCTAATCAATACAGATAATAGAATTGTAAATAAACGAACCCATAGCCTCTGATAAGAGATCTCATAATTATTATGACACCGATAGAGATTAAGAAATTTGTTCAAAGTATTACGACCTAATAATGCGACAAAGTTAATAAGACATTAGGTACACCTATTATAGGAAAGGACGATCAACAATAAACTTCTTCAATAGCAGTGGACTTACTCAAAGCAAATTCAGCGATCTAACGGTAAAGTTTAAATTTGATATAGAAGGGACCGTCAGCTAGTTATAGTGGAGTAATGAACTTCACATACGAAGTTTGTCTCTAAGATATTCGATCATATTGATTTCAGTTTGCAGGCCTACATTCTTGAGATTACATTGGAATTGAAGTTTGGAACTGGAATTGCAATTTAAATTAGGACAAGTGAAATTGGAAGTGCTCGTGGCGAAGCTAGCTAAGACGTTCTTGATAGATCGTACGTTCTGAGCGGCCACAACTTTGATGGGTGACCGCAAGTGGCAATAACAGCTGAGTTCCCGGCGATGAAGCCAGGGTAAAGAAAACGGTCGATGCCCTTACCTCCTAATATAATAAGGTTCAGAAAAAATGAAATGATCTGTAGGCCTAACATGTGCAACGTGTCGGTAGACAAACGTAATATCTCGATAATGTCAAGCTGCTCTAACCAACTATGCTAGAGCAGGAGAGAAGACCGACGACGAGAAGATTTGTCGTGTTGCGCATGTTAGGTTCTTATCGCTTGAGGACAAGCTATGCTATAATATATATAGTTTTTCTTTGCCCTATCCTCATAATGTTCAATAAATATTTACTCTAACTTCTAAAGCAAGCCAAAATCTTTGCATGCTTCACATGCTCCGGTTTATTTTCAGACGTTCTTTATTACCATACTATTTATTTGTTCAATCGTTAAAAATGTTGGCAAACGCATTGAAATAAACAATTACGCCATGGAGATGAAATAGTTGGCTATAGAGTAGGTACATAGATTTACTTATCTATCCTGGTTAAGGGTTAAAAGTATTTTTGTATTGTTTCTTACACCTCACTGCCCTGCAATTCGTATAATTTACGTTTTTTTTTGGTTTTAGATTATTATAAAAAATTAAGCTTATAAAAAAAATGTTTATTTATTTATTTACTATGGACACCAGGGTTACACTGTACATGCATAATTATTGGTCAAATATTATAAATATGTAGATTTTTAGAAGAACTAGAAAAAATATTATCATTTACAAAAATACTTAATTATTTTAGTACAGCACAAAGGAGATATTTTATCAAAACTCCATAACTAATTATCGAGTAAAAGTTTAATGAAAAGATCTAGTTAAATGAGTACAACCGTTGTTAAATGAAAACCAAAAGTTGTACCTAACAGTGGATAAGTAGCCAAGAGCAATTTATTAACCGTGAAACAAGAAACCCATTGCTACTTTACACTGAGACAGTTACTGGCTCAACTTCTAGAACTGTCTAGAGCACTGGTGTCTTGTAAATTGGAGGTAAACACGGCGAAGTTCTAGTCCTTTTCTTGAGTCTTTAACGTAGGGAACAGCGAAACGAAGGATCTGAAATATTTAAAGAACTCAAGGAATTTGTCTAGCGCATCTTAGATATCAATCGTGAAAATATCTCATTTAATTTGTTCTATTTCTTTTTTCTATTCCTATTGAATAACTTATTTTATTGTTTTGAAATGTAGCTTTAAATAAATTTATTTAATTGTATAATTTTTTATTGATTTGTTTTGACATTGTTTTCTTTTTTACTGTGGAATTTTTGACGAATCTAAGTGCATGTATTTGTCGAAAGAGAAATAAAGATATAATATGATTATGATTATGATAATAGCATATTATGCTCAGGCTCGTGACTGTATCCCTATGGTGCGGTAGACCTTCTCTAGAATCTTAAGACATTTTTTATTGTTTGAATATGTCTGAGGAGGTAGACAGAAGTACGTCAAAATACTAGGTATCTGGTGCATGTCCATAATTTTAGAAATTAGCATTCAATACTGTTGGAAACATTAATTTAATTATATGACGAATGAGTCGGTTTGTGGCTCATTAATTCTTCTACCAATAAACGTCAAATAAGGTGCACGTCGTCCTAGAAACCCATCGCACCGCATTTATGTTAATTTTCAGCAACTCTAACTATTGGTAACTAATGGAAACAATTTAAATTTATGTAAACGTAAACGCAAACGATATGCGAAAAATACTTGCATTCGATACCATGTTCTAAAAGCCAACGATATTAAGCACCAATGTTAGTTTTTACAACTTGCGCATACAAGTAGGAATAGTCGCATAGTGCCAACATTATTGTAATTATCCTTTGCTGAAACTTTTGCACAGATATTTTGCGCAGGCGTGTATAAGCATGAATGCGGCCTTGAATTCAAAAGAGACATTTCATTAGGTTTCCGTTTTAAAATTACCAGAACTTCTATAGGAATAAACATCCCGAGTTATTATTCGAACGTCAGTTGGCACGAGTCAGTCTCGAAAGGTTCAATGATGAGTCCGCGGTTTAAGCCTACTTAATACTGTGTAATTGAATTTAATTATTGTTTATTATTGTTCTCAGTCAAAGTATTTGAGTCTGAGATCCAATTTATTTGCTTTGTTCTTGTTAATAGGGAGGTGGAAATACTTAAAGTTAAGGGTTTGTTCATTAATTAAGGTCAATAAGTAGGATAAACAAAGATGACAGTGCGATGACCCTGATTAAAATATAGTGCCCTATATATAGTGGTTTTCTGTGCCAGAAAATAAATTAATTTATCTAAAGAATTCTGGTTTTACAACGATTGTATAAAAAGCTAACATGATTCGAATGAAATTAGCAGTTTTTCAATATCAACAGCTGCTACGAGTAATATAATTTTGAATAAACTCAGCGTGTGATGTAACAAAAATAACACAAGTTTCCGGTTCTGTCTTCAGTCGGACGACGCATACGATGCGCGAATGAATTGAAAGAAGTGCATGTGATTTTTGTAGAACATTCTAGGCTTGTTCCTATGTATTCAAACAAAAAGGTGTAATGTTCGTGCATGACAGAAATATGAGCCTCTATCAGTGTTGTTTTTCATTTTTCTAAACTTAAAAATTATAATAACTAAAGTTATGATTCGGGAGTGACGTTAATGCAAAATAGGTATATAATCGGTTTAAATTCTAAAGTGCATAATAATATCGATTTATACTTTGTTGTTGTCTGAGTGCTAAATTATATTTTTGAACATATTATCTAAAGATTGTGAAAATTGAATTTTTGTTCTACCATCTAAAGTATCTTCGCATAATCTTGTACCTATTTGTGTTAATCCGAATTAGCGGATTTAAATAAATGTTTAACCACACAAGTAGTTCATACAAATCGCCATGCAGATCATCTTACAGGGACAGACGAGAACCAAATTATCCAAAACGTAAGTAAAATTGTTTTTTTTATATTGTAATGTTTTGGTAGCTGGCGTAGTTTAAAAAATCTTACATTACGTCGATCTTACAGATAATTTAAACTTTGAATTCAATGACCTACCACTTAATATTTTTAACATTATAGTGACGTTTCGTACAGTGTTTAGTACTGCAATTAATTTTTATTTCTTCTTGTAAATAATTATTAAAAATCTCCAGGTTTAAACTTAAAACCCTAAAAATAATTAAACAGTTTGAATCGCAATCGATTTAAAACAAGAAGATCAGATAGCATTTTTTTTAAACACTGTCCACATAAGAATCAATTAACGATTCCGTACAGAACTAGTTAGGTTAACAAACCCTTAAATCAAAATTGGACCAAACTGAACCAAACGCTAAAAATGCAAAGCAGGAACAACTAATGACTCATCAGAATATCAGAAAATCGATCTATCGTTTCATAAAAACAGCACGAAGTATGAATTTGTTCGAGCTTCTGTCTTCATCGAAAAGCTCTTAGTAAAATGGTTTCAGTCTGCAAGATGCTTCATATAATGCGAAAATGAACCGCCTAATTGTAATAACTGTCTGAAGTTTGACGTGGTAAACTAACTAATGAGGAGACTTGTTAACTTTCGACCTATGTAGGGGTTACGCGTAGTCACGTTACAGGTAAGACTTTAGGTTGGTATTTTACTTGTAATATGTATTGTCTAATTTAGTCAAAGTTATCATTGATTGTTTATAAATATTAATAAATATTTTTTATCATTGATTGAACTTGCTTTTATGAATTTGATTAAGTATAGTAGAGAAAAATACGAGCGAAGTGGGTCGCTAGTAATTAATTATTTTAATTATATGAAAAATGCATTTTTTTTAAATAAAATTCTAACATTCTGCCCCGCGGCGTTGCCCGCGCTATAATTGATTTAGCGCGAGAATAAGGTCTTTTTCCTGATTAAAAAGTAGCCAAATTTAATTTCAATCGGTTTAGTGGTTTAAGCGTGAAAAGGCGACAGACAGAAAGAGTTACTTTCATAATATTATAAGGTAGGGAAGTAGAGAAGGGGACTAGTTGGCATTATTTTAGGTAATACTTTGATTCCAATTATCCACTTTAACTTTATCTGTGGTTTACCTATAAATCCGTGCAATTACCCAATTTCCAAACTACCAGAGCGATAAACAGTATGTATTACTCATTAAGTTTTAATACACGAAATTTCATGTAAACTCGTTTGTTCTTTTGGAGTAAAATTACACGAATCAATGATTGTATCCGCCGAGACCGCAATTCAATTGACTAGGTACTTTTACGATTGAATTGGTTTGGTTTTGCGAAACATATAAGCGAGAATGATTATTGGCTTTTTGGTTGAAAGCTTTATAGAAACGAAATATGTTTCTAAAATGAATTTAAATTTTAAAACAATGACTTCACGCAGTAGTATTTGTATTTTTGATTGTATTTCTGTATTATTATCTTTGCTCTATCTAGGTTAGAGTTCTTTAAGTCTTGTCTCAATAAATAACTCATCCCTCCCTAGAACACAGGAAATCCTAAGCCAACTCTATTTTTTTTTGTAATCTAAATTAGTATGGATGTTTTCACTACACAAACAAAGACGTTGGTAGACTTATATAATTTATATTATAAAAAAAATTATCCTATTTCGTTGTCACTCAATAGCTCGAGAATGGCTGGACCGATATAGATAAAAAAAAACTATGGTGGTACGAAGTGCGCCGAGTCAGCTTGTTATAAATAATTGTTCCACATAAAACTTTAGAACTATAGAACAGTCCCCAAAACACACTTCTGGGTTTACAGGTATATTTTATTAACAAGCATCGGTTTGATAATAACTGACTTCCATTAAGGCAGCCACTCAAACTCAACTAAACAACCAAAGGCGAGTTTAATTAAAATCGGATTACGCTATCGAGAACATTTGCGGCAATGGTGTGGGTAATAAACGCTTGCACAGCACATTTGGGGCAGGAAGTACAATCAAAGAAAAAAAACTTTACGACTAGACAGCGAACATTTTTATGGAATGCAATTGCTTTCACAGATTGAAGCGGTATTTTCACTCGGATAAAGTAGCTATGACGAAGGCGCTGAACTGGAAATATCCGAGAGCGCACTAGGCGACAGGCGACAGCG
The DNA here is from genome assembly GCA_963582015.1 of Xanthorhoe designata. Classification (NCBI taxonomy): domain Eukaryota; kingdom Metazoa; phylum Arthropoda; class Insecta; order Lepidoptera; family Geometridae; genus Xanthorhoe; species Xanthorhoe designata. The sequence continues at coordinate 4,750,700 of OY757042.1, read as the reverse complement.
ACAGCTCGGCGACTAGACGCGACAACAGGCTGCGGCCAACAATTTTCATACATTTTGTTCAAAGCTCACAGCACACTTGGCGTCAGAGTCGCCCAGTCGCGACGACAAGTTAGGTTAAACTTGTAAGTCGTCTCTTAACGGGAGCACACTAGTAGTGACAGCTCGACGACTAGACGAGGCGACTGGACACGGCGACTAGACGCGGCGACTTGTCGCCCAGTGTGCGCTGCCGTTTAATCTACTTGAATAAAAACTTTATGTATTGACTTATGTCCTCGCTCGTTTTAAGACCGTTCCTGGTTAATTGGTCACTTGCCTATTTTTCAACATCAAATTTGACCGTGACCTAACATAACGAAAATAATGGACTCATTCATTATATCTCAAACAATTACTCCACGCCTTTGGATTGGTATTTCATAATTGAGTTCCTTGTTCAGATATCTGCATATTATATTTACCTTTCAAGTACCTAACTTACGGTTCTCTAAAAAACGACCACCTTGAGTATATTCATTATAACATTATATAACTAAGTATTATTTATTTATTATTATAATAAAACAATATGTGTTTAGGTATGATTGTATTGTCTTTGCTTTAGAATAAAAAGGAAATAAAAATATCAAGACGGTCGCCGCTTTTTAAGAATCAGGTTTATATGGATAAAGACGAAGGGTTCGATCCAATACCAGTCGATAGGTACCTAGTTAAATTAATTATGAGAAGCTTTTCTAGTTCGGCGTAGTTAGCAAATATTTCGCCAGGCATTCATTGAGCTTAATTTGAATTGCTGAATCATGTACTTTTTATGAATGAATTTGTTTTGGTCAATGAGGAAAGGAAATGAAGGATTTCAAATAAGATTATCTGCAATGCCTCTAATGATTTCTTTATTAAACACAAATAAAGCTATAAGTTTCATTTTCTAGGAATATAATTATAATACGGCTGTATTTACACTGCGACACATACAATGCGATAGTCTCCAATCCACAAAACCACGAAAAATGTAACAGTGTAAACCGAAATCCAAATAATCCTGTAGCTTTCCGGATAAGTGAGCAATGCGGTTAAAAACGGTAGCTACCAGTGACGGTAGAAGATCGGATGTGGATTGAAGTGCGTTCACTTGTCCGGAACAGGGAGCCGGATTCATTTCGTCCGGAGCGAAGCGGTTTTAAAAGTACGGTTTTGCTCTCTGCTTTGATTTAATTGACCAGTCAAGCGATATCGTATCGATGTTGCAATCGATATCAATGTAATCAAGCAAATCTTTATTGTCTTTTAAAATTATTATTTAATATGCAAATTTTTTTTAAAGTTGTTTTGCTCTCTGCTGAACTGTACCTACCCCTGAATTTCGACAATTATATATTTCGTCAAGTCAAAATGTTCTTTTTGGAAAGGGACACCCTTAGGTATCACACATTAAGACTTATTCTCAACCCATCAAATTTGCATAAAAAATCGGAGGAGTTCGATTACTAAACCATGACACGAGAATTTTATCATCTAAAGAAGATTATTCGTCAACCTTACCTCTTAAAGTATCTTTTAGTCCCTGGATTACTTAATAAAGTCAACAACACTCGCAAAGCAGTCTTCCGAACCACCGCCTTGGTCCGAGCTCCATAAATTATAGGTGTTAAATTAATAAAGTTTCATTTAATTAGGCGTGCAAATCCAAATGCATGGAACGGAAGAGGCGGAAGGCGAGGAAATCCGTCGGCACCTTAAGACCTGTACCTACCGGCTACAGTTAGGGTGTATTAAGGACTTTTGAAGGGGCAGACGCTTTGACAAGAGACATACAAACTGCAACATAATTTTTTTTATGGATATTTATATTTCAAAATTCAATGTTTATTTATTAAAGACTTTTTTATACATTTTACAAACGGAAATTATTTCTTAGAGAGGTACTACTCATAAAACTAAATTTTAAATCGTTCGTTGGTTCGTTCTTATGAGCAAGTGGTCAACTCTGATTACGGAGTTTTTAGGCCGCCTAAATGCATCCGTCATGGCTTAACGATTTTAAAAGCCGGGACCGACAATTTAACGTTCCCTCCGAAGCACTTATTATTATTATTCATAGATTATAGTAGGATTATAATAAATTCAAGTTTTTTAGATTGCTCAATCTCCTCTTTTCAAAAAATATTCAAGTGACTTCTGAAAATGTTCTTTGTTTGTATTCCAATATGAGATCTAATAAATCGACTTTTCATAAATAATATTTTGTTGTTCTTATTACTTCTCTGTGTTTGGAGACTTAGTTAATTTTATGCCGTTCACGGCTACTTTAATTTCTCGCTTGGCTGATAATTTTCTGGCGGCGGCACCCATGAAGAAAATCTAGCCGAAGTTTAGCCTGCAGCGTATTAAGCAGATGTTAAAAAGAACAGCAAAATACAGCTATCATTGCGCAGAGTAAAATTAAGATTTTCTTTTTATCCAACTTTTGTTGAGGGTGTTAATGTCTGGTTAATTTAACAATTACTTTTACTTATATTTACGTGCCTCGCTTTGTTTGACTTGTTTTCCACGGAAGCTTGACTGTTTAGATTGTTAAGGGATTACTGTAAAAAATCTAGGCCCAACACTTTGTGTTCTTGCCTGATTCTTTTTCTTGCTGTGAATCGTCTTGTCACATAGCTTGTAAGACGTTTTATATGTTCCTAGAGGTGTGATGCATGTTTTTATTTCGAGTCAATTTTTTTTTGAAAAATACAGGCATGTACTAAACGTGACGTGTGTAAGTATAAATTCCGTACCTCTCACTTCCCTTTGAAATTTTCAAAGGATCTTATAAAACTAAATATCGGAGAATGTCCAATTATCTCTGACTCATGTTTTGTTTTTCGTTTTATATGTGTGTGAGTGGGTTGTACTGGTTTTTGATGCACTCAAAATAGCCAATCTGATACGCAACGGAAACAGCTGTACAACACATCAATCTTCGTATATAATCGAACATGATTACTGTGTAAATAAACAGTAGCTCTATTGATTTATGAAAATGTATGGTCTTTCGTAAGTTAAGCGAATTTCAGCGCGGTTACAAAATAATAAAAAAAAACTATACCTACCTAATCACTATTATATCCCAAAGCTATTACAAACCTAGTTTTCTCGTGATGTTATCCTTCACTGTTTGGAGCTCGTGCATAGTATGATAGTGCTTAATTTACTCCTGACGCAGCTACTACGGTCTCCGAAGGCGAAGACCATGGCGACCACCAACAGCTTGCAACAAGCCCGCTTGCATCATGAGCAGAGATCGCGTTAATCGTGTTTTCTTATTATAGATACACATTTTTGGAAACGAAACAATAATTGCTGCAGGGCCGAGTTCAATCCCATTACTTTCGGATCGAAAGTTGAGGCACTATCCTTCATCATAATTACTTTGGTATTATTCCTATTAAATCCGTAACTGGTGCCGCTTTCAGACTTCCTCCTTATAATTATACTCTACCAAAGTTTAGCCCTGCACTTCGTACTGGGTTTATCAGCTGAGTCGAATTTAAAAATAACTGACATAATTTAAAATAAACGATTTTTTACTAGCTGGGTACAGTTTTAACTAACAGTTAAAACTAAACTGTTATAACTGTTAACCGTGGTTTGAAAATAATAAGTGCTTTCATGTTTCATTCTAGATTTTTTAAAACTCAACAAAATTGGTTTATCCACTGTGGGTATTAAAAAAATTACCTACTAAATTGGTAATATTTCAAGAAATCAAAACCCCGCTAACAACGCGAAAGTTTGTATGGAAGTATACTTAGATGGATGTTTGTTAATCTTTCACTCGAAAACTACTGAACGGATTTGATGGAAACTTGAAATACACATAGTTTATGACCTGTAACATTTAACACATACCAAGGCTACTTAATCCAGGCATACCTACCCCATGCGAGAGAAGCCGCGGGTGGGTAAGCTTGTATGTAAATAAATTACAGTAAATCACAAACTATAAAGGTTGTGAATTGTAATGCTTTAGATAGACTATCACTAAAAGTCATAACCTCGTATTTCACCGATACACAAACATTACTGATACACCGTAAAATAAATCAGGAAAGTTGTTAGGAAGATTGGGATCGGTGTAATAACCATAAAAACGCATCTAAAACTCATCGGAATCGAAAAGTTTACTTCCAATACGAGACTTAGTACAACGAAAGTAGAAAATATTTGAACACAACGTTTTATATTAATATGTTTTGTAAAATATGATTGTTTTTATAAAGCTGGCCTAAGCCAGTCGTAACGTCTAAACGTTTTGGATAGACTTTTGAAGTTAAGCGACGTTCTGAGTGGTCAAAATTTTATAAGTACCTACCTAACCAGGTGCCAATAGCATAACAAGCTGATCGCTTTCGTGCTACGGAAGGCACCTTAAATTGTCAGTCGGCTGCTACCCGGCTTTTAAAGTCGCTTAGCCATTATGGGCGACCTAAAAGCTCCGTCATTAGTTGAGTTTTAGGTTATCATAACTTCAAAATGTTAGTTCATCATAAGAATATAAGAATAAGTTGGAATATAAGAAGATTTCTATCGAGGCTAACATCCGTTGCACCATAAAATATCCTTTTTGTATTATAAACTAGCTGTACCCCGCGGTGTTACCCGCGGTGAATAAGTTAATAGATTTTTTTAACGACTTTTAAAAAGTAGGAGGTTCTAAATACCTACGTCGACTGGGTGAACCGATTTGATGATTATTTTTTTGATCTGATGAGGATCGTCAGAGATATGAATAAAAATGCACCTTGAGAGTGCAGAAAATTACTATTTTCTTACGTAATTGAAAATTATTTCATAAAAATTTTAATTTTGCTCCTTGGTTAAGACCCAATGCGTCATTGTGGCACTTGATTTTGGTGCTCATAGAGCAGGATGACTCACTGGTCGGTTACTATTCTATGGTCTAACACAGTTTATTTTGCTCGCAAAATATTCAAGAAGCTACAATGCGAGCGAAGCGAGCTTCGACCCAAGCGAGCGCAGCGAGCCGAAATTTTTTAAGACAAATTCGTTATGTGACACTTGATGTAGCTTATAGTGCTTACAGAAAAGGCTGACTGTTGGTCGGTTCCTATTCTATTGTCTGACATAGATCAATTTGCCAGCAAATATTCAAGAAGCTACCGTGCGAGCGAAGCGAGTTTCAAACTAAGCGAGCATAGCAAGCTTCAAACTAAGCGAGCGTTGCGAGCCTTTTAAACTCGAGCCGAAATTTTTAAGAAAAATGCGTCGTGTGATACTTGATTTTGCTTATAGTGCTCATAGAAAAGGCTGACTGCTGGTCTGTTTAGTCTATGGCCTGACATAGTTCAATTTGCTAGCAAAATATTCAAGAAGCTACCGTGCGAGCGTAGCGAGCTTCGAACTAAGCAAGCGCATCGAGTTTCTTAGACTCGAAATTTTTAAGATAAATTCGTCATGACTGACACTTATGTTTGCTCATGGTGCTTAAAGAAAAGGCGCTGGTCGGTTCCTATTCTAAGGTCTGACACAGTTCAATTTGCTTGCAAAAGATTGAAAAAGCTACATGCGAGCAAAGCGAGCGCAGCGAGGCTTTTACACTCGAAGCGAGCCGAAACTGTGGGAAATGTAATAAAAAAGCGATGATGAGGTGCTGTACCGAATTTAAATTGAAGACACAAATATAAACTTTGTCCTTATGGTTTATGTTGAGTTAGAAATCTTTTTATCGGGGATTTATCTGCGTACATAAGTCCCAATTTCGTAAGATTATCGGGACAAAAAAAAACAATATTTGAAATTCGTTAAGTCGTTTGAAGAAGCATAATTTAGGTATTTTGATAATCTCACGGGCACAATACGCTTTTAAGGGATTTAAAGTAGCTTATGACATGTTTTTATCCAGGATATCAACTGACCTGGTATCAAATTTCATTCAAATCCGTCCAGCCGTTTGAGCGTGAAGGAGTTATAACATTGCCTGTGCTGCCATCTATTAACATTATTTTGACTAACAGTTACGTTTCACGGCCAAACTATTTTGATGAATAATTTGGTTTATAATCCCACGGAACCATTCCTTTTTTCAGCAATTTAAGGTAGCCTATTTGTTAATCCAGGGTAGGTACTGCTACCAAATTTAATTCAAATTCATCCAGCCGTTTGAGCATGAAGGAATAATTACTTTACCTGTGCTGCCATCTATTGAAATTATTTTGTTAGTTTTTCACGGCCAAACTATTTTGTATTTGTTTAATAATCCCACGGAATCAATGCACTTTTAAGGAATTTTAAGTAGCGTACATTTTAATCCAGGGAATAAACAATCCTGCTACCAAATTTAATTCAAATTCATCCAGCCGTTTGAGCGTGAAGGAATAATAACTTTGCCTGTGCTGCCATCTATTGAAATTATTTTGTTACTTTTTCACGGCCAAACTATTTTGTGTATACTATTTTAATGAATTTGATTAATAATCCCACGGAATCAATGCACTTTTCAGGAATTTAAGGTAGCGTATATTTTAATCCAGGGTATAAGCAATCCTGCTACCAAATTTCATTCAAATCCGTCCAGCCGTTCGAGCGTGAAGGAGTTATATTTTTGCCTGTGCTGCCATCTATGAAGTTATTTTGTCTGACAGCTGCCTTTTGCACGGCCAAACTACCGAAACTATTTTTATGAACATTTTGTTTTATAATCCCACGGGAACACTGCACTTTTCAGGAATTTCAAGTAGCCTATTAGTTATTCTGGGGTATAAGCAATCCTGATACAAAATTTCATTCAAATCCGTTCAGCCGTTTGAGCGTGAAAGAGTAACAAACACACTTACACACTTACACACTTACACACTTACACACACACAAACTTTCACCTTTATAATATTAGTAGGATTATAATATTAGTAGGATGAGCAAAGACGAAGATCTATAACTTCGTAACAAACAAGCCGTGGCAGAGCATAATGCAAAACTTGCATAATCTCATGTTAGACCTTCCTTGTTCAATCTATTTGAATCTCAAATGTTGAGTTTCAACGCATAATTGGTTTATTCAACGTTAAACTTTGCCGTACAACTTTCTTTTTAGTTTCGCTATGAATTCAAGAATATCTCAGTTTGGGTGTTATTAAATTCTGGGTATGCTAGCATGAGATTTTTCATGGGCCGTGAATCTAGATAACTCGAAAAATATGACAGGAAGGTGAATAAAACAAAAGTAGAATGTCAGGATCGTAGCAAATGAGAATTAGCCTGTTTCTACGATCACGAGGAACAGGCAATTGAGGATTTATTTGACTCATTACTATATTTTAGGTACTTACATTTATTTATTTTGTAGTTATGCTCGTACTTTCTAAGTACAATTTTAATTTGTTATTAATAGCACCTACGTAAGTTCAATATCCAAAATAAGGTTTTGTTTACTGAACTTGATAAATGTTTGACACAATATAGATGCCTTGTCACAGTAAGCAAGACTACTAATACATAGATAGATGAAAGAATACTGAAACTGACCGTTTCAAATTTTCATAAATTCTTTATCATCTCAGATACCTAAGGTATAAAATTTTGGGCGCTATATTTGTGATTTGATGAAACTGATTTTATTTTTAATTTAAATCAGACGTTGTGCGATATGGAGAATCAAATCTTTTCATTTATTTAACATATAAATATTTCTTTTAAAATGAGAGTTATCAGCTCACATGGTTAGAATGCTACTACATTATAGTCAAGTGACTGCCAATAATATAGGTTCATTGTATTTCCTTAGATTTATCAAATTCAAGATTGCCATTTTTTTTTTAATTCTACCTGCCAATAAGCAGTGCTGGCCTACTTGTTTGTTTTAGTTCTTTGTATACACATGCCTATGTCTGCCGGTGTATCATGCATTATACGGGCGAATAGTTTGTTTGATATTAGGTAGCTGGTAAAAGTTTTTCGCATGGCTAACAAAAGCAACAAACTGCATAACATTTAGGTAGAAACATTTTAACCCTCAATTTCATAGTGGAAAAGCGCTTTTTATTTTTAGGTCGGGCTTATAAATACTTTAAAAACAAAGCCCATTTTCTGAGCAATCACTTTTAGAACAATTAATAAATAGTTTTGCCCAAACATTGAACTCCTTTTGTAGTATACAGAAAGGGCAAAATTTTTGGGTCATTAAGGGTAACTTTACTTCTTCTTTTGTAGTTGGAAAGTTTTGATTGAACTTTACAGTAGCTATAAACTTTACCTACTTTAACAAGCTCTCAATTCGCAAATTAATAAGATTTACCGATACGAAAGCTGGGCACGAAAGCTATCACCATAACAACAAAATTAATAATATGGTTTGGAATATTTGATGATTTGAATATTCACGATAATAGTTGCGAAAGAACAAAAGATCCTAGAATAATCTAGCTCATAAAAATATTCCTTACAGTCCCTGTGGTCGTCTTATTTTTATTTTATTTAATAGACTTATTTAGAATAGATTTGACCAGCACCTAAACTGTTATTAGCAAAACTGGTCATAAAAAAAGACAAGGTTAATTCTTGTGGAGCCAAGGGGTTCCTTACGGTGGTCACATTCACAATTTAGAGCTCGAAATAATGCGTACCTATATAGTTTTTTTGAACCGAAATAACTTTCTTATACATGGTCGAAATTGAAATCACGACAATAAAAAATCGAGGTACTATCCCACTCGGCCAACAAGGGTTTTCTGAGTTACACTGGTGATATCTCAATGCGAGCTCCTTACTGTATAGCTCTCTGTTTAAAAGCACCTCAAACTATCAATTCGTATGCAAGGTGTAGATTCATTTAAATGATTTCTGCGGGTTTCAATGTCATGAATTTGCAAGTAATTGGCTCCAGAGTCGGTTCTATTTGCATTCTAAACGGTCTTGCACGCCGCTTGCATAAAGAGAACTGCTGTAAGGTTACTTTAATGTTTTCTTTTTCTTTTTAATGAGAAATGTAATTAAGGGGTAATATCGTTTGTTCATCAGCGTTTGCCTTTAACTAGTTCATCTCAAGACAAAGGCAGCGAGATACAAGACACGCTTTCCACTGTACAGATGAGAAAAATAAAATTGCTTAGTAATTTGAATACAAAGCAGTAAGAATCAAAGTGAAACAATTGAAAACAAAAGTATAATTTGAAGTCCCCAAGCGGTTTCGATTGGTGCTAATGTTTTTGCCTCACCTTTTCTAAGGAACAGTTCCAGAGACCAACTTTTTATTTCTTATCTCAGGACATCAACTTTATCTCATGAATTAAAACAAAGCAGACTTTTATGAAAAAGTTTTTAAGGCGCGGAATAAAGTTACTGTTTATTTTAATAACGCCATTCGTTTTAATATTACAAGTGAGTTGAAAGGCTGCTTTGAGCCCCTGGAATAAAATCTTATCTTAAACCTGCTCACCCTTTATTCAATGCTCTTTATTGCGAAGGAGTCGCAATAATTTGTAAGGCATTCAAATTTAAGGCTTTCGCGGTTTGTTGTGTTTACCACTGTTTTGTCGCACTTGCCAAATACATTCTGTTTATGTTGCGACAACCAAAGAATCTACGATTACTACCAACAATTCTAAACCATAAAATCTTTGTTTTACGCATCTGAAATCTAGGTAAAACCAGAATACAAATAATGTCTAGTATTAAGAATAAAAATTTTGCTGGTTGAATAAAATATTGAATTTTGAGGTGTAACAGAAAACATAGTAGTCAACATCAAGTCTTCGCTGAATAATTTTGTTTACCTAGGAAGCCGTATTTATTTAAATGAATTGAATCAGTATGACCCAGGCTAAACATAATAAATAAAGGTTTTTCACTACTAATGTCCAAATACATTTCAATCTTGACAGATTGCAAGCCCTTTACTACAGTTGGGTAATCACATGAATTTAACAACGGTGATGTATGTGTGAATATTTGTTACTCCTTCACGCTCAAACGGCTAGAGGAATTTGAATGAAATTTGGTATCAGGATAGCTTATATCCTGAATTACCACATAGGCTACTTTTAATCCCGATATTCTCACAGGAACAAGAAATTTCACGGCGGTTAATACTGCGGGGCGCAGCTAGTTGAATACAATCGGAACAAATGTTTGCATGATCTGCAAATATTTGTTTCGTGTCTAGGTGTTTTCTATGTATAATGTATGTATTTACAAAAAAAAAAATTCTGTGTAGTGTATCAGTCATTTGGTTACCATAACACAAGCATTAAATTGCTTAGCTTGGGACTAGATGATGCCGTGTGGAATGTCAAAGGATATTTATTTATTTATTTAATTTGATGGCTTCTTTATCAGTTTTAAACAAGCAATATAAGACCTAAGCTCGTCACGAGAACCAAAACCCAGAGATTTATAGCCATCGCGGTAAGGTGTGCTTGTTATTACAATTTGTTTGGCAGATAGTAAGCAGGAGTTCCTTGAAAGTCTCTATCTTACGCAGATTGCGACCCTTTCAAATTACGGAAAGAACTGTGAAGGCTTTTGTTTGAACAATTGAAGTGAAGATAAGTAACGAAGGAGTTTTTTTATGTCTCAACCTCGTGTAAAATAAGCAAGATTATTGTGAATAATAATAAGTACGGAACAAAAGTGAACTTGAATTGTCAAAGGTTTGAAATTTTCAGAGTACTTTAATTTCAAAGTGCTCCCTCACTCACGGAGAGCATTCGCCTGTAATGTACCGTTACAGTTTCGAGCATTACAACAGTGAGGAAGGATAACCGATTATTACAGTGCAAAATCTGTAATGATAATTTAATCAGTATTATTTTTAATCTAAAAATGTTACATTACAGTCGAATGCTCTCGATTAGGAGCCCATTTGACGTTGGTAATGATCACTATTTATACTCTTTCTTTACGTTGTATTGTTCTGCTAAACTACTTGTACAATATTTTAATGAAACGAACAATAAATCTTTTAAATATAAAAACTTCTACCAAGCAGCGCTACTAAGCCCATTACAGCTCCATAATGAAAAATTTCATCATAACGTCACGTTCAACGCTTCAATATAAATACCCTCATATTGCGAATTTACTGAATTGAGTTGTGACAAAGTATGAACTGAAAGATAGGTACGAACATGAATATATGCTTACACGAATTGTTGGTTCGGGATAGTTACAAAAATCGGATGTTGTTGAAGTGTGGTTTAAGTTGAATTTATAAATGGTAAACATCAGTGGAGCAGAGTGTAGGCACTCGGTAATCCGAGTGGTGCCCCCGGCAGAGCTATAGAAAAGTGTGTCCGCCTGCTCGATGACATTGTAAAAACAGCAGGTCATGCATGGGTTACACTGGCGCAGAATAGGGGAAGTTGGCACAAGCGTAAAGAGGCCTGTGCCCTATGGCCTGCACATGATGATGATGAAGAAACATCGATTAACATCCAAGAGCTGAGCTGATAATAAGGTATTTAGGATATTAAAGAACAATGGCCAATTTTCCCCTCATTATATTAACAAAGAAAGTTGTTAAAAATACTGTGCATAAAAAATGCATTTCATCAATTTGTAATTATATAGCCCAGCTCTATGTAGAATTACTTTAAATGTATATTCCGCTCTTTACACAATTATTACTCTACTTTAACCCTCATCACTACAACGCACGATAATGTCTTCACATTATGAATCCTGGACACCTTCATCACATTTTAGAGCATATTATGTCGTCTTGTATCGATATAAACGCAAATAAAGCGCACCACGATTGTGCGTTTAACGTACAACGCAATACAAACGTGCGGCGCAAATCATTTCGCAAGCTGTGACGCATGCATACGAAGTACAAAGTCGATGCATTTTTAACGAGCATGTGTTTTAAATAGCTTTTTTTTTTAACACTCGTGGCGTAGCTTGCTTAGACGTTTTTGATCGTTAGAGCTAAGCAACAGTCACGATTTGACTGAGGGTTGCCCATCCAAATTGTGAGGCTGGTATTGCAAGTGGCATAACCTGCTTAACCATTTTGTGCTTCAAAGGCCACTTCATATTGTCGATCCCGGCAAAGTCAGAATGGGGCCTAGACAGTCTCAAAATCCTTTGAGTTTGAAAACCTTACTCAAAAGAACATAGATAGGTAGATACCGCTTGTAAACGTCTTCCAAAGATTTGATGCATTTGAGATCAATTCGACCGATCAATGTGGAAGTAAAATAAAATTGGTTGCAATAAAACTGCAATACCTGCGATGTGGCCGCTGCATATCGTATTCCTACTGCTGCGGAGGTGTGGCTATAAAACTGGAGTGTTCGCAAGTCTTTACATTTTCGCAAACCTAATTCTCATTTGTATATTCGTATCGTATCGGCATAGGTTTGTGAATGCGACAAAATATCCTGTTCATTTGAGGATGAAATAAATATTTGTAAAAAGGTAGAAACAATTGTACAGGTTCAAGATAAAGCATCATCATTCTAGCTAGTTGTTGGAATTCACTGTGTCATTACTCAACTAATATGGCTTACTTTTCGTCTCTTTTAGAATAAACATGAAACATTAACATTATTTTAATATAAAGACTATGATGTACTGTTAACTTTAGCAATAACTAATTAAGTTAAATAATTATATTGGATTTTTTTTTTAATAGATTTTATGTTATTTCTTCTATACCACTGCTTTTGCTTGTCCGCTCTCGCCCGCTTATGGACTAATGCTAGCCCCATTTAACTGTTAGCGTAGAAACGACACCAGCCATGCAGTTGTACCTGTTCGCACTTCAGGTTTAAATATCGTTAGGCACTGAGCATTACGCCCAATTGGCAAAGCTTAGGTAGTACTGTTATGTCCTCTGCTTTTCTATTGTAAATTGTTGGTTCCTATTGCTAATGATGTAAATAACAAAAAAATCTTGTCAAACTATTTTGGTTAATGAACCAACATTGCCACGCCAGTGTCATTGGGCTTTCTTTCGTCGAGGCAATGGCTTGATACCTATACCTACTTAGAGTTATGCTTATTTGTAGCAGTTTATTTTTATACGAGTATAGTGTATCGTTTCTGAAAACCAATGTAAATGTTTTATATACAAAGCGTTTACATCACAAATGAATGGAACAAATATAATATTGTTACTGCTCATAAATATGAATTCATTCATTGTATTACAATGTCATAGATTTATGTGCTGAAATTGGATAAAGCTGACAAAGAACATACTTGTACGGGAGTTTCAGTAGGCTGTATGGCGCAACTAACCTGGTCTCGTCAATCTAGCAGGTCCAGGGTCGTGTCCGGCTTGCACTGAGAATTCACCGCACTTTCTAGGTCCATAGGTGAGGAATGATGCTGGGACTGTAGTTTGTGTCTCTTATGGAACGATCACTAGAGGTCTTATATGATATTGAAGCGCGAGCGGCACTGTGCGAAAACACGAAGGATGCGCGCGCGGCTGTATCGGAAGGCGTCGAACAAGCAACTCTCAAAATGGCTTCCTTTCGCCGTTTCGAAAGACAATAGAGGCGTCACACCAAAACAGCCAATAGAAATATTGTGAACGGTTTTGATCTACCCTCAAAATTGTGTATGTCTTTAATACGCTACCTACATAAGAAAATAATGAAAGAAATTCGAACGAAAAATATATCATCTGTTCCGCTGGAACATGCCGCTCACCTTAAAAGAACGTGGTTGCTTTTAACATGAAAATTGTTTGTAATTATACTACACTAAAGAAAACTATAAACTAATAATGAGTATGTACGTACTGCTGATTAATGAAAAAGAAACGAAAAATTATTGCAAAGGAATGGGGCAGATTTTTACCACAGGTCTCTTAGTATAAGAGTTGCCCATTCGAAGGGTTACGGTACGTGTTATATTATCCGTACCTGGATGCAGAGCATGCACCCGTGCCAATCTCCACTGTAAAACCGGCAAATTATCATCGCGCACCACAACAATCATACCTTCACTAATAGGAGGGCCGCGATTATGAAACCATTTATGTGTTTGTTGGATTTCGTGTAAATATTCACGACTCCACCTCTTCCAGAAATGTTGAATGCATTGTTGCACCCACTGCCAACGATTAAGCCTATCAGTATTGAATTCTGTCAATGAAATGTCAGGTAGGGCCGTAAGAGGTCCACCAACCAAAAAATGCGCTGGAGTCAGCGGTTGTGGATCTGACGCATCTGAACTCAAGACGCATAAGGGACGTGAATTTAAGACTGCCTCGATTTGACAGAGTAAAGTGTGCATTTCGTCGTAAGTTTGAGTACGAGTTCCTATAACACGATGTAAATGATGTTTGAAACTTTTAACGCCTGCTTCTACTAAACCACAGAAATGTGACCCAGTAACAGGTTGAAAGTGAAATGTCAAGTTTTGTTTAAGTACCTGTTCATGTAATGTCCTTTGAACGGCGTCTGAATTTAAAAATGTATACAACTCACGAAGATGGTTGCTACATCCTACAAAGTTCTTTCCGTTATCGGAATAAATATCTGTACATAAACCTCTGCGAGACGTGAATCGTCGTAAAGCCGCGAGGAAAGATTCTGTCGTAAGATCAGAAACCAACTCTAAATGTATTGCCTTTACGCTCATACAAACAAATACCGCAACATATGATTTTATTATTTTAGCATTTCTAACTTTATTTGCACGAACATAGAACGGGCCGGCATAATCAACAGCTGTTTTAATGAAAGGACGAGCTGACTGTGCGCGTACGCTCGGCAACGGAGCCATCTGTGGCTGTGTGTGTGTGGGTCTCGCGCGAAAACACGGAACACACTTATGTATACGCTGTCTAACTATATCCCGCCCAGATAAAATCCAATATTTTTGTAACAATAAGTACTGTGTGGACTGAGGACCTGCGTGTAGGTGTGTAATGTGAGCATCATCGATTATTAACGTAGTTAAGTAATGTTTCTTCGGAAGTATCAATTGATGTTTTGATTCGAATGAAAGCAATGATTTATGCAAACGTCCACCCACACGCAACAAATTATCTTTATCTAGAAATGGTGATAAGCGTTTTAATTGATTTGTAGGCGATTTACTATTTGAAATATTTTTAATATCTTCTACGAAAGTAGACTGCTGAACTATACCTATAATCTTTTTTAAGTTAGAATTATACTCGAGCACCGTTATGTGCCGAGGAAAGGCAATCTGTGATTTTTTACACTTGTAATAAAATCGAAAAATGTAAGAAACGACACGAACAAGTTTTCCTAAAGAAGAAAATTTTGAAAGAAACTCAGGTTCTTCTTCTTTACCTACAGAAGAAGGATGTGCAATAATGGGAAGATTACGTTTTTCTTCCATAGTATTTATATTTTGATTAAGAACCGGCCAAGTATTTGGCTCAGTTTGTAACCAACTAGGACCATGAAACCATAAGGAGTGTTCGATGAACACCGCGGGCAGCATTCCCCGGGAAGCCGAGTCAGCTGGGTTATCGAACGACGGTACATGTCGCCAACAACTGGCAGGCACCCGTGACAGTATGTCACTTGTGCGATTGGACACAAACGTCTTCCATTCATGTGGCGATGAGCGTAGCCATGCTAACACAATCGTGGAATCGGACCATGCGTAGACATGATCGAAATGAATTCGGTCGCCGTAGGCGAGCATAACTTTACTAATTAACTTCGCTAGTAATAGCGCTGCCATAAGTTCTAATCGGGGGATCGACAATCGTTTTAGAGGTGCAACCCTTGTTTTTGCCAAAACAAGGGAGACCCGAGTTTGACCATCACTACATTTACACCGGATATACACACACCCGGCATAAGCTCGTTCGGAGGCGTCAGCAAAACCGTGAAGTTCAATAGAAATTGAATTAGAAAATATGTGACGCGGAAAAACACACTGCGATAAGAGTGGAAGTTGCTTGACAAAGCTTAGCCAAGCATTTACGATATCAATAGGAGGTGACTCATCCCAACCTGTACCTGCTATCCAAAGTAGTTGCATTAAATATTTAGCGTATAATATTACCGGTGATAAAAACCCTATCGGATCATAAATTCTTGCAATTTCTGACAGTATTGCCCGTTTTGTACAATTTAAATTAGAAGTTTTGACCTTAAAAGAAAAACTATCCGAAGTGGGGTTCCATTGGAGCCCGAGAACCTTTATCGAGGGATCTTTTTCTACATCAGCGAAAGATAAGGCGTCAGGCCGCTCACCATGAAAGTCCGAGGGCACTGCGGCGAGTATCGCCGGCGAGTTACTGTGCCACTTGCGCAGCTCAAAGCCTGCGCTTGCACAAATACCGATCAGCTGTTTTTGTAGATTGAGTGCGTTCATCTCACTGTCTTCCCCGGAAACGACATCGTCAACAAAAACATCCCTCATCAAAACTGAGGACGCTAGTGGGAACTTCTCAGCTTCATCCCGTGCGAGTTGTTGTATAACACGTAACGCTGTGTGCGGAGATGAACTGATGCCGAAAACGACGACGCGCAACCTATAATCTTGAATAGGTAGGTCAGGAGATGGCCGCCAAACAATCCGCTGGTATTCCCAATCAGATTTTCGAACAGAAATATTGCGATACATATGTTTAATATCAGCTGTGAAAACAAACTTGTGAACCCGGAAATTAAGTAAAATATCTACTATGTCAGAGTGCAACTTCGGACCCGTGAGCAAAAGATCATTTAACGATTTTCCGTTACTGGTTTTACAAGCAGCATCGAATACCACCCTCAACTTGGTGGTTTCACTTGATTCTTTGACCACGCAGTGGTGCGGAATATAATAGTGAGAATTATCGTCGTAAGACGGAGGATTACAGAGTTCCATTTGATTTAAATCAATGTACTCTTGTAGACAAGCGTGATAGTCCTTTTTAAGGGACGAATTACGTTCTAAGCGATATTCTAATTTACGAAAACGAGCGAGAGCAATGTCACGTGATTGACCTAGTATAGGTGCAGTTTTAAATGGAAGTGCTACGACGTATCGACCGTTTTCGTCGCGAGAATGTGTATTTTGAAAAATCGATTCACACTGACTCTCATCGGGGGTAAAAGATTTATCTTCAGGAACTACCTCCAGCTCCCAAAAACGTTGGAGGTCGCTGTCCTCGAAAAAGGAGCTATGACACACCTGGAGTGGAGACGGAGTAGGACAAACATCGAAAAATACTTTTCCCATCAATAAGTAGCCGAAAACACTATTAATTGCTATTGGCGCATCAGGACGACCCTTAACAATATTTCCCAGCAAAATGTGAGAAAGAACATCAGCACCTAAAAGCATTTCAACTGGTTGAGCGTTACTCGCGTTGAAATAAGGGTCGGCTAAGTTTAAGTTTTGAATATGGGGCCACGCTTCGATAGGTAATGGAATTCTTGGAAATTGCGAAAACAATTTAGGTAAGATTAAAGCTTCGACCGCTATAGCTGGAACATTTAAACCACGAGGAGTGACAACACACGAAACTATTCCTTTTGGTTGTATCGGTTTTTCTTCCCCGATCCCAAACACTGGAATACCAACATACCTAGGATTCAAACCTAAACGCTTAGAACACGCTTCCGTCATAAAGCTCGCTTGGCTACCGGTGTCAATTAAACAACGAATTGAGTGATTCGTTGAACCAACGCATACATTGACGAGCGCAGTAGATAGCATGACTGTACACTTCCTAACCAACGGCGCAATGGACGACTCGCCACTCTCGCGCATCGCATGATTCACGTTAGTCGGTTGCAGTGACATGGTAGTGAGGCCGGGATCGACCGTAGCTTCCTCCGTAGGAGGGAAAGAGACGGGGCATGCTTGGTTTGAGTTATGTTTGATTTCAAAATGTAATAATGTGTGATGTCGTCTATTACACGTTTGACATGCATAATTCGACCTACAAGTTCTTAAATCGTGACCTACATTCAAGCAATTGTAACAAATATTTTTATTTTTAACAAAATTGTACCTATCTTGCGGAGACATATTCAAGAATCTCGAGCATTTTGATAAGATGTGTTGATCGTCACACAAAATGCATCGTTTGCCAATTTGAACATCGGTTGATTCCGTAACGGCGAATGTTTGTCGCGGAGTAAAACCGTTTGGTTTTGAAACACCAAAAAGACCGTTAGCGGCGCCACCGGAGCCGCTGGCTCGGGACGGGTTCACGCTGGGTACGCGAGACCTACCCTCAACAATTTTTGAATCGCTGTTCGACATAATTTCAAACGTTGAAATTTCCTGTTCTAAGAAACTTATGAGTATATCTACGGTAGGTATATCAGAAGCTTTATTGAGCGATAACTCGAAACGCTTACGAACTGAATGCGGTATCTTACGCAGTAAGATATTTAACAAAATGAAACTCCATTCGTGCACTGGAAATCTCATCATTTCGAGTGCTTTAATATTTTCCATATAAACGTTAACTAGTTTACGTAAACTTACATTAGACTCGTTAGCACACTTTTCTATGTCAAGAATGCGATCTAAATGTTTAGAAGCAATGATTCTACGATTCTCATACCGATTTATAAGAATTTCTAAAGCGACAGTATAATTTTCATCTGTGATTGGAATGGATTTAATTAAGTTATGTGGCTCATTTTTTAGAGTTAACAACAGGTATCTAAACTTTTCCGCTGATGTGTAGGCATCATTGTTGTGGATAACGGCACGATATAAATCGTAGTATGAGGGCCAATCTGTAGATTCTCCACTGAAAGTTGGCAATGGCAACGTAGGCAATTTGTTAAGGCAATGATTTTGTGTGTAAGGCAACGATTGCGTAGTAATACGGCTCATGCGTCTACCTTCTTGATCGGCTTGTTTAAATTTATTAACATGTACTAATATCGCGTAATAACAATCATTAAAATCATTACGAATTTTTAACTGTTCTTCTTTGTTAAAGGTTTTAGATTTCATCAAAGTTTTTTCTATTTTAGCTTGAAGTTTGCCAAACTTTCTTTGTTGAGAAGTGAGATCAGTAGATCTAGATTTAAATTGTAAAATATCAGTAGTGGAAAAAAGCAACGTTCTTTTAAGATCCTCTAAGATAATATCTCGTTCGAAAATGTCTTGTTCAATAGCTGAATCGTCCGCCATTTTGTGTAACAAAGATGACTTACGATTGCAATGGAAAATTACTAAAATATGTACACGTAGTGTAGCAATAAAGACGACACAATCTGGAGGAATCAAAACTGGATAGTACTATCCGGATCGAAGGATCAAAACTATGTACGGGAGTTTCAGTAGGCTGTATGGCGCAACTAACCTGGTCTCGTCAATCTAGCAGGTCCAGGGTCGTGTCCGGCTTGCACTGAGAATTCACCGCACTTTCTAGGTCCATAGGTGAGGAATGATGCTGGGACTGTAGTTTGTGTCTCTTATGGAACGATCACTAGAGGTCTTATATGATATTGAAGCGCGAGCGGCACTGTGCGAAAACACGAAGGATGCGCGCGCGGCTGTATCGGAAGGCGTCGAACAAGCAACTCTCAAAATGGCTTCCTTTCGCCGTTTCGAAAGACAATAGAGGCGTCACACCAAAACAGCCAATAGAAATATTGTGAACGGTTTTGATCTACCCTCAAAATTGTGTATGTCTTTAATACGCTACCTACATAAGAAAATAATGAAAGAAATTCGAACGAAAAATATATCATCTGTTCCGCTGGAACAATACTCGTACTGAGAAATACTTTGAATGGATGAAATCGATCTATGAATGAAGATATTTTTTTATACATCAAGGTGCCTCTCTTAGTCCCGATCTTACAAGTAACATAAACGTTGAATGATGACAATGTTGTATTGTTACAATTGATTTCATTGCTGTATGTTTCTCTTTATTTTATTTTGTAAATAATCTTACTTTTTTTTTTATACATCAAGGTGCCTCTCTTAGTCCCGATCTTACAAGTAACATAAACGTTGAATGATGACAATGTTGTATTGTTACAATTGATTTCATTGCTGTATGTTTCTCTTTATTTTATTTTGTAAATAATCTTACTTATTTTACTGCATTATGTAAAAAAAATACAAATAACTTATTGTTTTCTTGTAAAAACACTTCTCTATGTACTTACCTCTTCATCAAAACTATTAGGTACCTAATTGTTAAGTATTGTTAAACTTAAAATGTCGTCAGTTTTGTTGCAAATTTGATTTATAAAATGAATACAGTATAAAATAATTGTAGCTAGTAGGAAAAATTGCAAGTTAAAATGTTCGATAATATGTTTTCCAGATTCTTTTGAATCTTTCAGATCGGGTGTGCCATATAGCGTGTATGCGCCTTTTTCTGTCGCAAGGGTCAGGATCAATTTGCATATCAATTGGGCTTCCGTGGTTTTCTCGCAACAAAATGGTAATAAGCTGTTATTCACACTGCATGCCATTTAATATCACCGCGCATGTTTTACTCTTCAGCGTTGATTTATTATTTGAGATACAGATTTATAAAAACGGTGCGCTGTTTTTACAAAAAAAAAATTGAGGGAAAGACATTTTGCTGCAATTATTAAATTATGTTTAACTACCCTCCCCGGCTTCGAAAACGTGTTTTTTATACTATTATAAACATGTTTTATACTTAAATACGTTTTCTTGAATTATTATAGGTAGGTACTGTCTATATTAAAATCCGTTGCATAGTATAAAAGATATAAGCACACAGACAGCGGGAAGTAACTTTGTTTTATTTTATACAAGCTTACGCCCGAGGCTTCGCTCGTGTGGACAGCAATTTCTCAGATTCAGATTACCCCTTCAATATCTTTAAAGGATCTTAAATGTTTTTAGAGATTTTTTTTAATATTACTTTAAATATATTTAAATTTACATTTATTTTATTTAAAAATATATTTATAATTTATATTATAAATATATTTTTATTTTTTAATGCCTATAATGATTAAAACCCCCATTATAATCCTTATTAAAAACAAAAAATTATACAATCTAATTTAGGCGACCTCTTTGACATTGAAACCGAATCTCAAAATGTCGAGTTTCTCAAAGGAAAACCCACATTATACTATAATAACCAAAGCCTTAATATTTATGAGCTCAAAAGACATAAAAGTATAATCCTAAATTCAGGGTTCGGACTTGGACCGTTTGTGTTCATTAGTTAGTGTCCACTAATGGTAACGGCTATGGTCGGGCGGAACGTCCCTGAAAATGCTATTGTACGTTTAACTGCCTGGACAAAGAGTATACAGGATGGGGCAAAATATTAGCCCCTTAAGGCTAGCTACCTTTTCTTTTGTAGTTAAAAGTTTTAATCTTATTTCTAATTAATTTTATTTTAAGGAAAATAACTGGTGAAGTGCGTGTCGGCCACGCTCAATCTAGGGTTCCGTAGTTGCCCAATATGTGAATGTAAAATTAATCATATTTTAAATGTACGTTCAATGATATTCATGTAATGAGTAGTAGGTTTTTCGTTATGAAACATTTATTATTGTACTAAAAATACCTATTGGCAGAGTCTCTACACAACGAAGGAAAACACCATGAAGAAACCAGTTAGCTTTCTAAAAGAGTCGACGAGCTTGCAACCCGTCAAGTATGGAATGCTTACTAATACAAAATGTGAGCATGTACAAACAAACATGGTATTCGGACACACCACTGACTAGCCCCTCAGATATCTTCAAAGGATCGTAGATGTCTCTGGGATTATCATCTATTACATTTAGATATCAGTATTACTTTGAAGATACTATATTTTTTTCAGATCTTTAGATCTGTGAAAAGGCCTACCTCATTTGAACTCACAGTTGTAATCCAGTTTCATTTTTCGTTTAGAAATTTCTTGACATAGAGTATAAGCTTAATTTTTGTGATAATGGATGACTATTTCATAGGAATTTGCTTGTTCTCAGAAAGCTTTTTAACATTTCGAAGCATAAAGGCCTTGGCAATAAATATTATTACAAAGTCATATAAAAGTATTCCACATTCTCCTTCACAACATAATAATAATTGTTAATACGTATAGTTCAAGAAGCAAATAATAGTGTTGAGCTCAGTGATAATCATTTGAACAGACTTTTATAAAAAAGTGGACTTATTTGCTTGACATTTGACACAGCGCCATCTAGCTCCAAATTAAGGAAAGTTTGTACTATAGAAGCCAGATAACTGGTACACATAGTAAAAATATCTACCTAATATTATACCTATAGAACACAAAAATGTTTTTCTGGGTGGGAATCGAACCTATGCCTTAAATAGACCTTAACATAATTTGTGTGTCTGCACTTTTAGTCTTTGACATTGGCATGGTGGGCGTTCTGGCTATTTCAGGCTTTGCTGGATAGTTCAAAGCACCTGCAATTGTTTTGGGAATTATGATTTTCAATACCAGCGGTTTCCTGTTTGCTGCGCGCCGTCGATAGCAAGGTTTAGAGATTCAGTTGAATTTTATTTTGTATTTTAATGTATACGTACATTTCTAATAGTATTTATGGTGCTATTGCTCAATCATAAACGGATTTCAATACAATTTCGTATTATATTTGTCAAACTAGCTGACTCGCCTGTACATGGTTTCAAAGGTGCGGGAATCAATTTCACACGCGTTACAAACTCCCAAAGTAATCGAAATCGCAGATTTATAGCGTTAATAATTAAGTAACTTTGTGAGCGTTAACTTCTCCAGCTCACCCTAATCACCAAAATAAACTTACATGTAACACTTGGTGTTAGCGATTTAGACAGTTTGTGATATTTAGTGTGATTAAATGAAAGATTCTTCCTGACAGTATAACTTCTGAGAGAGGTAACAATTCAAATATTTTTCTACGAAAAGAGAAATGAAATGTAGCACGAATTACAACTAGCTCAACACGTGTGTTCATTTAAAGACGCCATTCGTGCCACACCATGATTGTATAACTTCATGGAGTAGAAAAGTGTTTAATAAACTTCAAAAGTTAATAATTAATTGAAACAGCCAAAAATACGGTCGATGAAAACAGATTTTAAAAACAAAAACAATCGCTCCATCCTTTCAGGCGCTACGATGCCTCAGCTGGACATACAGAAACACACAACAAACTTATTCCCTCTTCGTTAAAAACTCAACTGCAATAAGTTAACTTCAAAGTACGCTAAGTAATAAATAAAATCTCGACTGAGAAACAGGATCTACGGCACGCATATTTTCGGAACTAAAAATTTATACATAGCCAAGATTCGAATTCGCGTATTTTGGATCAAAAGCTGCTTTATTATTGCATTTAGCCAACACGGCTGTCCCAAGTAGCTAAATATAATCAAATAGAACCTGGAAATGTTGATTTTAATATTTTTTTTATATAAGAAAGATAATTATTACCTACTAAATAAAAAATAATAAGACATCTTCGAAGGATCTAAAAATCTAAAAGGAAAAAAATATGTCTACCGTGTCTTGGGATTCAAGTCGAGATCATTTCATTTTAAATAAAAAAATATTTGATGAAACTTTCTCATCAATCAATTCAAAATCAATCAAGTTTTTATGATGATTAATTAATCTAGAGTACCTATAAGGTTTCGTTCGTTATTAAAATAAATACCTTGTCGAAATCGATCATTTTTTAATCACATTTTAGTTAATCGAAAAGCTAAATTGCCTTTTTCAGCCGCCCTTTTACCTCCTTAATATATTCAAACAGCGATCCAGACAAATTCAAATACATTCAACGACCCGTTTTAATTGAAATATGCATCATTAAAATATGAATATTCCACATTCGGCGCAACAACGGCATTTTTACAAAAACTAAACTTGTCTTTGTAAAAATGTTTTGTCACGGCATTTAACCGTAAATTATTATACATAAATGCCTCAAGTGAAAACTATACTAATTAAAGTAGTGAAATTCATTGCACCCAGTACATTATACGCCCTTAATATACAATGATTTAATAAATAATACAGATCATTGTAGTCGATCTTTCCGGCTAACAATAGTCTTGTCAGTTATTATTAGGTACGGTAAGTCTTATATAAATACAATACAGTAGGTATCCATTATTTAGTCGAATACCGTCATCCGATACCCTATTGCTAACTCAGAAACTTTCAATACATTGTCTCCCGGCGACAACCTTGGAATGTCTCGGATTATCCAACATCGCGGTTTTTAAAAACCAATCAACATTAAAAAACGCGCGTAAATTTTTTATTGACCCATATATTTTTTTGTTTTTTTTTATAAGACGATTGTAACTATAATGTTCGGTTTTTATTTAAGATAAACAGGGTGTTAAAAAAAAATAAGCCAAATTATTAATTATGATAACAGTTTATTCCGATCTTTAGACATTTAAAACCCATTTGAAAGTATTTAATGACAAAAATGAGAATAGTCCAAACCAATAATTTGTCAATTTTACGTTTACCATTTATTATCCTCATTATTAAACTTTCTTTTGCCTGACTATACATTCAGCTTGTTTATGAGACCCTTAAAAGTTACAAAATATATACAATTATGGTTATATTACGGCTGCCGCTTTACAAAAAATCAAAGCCTAAGTGGATAAGCATTATCTAGGGATGGTTTAATCACCTAACCCTTTCGAACCGGCTCGTAATGATAATAAATTCAATTTCCGCAAATCATGGACTCCAGGATAATACAATTTAGCGTGATGGCGTACTATGCTCCAGAGAATATAAAGGTCAATGAGACGCCATCCCACCCTATACAAGTTAATGGTAAATCAATGACTTGGAAAGTCTAAGTAAATACATATTTACCTCGTTCGTTGATACGAGAGGATTCGGCAAAATCATATTCATTGTCATCATTTCAGACCATTTCCAAGCACTGTTGGATAGGCTTCTATTTTATTACGTCACTCTCTCCGATCCCTTGCAACTCTCATTCACTGATTCCTGACCAAGGTCAAACTATGCTAGGGGCGGGTAGTTTGCTACTGTATTTGCTTATACTATACAAGCTTACTTGCCTTATGTGTTATTCCAGGTCATTAACTGTGTATATTCCAAGTTTCAGCAAATCCGTTCAGTAGTTTAAAAAAAAAAAAAAAAAAACAAACATAGGTACATCTATGTCCATACAAACTATCACGTTTATAATATTTAGTAGGATTAATGAGAGAATTTAGAAAATAATTGATACTTGAGATCAGGGCTGACCAGAGCAGATATTATCCTGAGTCAATACAAATTACTAAATAGATTGGAGGACCGCAATTAAAAAAAAAAAGTTTTCGTTTAAACAGGGTTAATTTTTAGTCACCAGAACCTCTCGGCCCGCAATTCTTATTAGTAAAAGTAACAACGTTTGTTCTACTTACGATATTAAATTGTATTAGTGCTTTATTCATTTATATTTTACTATTATTATTCTTTCAATGGCAACATCAATCAATTGCCTTTGGACAGCCCTGCTTTAAATGATGCAATTGAATAGAATTTTGCTATCAAAATACTCTAATTGTTTGTGTGCAAATGACACTAGATGGATCAAAGGTATGCGTTTGTTAAGCGGAGACGAGAGGTTAGCTAAACTCCACTGGTTTTAATAACTAGCGGTATGACGAGCCTAGCTCTTTATTTTTTTTATTGCCTGAAAACACGAATAAAACGAAATTTTCTAAAAAGACCTTACTAAATCGATTTATCGCCCCGAAACCCCCTGCATACTATTTCATAAAAATCGTTCGTTCGAGATCCAGATTATATTATATATAATATATACAAGAAAGGTATATACAAGAATTGCTCGTTTAATTGCTCGTTAAAAGGTATAAGATAAGATACAGTAATTACAATACACTGTAGAATAATGCTGCTTTTCATAACAAAGAAAAATCCTTTAGTTTTTTATTTAGGGTTTTTTTAAGGCCAATTTTTTATAAGTTATAATGTTACGTGCTTTATCAAAACACGAATAATTTCTGCCTATTATAATAAAAAATTCTTACCTCTTGATATTTGGCCTTATTACTTGGATCTCGATCGCACTCAAATATATAAATATTCGAATCCAAAACGTTTTAAGTAGGCAGTCCAAGGCATTAATTATCCTACTCGGCCAACGCTGCACTTCATTTAACGCTTATTTGATCAAACCAAGGTTCTTCGCTATGCACCAACAAAACGTAACGCAACAAAACGCGACTTGTCATCGCATCATAACAAATAACCACCCAGGAACAATATTTAACAAAATTATAGGTTTATCAGCAAGATTAACAATTTTAACTCAAATTATAATGCTCATCATGCATGAACATTAATTAGTTTTGAAAAGCGCACTGACCAAAACCTTTTTCCATCTGAACGCTTCACGAAATAAAACGAAACACTTCGAATACTCGGTCGAAGATATCAGGAAAAAGCCGGTTAGTTATTCGCGCCATTAAACAATAGCTTTAGGGATAGATGTTACTGAAAAAATGAGGATTTTTATCAAGACTCTGCAGTTGTGGCATAACTTTTTCTCTACAGATAAATCGTCGTGATGTCGACGGCAAAAAATGTAATCCTTAAAACAAAGAGCTCTCTCTCTCTCCAACTACTCATTCCTCACATTTCATTTGATATCAATCACAGCACAGCTTACAAGTCTCGGTTGCGCTCGGCTATGATCGGCAAACTTCGGAATTACCATTCGCGCCGACTGTACTTCAGTTGGTCTACGCCGCTACGAGGCTCACACGTGTGACGTAGCCGTAGCACCGTAGCTCTGCCTCTACGAAATCTCGTAGCGTGAAGTGGGTAACTAACTTTGGTGATTTATGTATGTGGAAATAATTGAGGTGAAACTATGGTGAATTAATTAGTTGAAGGATAAGTCCACCCAATTGAAACGGTTTTTACACTCGTTTTATGGTGAGTACGATTCGAGAACCCTTCCAGCTTTACAGTGCGTTATTATTTCACCTGCGCAACCGTGAAGCGAGTCGCAAGCTCAACATACGCTGGCAAGGTATTTCTATACAAAACTGCACACATCCAAAGTACCTTGGGGTTACTTTGGATAGGACTCTGAACTTTAAAGCTCATTGTCTCAATACAAAAGCAAAAGTTAGCACGCGCAATAACTTGCTTCGCCGCCTTACCACCACTGCATGGGGAGCAACACCTGACGTCTTACGCACAACAGGTATTGCATTATGCTACTCAGCTGGCGAATTTGCAAGCCCTGTTTGGCACCGCTCCACTCACGCTAAGCATGTCGATGTTGCGCTTAACGAGACCTGCCGCGCGATAACTGGTTGCCTCAAACCAACGCCACTTAACATGCTCTACCCACTCGCCGGTATCGCTCCCCCATTCATAAGAAGGGAAGTTGCTTGTTTAACAGAAAAGTCGAAGCAAGAGCGAGACCACCGTCATCCCCTGTACAAACACCAACCTCAGAGAGCTCGTTTGAAAAGCCGCAAAAGTTTCTTGCGCACAACTACAGCAACCGACGAACATCCAGCGACGCTCAAAAACATGCTCTGGGAGAAGAAACAACCAGCACCACAGCATTTCACTATGCAGGAACATCTGCCCCCAGGGCGTGACCTTCCATGGCCAGTGTGGAAATCCATCAACCGACTGCGGACTCAAGTCGGCCGATGTGGGGAGAACATGTGCAAATGGGGCTACCGCGACCCTACACTTAGCCACTGTGACTGCGGGGTCCCCATTCAAACGATGAGTCACCTCCTTGTCTGCCCCTTGTGCCCTACCAACTGCACTAGGGAGGACCTTATAAACGCTACATCCGATGGAGTAAAGGTAGCGATCTTTTACTCGAATACCGTTTAATTTGTTTTACCCATTGAAACGCAAGAAGAAGAAGTGCGTTATTAAATTTAATTGAGCGCCGGTGTAAAATTTTATTTTATTTTATGAATTTCGGGAAGATTTGTGTGATCTTTACCTTACATTTTTATTTTTATTTTGTGTATCACAATATTGCAAGACGTGAGTGCTTGTTAAGTCGGGTTGACATTTGACAAGACACTTATTTTCTCCCGAAGCGTGTGTTATTCCATTTTCGCGTTTCCAAGTTAAACCTTCCGACCTTCGATAAATAAATGCCTATATTTTTCCACATTTCAACGTCAATTGACATTCCAAGGCTTTGTATGTGATGGTTATTTCTGTTGAGAACATTATATTTTCATACTTATTGCTTTCTGTATGTATTTCTTAAAAAATACATGGTGAAAAAACTAAAGATTGGTGAATGTTTTAAAATTAGGTACACTTTTTAACAGATGGATAAATTTAGATTATAGTTTTAAAAGTTTATTTAGAATATTGTTTTTTAAGAATTAAAACAATTCATCATAATATTTTGTAGTCATGACTGGTTGAGCTAAAATAAATTCACAATCCTATCAGCATTTTATTATTCTGGTTCTCTTTTTTGAGTGACATTAAGCCAACATTTGGCAAAGTTAAATAATAAATAAAGTAAGCTTTTAAGAGCACAGTTTACATTATCATTTACGAAATAAAACTCTCAAATTCCTAAAATAGAAATATAAGTGGGTGGTCTTTTTTAAACTTTCGCGATCAGAACACATGATTAAACATATATTTACGGGTATTTATCGCTATTTACCTTTATTTAATTTTAATTTTATCCCGACGTTTCGACTGGATTGCACCAGCCGTGCAATCGTAGTCTGCCCGCGACCACGGCTGGTGCAATCCAGTCGAAACGTCGGGATAAAATTAAAATTAAATAAAGGTAAATAGCGATAAATACCCGTAAATATATGTTTAATCATAAGTGGGTGGTACATGGTATAAAACAAAGTCGCATTCAGCTTTCTGTGCTTTTAGATCTATTAAACTATACTCAACGGGTTTTAAGTTTCCGTAAATAAATAGAGAGATTCAAGTGCTTCATCTTCTAGGTACATGATGTTTGTTTGCTGAGTAAGATAAATGCCACGACTTTCCTCTGATTGTCGTTGGGTATTATCTGAAAAGTGTGAAATTCGTTTCAAAAAATTGTAATCTAAACGGTGGTGAAGAAGAACATTGTAAAGAAACTCGGAGCTTAGACAGCTCCTAACGTGTTGACCAGGTCTTGTTGATAAGGTCGATTATCTGAATGGATAGTTTGTGTGCTAAGCAATTATGATTTAATCATAAACAAAGTAAAGTATTTTGAGTTTTTAAGAGCCTGTAGTCGTAACAAACGTTTCGCATTGATTCTTTTTCTATCATCCCTGATCTTTTAACTTGACACTTCTGAGGTCTTTTTAGTCACTGTTGCCAATTCATTTTACTATAGGTAGTAAATATAAATACGATTATAACCTTTGTCCACCACTTATTTGGCCCCTACTGGATGACAGCGAAAGCTTTTTTAAAAATCAACCACACACCGTATATGATCGCAAATTTTTACTTGTGGCAAAATTACTTTTTTCAAGAGAACCGACTTCAATTTTATAAATAAAACAATCTCGCATTCTAGAGATGCATTTCCATACATGACTTTAAAGATCCTTCGAAAGTCACTCACTAATACATAACATAATTTATAAGGAACCAACTCAAGAATATATACTTTTAAAACTAAAAATATCAAAATTCGTCTAAAATTGACGGAGAAATCGGTGAAAATACATGCATTAAATTCCTTTTTTGAAATTGGCTAAAAAAAACTTTAATGAGGTTGTATGTTAGTCAACTCAGTCAAGAAATATCATATAAATACAATTATGAGCCTAAAGTTGTTTGTTATTGTTATTGTGTCAAATGTAAATAAATGGGACATTGATTGTCTTAAGATCTCAAGTATATTGAAGTTACTGTGAACTGCCCCCTACTCTACAAACCGAAAACGATACATCATGCTAATAATCGTAAGTGAGCTTATGTTGATAGAAACATAATTAGAATAGAATAGAAAAAGTTTTTATTTTCCATCAACATAAACATGGGTAACATACTCGTACAAATGAAAAATACTTATTGATAATCGAGTGTGAGTAAATTCGGAAGATAAACCAATATAAAATGAACTGTGATTACCAGCACGAAGTATCGTTTTCGGTTTGTAGAGTACAGGGGCTGTTATCAAATAACGAGTAAAGTTCAAAGGGCTTAATGAAGTCTGTCGGCAAAATGAACTATCGATGTTTAATTACAACTCCGGTAATAGCAAGCCTCGTATTCACGTTAATTAAATTTGCAGAAACTATTATGGTTATTGAGTAATGGTAATGAGGGAACTGGAAACAGTAAATCGGAATTGAGAGGTACTCGTATGAACGATTCTTCATTTGCATTTGACGATGCAAATATGATATTATAATTGGTATGTTTCTGAGAGATTGATATTAACAATTGCAGATATTTTATTCCTACTCAAACTATTACTTATATAGATATAAATTATATGTCTTACAGCTATCTGTACTTGACTATTAAGGTAGAGGCCAGTGCATAGCAAGTAGAGCTTCCATATCGACCCCATACAATTCCCAATATTCACTAACTACAGCATTCTACGCAAGACATGGTCGGTAGAACGTCTAGAACATTCCTAGAACTCATTCATTAACGTAAATGCGTTTCACAGACACTTGATCAATGCAGTATTTGGTACAGGACCTGGTAGCTCAGTTTATGGAGCGATGGCCATTAGTATTGTTATGTATAAGTAGCGATTCAAAAAAAAAAAAAAATTTAATGTATTTATTCAGTACGATTGTTTATAGACCACTTTGACATGTCACGTTCTTAAAACTATAGGTGTACTGCCTGTTCCAACGCGATACCCTACATTAGTTATTAGGCCATCTCCAAAATCAGCGAATTTAGTGGACCACGCTGGTGGTTTTTAAATATTGATTGATTGATAGCTGGTTTACACTATTATTCCGAAAGGGGATTTAATACAATGAAAGAAAGAAAAATCATTTATTCTTGTAGGACCTCAAGGATCACTTAAGTATCGTTTTACATGCTAGGTGATTCTAATGCCAATGTATTAAGCAAAAATATATGGAAAATGAGTACTTACCAGACCAAATCCAAAACAGAAGATTAAAAAAAACTGTGCCTACAAAAGATGGCGAGCTGCCAACGAAGTCGGAAAAATTGTATGGAGTCTATTTAATTTCGTAAACTGTATTTCTAAGTATCTATTAATTATTTTGAAAGATCCTTTAGATGAAATAAAAATAAAACTTTTTCTTACATAATATCGATGGTTTGAGTCTCAGGTTTTAAATAAGTTGATTACTTTCTTTTCAAATAAAGAGAAATTTAAATTTTGCGAAACTCGATATTATATATTTTGAAGTGCTTTTCACTCATATCACATTTTGAAACATTGTTTAGTATTGGCGAGTAGTACCTACAGTTGAAAACTTGGATGGGTGACCGTAAGTGGAATTAACAGCTAAGCTCTTCCGTGATGTGTAGGGTTTGTTTATTGCCTTTTAAAAAGTTGTTGAGTCATGACGAACGCCTTCAGGATCCGTCACTACAGTTAGCCAATAGCTCATAGGTACCAACTTTACATACTGTATTCATGAAATTAAAAAATTAGATATGATCATGGCTATTCCCAAAGTGCGATAGACATAATTCTTTTAGATAATAATGGGGTAGTATTTACTAGTAAAATTGTGATCGATAATTCCACAATTTATGCTATCCATTAATATTTTAAAAAATTTACAGCGTCCAAAAACCACCAGAAATTGTGCGCG
Source organism: Xanthorhoe designata (assembly GCA_963582015.1). Classification (NCBI taxonomy): domain Eukaryota; kingdom Metazoa; phylum Arthropoda; class Insecta; order Lepidoptera; family Geometridae; genus Xanthorhoe; species Xanthorhoe designata. The sequence continues at coordinate 4,718,999 of OY757042.1, read as the reverse complement.
TTTAGTAATAAATAGGTCAACCGCTGAAAATTTCTAGGGCTCGTTTATTCATGCAGAATACATACTACATGGTTGGTTCGATTTAAGTATATAAAAGATTGCTTGGTGTGATAATATATTTTAAGTTTGTATTTAGATGCAGTCCGTAAAGTCAGCTATATGGTAACTTTCGATAGTGCTAAGAAAAATCTTAATTAAAAGGCGTTATTGCAAAGACGGACATTTCCGTTTTGAACTTAAACCACAAAGGACAAGTAAACTCTGGTGTCATCCACGTTGGGTTGTTCCACAAAGTACCTATGCAGAACATGAAGACAAAATATATCTGATACTAGTTTAAGAGAGGACATTCTTTGCCCCAAAAAACATTTTCTTTTGCGATATTACCAATATGGGTAGCCTCTAGGTTTGTATATCGAACAAAATAATACATATTATAGAGCCTATGCACGCTACGTTTTTCGAACGAGCAGTCACTGAGTGATTTTGTGTAGTGCGTCACTTACCTACTAGTTTGCAGCGCGTTTTATAAACGGGAGGATAGTGTGCATGGTCACAGCTTATCAGCTGCATTTTTTTCGCCAGTCTTTGCGCGTTTATTTTCGTTTGTAACGCGCAGTTATTGCACGTTGAAAAGCGTGGTGTGCATAGGGTCTTAGGAACTAAAAGTAACGCGTGTGCAAAACGATTGTTGAGTGTGGTGTCAAATATATTTTTCAGAGTCGAATATTTTGTCTACAGAAAATTCAAAGTAGTCTAAATTCGACGGTAGTTCCAACATAAAATATCTTAACCCGTAGTTAGGTAATTTGTATTTATTTATTTGCCATCAGTCGCCAACTTCGTGACTCAAACCGTTTGCTCGCAGTTTATTTAGCCAAAGTGAGTTTACATTTCATTACTTTGAAGATATTTGGCGAATGCATCTTCAAATTATACGAAGTGCTTGTCTATTGGAGTACAACAAAGCCATATAGTAGTGGCTAGAACTAGATTAAATTGCCTAAAATAGAGGGTTAGTTATAAATGTCAAAAGTCAATGTTTTGTAAAAAACAGTCATGACCTCTAATATATAAATCAGCGTGCCCCGAAGCACGGAGGCGCTCAATTGTTAATGTCACTGCGGTCACTTTGTGGCTGCTCAGAACGACGCTTATTTTTAACGATTTATCAACGACATTCCACTATTATGCCGTCACGCTCACGCCACGTTCACGCCACGCTCACACCACGCCCAGTTTCCCGATCTGTGCAGTCTTCTAATTAAAAACGCTCAGAACGACGCTTATTTTCAACAATTTATCAACGACATTCCACTATTATACCGTCACGCTCATGCCACGTTCACGCCACGCTCACGCCACGTCCAGTTTCCCGATCTGTGCAGTCTTCTAATTAAAAACGCTCATAATACACATCTGGAATCAACATCTTTGTCCCGAGATAATTAAAGCACATAGGTAGCTAATTACAGCATGCACGTTATTAAACCGTAACTCAATGCTAAAGCCGTTCCGAAACTTGCTTTATCTTAGTAAGTTTACAGTACGGAGTTGTTTAGAATACAGTGTTGCACATTAACAAGGTTCTCAGAATACACACATTTTAATTGGAAGTGGTGACAGATAAACTATAATATAAAGGTATATTTAAAAACATATCACTAATTCTGATTCGTATGCATAACATCCAACTGCAGGAACATCTTATTAGATTTAAAAGCATTTTAAACTTTTTGACTAGGGGTGGTCATTATCATCAATAAAAAATATATCTATATTAAATGCAAGTGTGAAATTTCATTTAATACCTACTTAGCATTATTTACATACTTAGAAATGAATCCATTGGTCCCTGCATAACTTAGGAATGACTACACCGATTTCATATTATTTTGATGACCTCTGTGGCTCAGTGGGTGATGGCCCGCCTAAGATGCAAGAGGTTGATCCCCGCTAAGGGATTTATAGGAATTATATTATATAGATTATAGGAATGAAACAACATTAAAAGTAGAGAGGTTCACAAACAAAAACTATAAAATAAACCAAATAAACTCATAATCATAAATTGTATTTTTATCTAGGCTTATTTCAATAAATTCGAGGTATAGGGCTTTTGTTTTGATTTTTAACTAACTAAATACTTACCTGTATTTTTAGTTTGCGGAAAACTAGGCTTACATTTTTATTCCATAGTTTGCTAGTAATATTGAAATATTCTGAATATCTGGCAAAACAGAGCACCCTGTTGCTTTGTGTTCGTACAAACGCATATTTCACGGATATTACAGACCCGGGGGGCCTGTTCTGGAGTCTGTTGGAATGAAATACGAGCTGAGCATTTTTTGCAGCGGAAATCGAAGATACTGCAAAATTTTATGCAGTCTCGTTCTTTTTATTTTTTTTAATACTCTTTGTTTTTAAAAATATAAAAAATAAACAGATATTAGGTACATAAACACACTTTGCGTGACAGTTTGCTTGCCCATCGACGCTATTAGATAGCTAACTGTACTGGTTCCCTTACGATGTTTTCCTTCGCTGTTTGAAGCTCGCCACTATAATTATAATTCAAAAATTAATAAGATATCGAGGTCAATATCTTATATAAACAATGATGTAGGCACAACGAAAGCTATCGAAGGGTGTAATTCAAAACCATAACAAAAGTACGCTTTCATACTCAGTGCCGTATCGAATGGCGGAATGGAAGGTCAGAAGTCAAGGTTACTGGAGATATGATAGACCTTTAAATAATACTTAGACCGAAGAACTGTTGTCTTGGAAATAATGAAAATCTTGGCGCTCAAGTGAAACATTTCGTTTACTCCCACCAGTGTAAAATACATTTTTTATGAAAACCGACTTCAATTTCGTAAGAATAGAGCCATTTCCTGAACTCTCAAGGTGCATTTCTGTTTTAGATATTTAAAGTTTACTTACGTGGATGCACTTACTTTTGAACATTGATAAATGTATAATATTATGTTCATTTTTGAACCCCTATTTCTTCGTGTCACGTAAAGACACGAGAATGGCTGGATCGATTTGGCTAATTTTAATCTTTAAATATTTTTGGAAGTTCAGGGAAGGTTTAGACGGTGAGAAAAGTTAAAAAAACTATGGTGGTACCAAGTGCTGTGCATGGTACCAATAAAATATATCTCCAAGGTGCTGTAGACATAATTTTCTCTTTATTTATTTCTCACCTCTATTACATAAGAGATATCTAAGCAATCAGAGGTTAAGTATTCCCAAATACAATATTTAGCACTTGCCCAAGTTTCGCAGAATTTAACTATCCATAGTGTGACAGGTCTAAATCACATTGACGCTATTAGCTTGCTGGATTTTTAACATTATCCTATATTTCTTGTATATTTTAAAAAATTCCAAAATTTTAATTATATCTCACAAGCTTCCGTCCGTGGCTTCGCTCGCGTAGTGCCTATATTCTATTCCAGGTCATGAACATGTACATTCCGAGTTTCAGCCAAATTCGTTCAACATCCACACATCCATACAAACTTTCACGTTTATAATATTAGTAGGAATCATACCTACTTTTAAGATTTAATGTTTAAACAGGATCCCATGTTTTACAAGAAAATTTTTACTATGAATATGAATTAGCCTTCCTACAAATATTAATTTTTGATACTTATTTCAAAAGTATATTTTCAAAGTGACTTCCCGTTAGCACTACACTTTGAATGTATGCGGTGGCGACCCACTAAAAGTACTCTGAAAATTTTCAAGTGCAGTTTTCACTACTTAAAATAATAAAATGCATTTTACTTGAATTTTTAACGTATGAAACTCTGAAAATATGGTTTGGTTTCCATACAGCTTTGTCACTTTGCAATTATGTGAACGTTTTTGGTTACTTTTTGTTTTACTTAGTTTTGTTTTAGTTCAAACTAGGAATGTAATATTTTTAAAGTAGTAACTATGTTTTTAGAAACGATTTTGATACCAATGACAGTGTCAACTCTCTTTTTTGACTAGGGTTGCTCATTATCTAACCAAGTAAATTGGAAAGATTGTTCAAAAAACAACTAAACTCCTGTAAATCATTTGTAAGTGCCTTCGGGACGTATACAGCAAAAGTTTTCCCAACACATCATTTCTATAAACAAGTGAAATACAAAGAGACAGAGCAAAAATGGAACTTGGCCAATAAAAGGGGAGAAAAACCTCGGAAAAAATCGCATTATGTGTTCTTACATCGCCGTTCTCACCCACTCGTGTATAATTCACACATTTGCGTCTCATTGTTGTTTAGTAGGAGAAGTTTGTGAAAATGCCTCGAACGGTTATATGTATGAAAATAGTATTTTTAACTAGAATCGTGAATCTACAGACTTAGTACTTTGTAAAGACATTCGCTCTCGACAACTTCTAGAAATAAATAAAGTGTCAAACATAATTATAGAGGTCTATGAAGCAAAAATTGGGTCATCAATATTCAATACCATGGTCCGAATAATTATATGACTTTCGCACCTGAATATCGTGCGTCGCATCTAGATACCTATTGTAGCCACTCATCGCCTCAGTTTTAGACTTCCCCTAAGTGGAAACATAAAAATAGTAAAGAGCGAGTTTTCCCTTTACTATGTTATAGCTATTTTTATGTTTCAGGGCCACTCAGGGGAAGGCTGAAACTAAAAAATACGTTTTTCGTTTCTTTTTATGATGTAAATATTAGACATTATAATAGCACACGGGAAATTACTCACGTAAAATTATCGTCGATTTAGGTACCGACAATGTTTCGATTCTTCCGGAGAATCTTCATCTGGGTATGAGTGTGGTCACTCCTCGCGGTCGCGTCTCACACTGCGTGCGAAGTATCGCTCGGCGCGGGACGAAGGTCGCGGAGGAGGTGGCGGGGGGGCGCGCGCTGTTGTTGGTGCTGGCGTCGGCTCCGTTTACCGTAAACCAACACACACAGGCAGGTATTTAAGAGCCGACTCTCATCACCATCCGTCTCATCTGGCTTCAGTGCCTAGAACTCTCATCAATAGAGCATTGAGATTATGCGACCCTCAATATATTGATGCAGAGTTAGCACATGTAAGAAGTGTTTTAGAAGGAAATGGTTATAGATGGAAGCAAAGTTTTCGCATAGCTAACTCTTCTTCAAGAAAACTTATATATTCAGCGGAGAGAGCTGTAGCGTATCTACCATTTGTGAAAGGGGTGACGGATAAAATTGGACACTTGTTACGACGAAAATATTGCATCAAGACAATATTCCGGCCCCTCTCTCAACTTAGACATTTTATACGCTCTCCGAAGGATAGAGACCATCTAAGTGTACCAGGCGTCTACAAAATTCCGTGTGATTGTGGTAGTTCATACGTGGGTGAAACGAAGAGGAATATCTCTACCAGGCTTGCGGAACATATTCGTGCAATGAAAAATGCTGACATAGAAAAGTCGGCTATTGCAGAGCACGCATTGACGTTAGGTTCTGCACATTATATTCGTTTCGATAAAGCTCAGGTTCTTTCGCGAGAGAAGTTCTTTGTTCCGCGTAAGATTCGAGAAGCAATCGAAATAAGTCGAGTTCCGAATTTTAACCGAGACAGAGGTTGGGCATTAGCTCCGGCCTGGAAACCTTGTCTCCACGGAACTAACAATTATAATAGTGCATTGGAGCCTGGTAGAGATACAATCAGTGTTGCGTGTCTGAATATCCGAGACACTGAAGAAAGGACGAGTGAGGATGAAGACCCAGTACTGATTCCCCGGACGACGCCGACGCCGACGCCAGCACCAACAACAGCGCGCGCCCCCCCGCCACCTCCTCCGCGACCTTCGTCCCGCGCCGAGCGATACTTCGCACGCAGTGTGAGACGCGACCGCGAGGAGTGACCACACTCATACCCAGATGAAGATTCTCCGGAAGAATCGAAACATTGTCGGTACCTAAATCGACGATAATTTTACGTGAGTAATTTCCCGTGTGCTATTATAATGTCTAATACAACTCACGATAGTTTTGAAAGTGAAATAGATGTAAATATTGAATGAAGATTGTGTCCAAAGTTGGTTCACCTTCTGACTTGCAGCTGCTATGCTATGAGCTGCTATGTATGATGGCCACAAACTTATAATAATGTATTATAGCATAATTACATTAATATTAAGCGCCGGAATTTGACAGCTCCCCGAAAATGTGTTAAAATAAAGACCTGCTATAAAAACTCAAGGAAAATCTGGAAAATCTTGTCACATCAATCAAGCCACGAATCGCTTTTCATCGATCAAAATGAGGCCTCCGAGTATAACGATCTTACATGTATTTGATATTAAAAGATCAGCCTTGATTAATGTTAGAACATGACAATCGTGAAACTAAATGAGGGTAATTTAAACTTTAAGGCGATGTTTTATTGGATGTACTGTGCCTGTGCGTATGTAGTATAAAATGTAAAAACTATCTTTATCAATACAAAAAAATTATATAGCTATGAAGTTAAATTGCCGTTTTAAACGGTTTTAAAAGGGCAATTTCACAGGTTTTTACCTATTATTAACTATACCTACTTGGAGAAAATATCATTTTCAATTGGTTTTATGATCTTTTCACAGGAACGAGTTTCCCAAGGTGATTCAAGTGAAAGCTCTGAAGTACCTACTTATGTAATTAAAATTTCAACTTTTACCTTGTTCTATTTTTATTCTGTGCTATTTCGCCGATTGCCCAGTAGTATAATTGACTCGCTTAGGCGAGGCTAAGGTACAAATCCCGTCTGCATAAAATTACAAAAATAATACAAAGATAAATAATGTGTTGCAACTTATCAAAATTGAGTAACACAATCTTGAATTAACATACTGACAAAACAAGAAAGAAGGCAAAAACTAATGGCAACGGTTTATCAACAAAATGAACGTGTCTCAATTTAACCAGTGTGAAAACATTTTTTTTTTGCTAAAGTAAGTGCTTTCTTTATTTCATTGAATCTAAGTTTATCAGGTAATCTTACTTTTCTATTTATTTTAAATGTATTCAGCACATAATAATCGAGATTTTAGAGAACTAACTTTCAAGAATTGCATTGTATTTGTTGTTTTTTGGGGTGCCAAGATTTGGTATGATTCCCAATAATTGGGAAAATATATAGTGTTTTATAAATAAAGCTCAAAAAAACAAACACTAAATGATGTTAAGGGGTTTCCCATTAGTTATTTTTATTCAATTACTTTGACAACTTTAAGTAGGTACTCAAAGTTAAGATATAATTTACACAACGGTTTTATATAGCCAATAAGTGGATTAGTACCTCAACTTTCGATCCGAAGGTCGTGGGTTCGAATCCGGCCGTGCATCAATGAACTTTTCGCATCGAAAAATTCATTAATAATGACTCGTCGTCACTTTACGTTTTGTTCAAGTTGTCTCTAGTACGATGTCATTAAAACCCTTGCAGAACTGAGGCCAACAATATTCAAAAGGTGAATATGCGGTATTATTTCTAATTACAAGATTGTAAGGACCTGTCTACAGTTTACGCTGTGCCACACAAATTGCCACTTGCGGGTCACGACGACATCATCTGAGTAACTTTTCTCCTCTCGTTTCACTTCAACTTTTCATTTTGACTCACCCGTTGTCCTAGGTTGTCGTTCACAAACGCGGTTATACAACGCGACGCGAAAATATCAAATAGTCGTTGACTTGTCACACTGATTATGGTGCGCAACGTAGACAACGACGAATCGCGGACCTGTTTTTTGAGCAACAAGACAATATGACGTGTATTATTTATTTCTAAATAATATTGATATTTGTTGTCTTTCTTCCTTGTTTACGAATTGTTTTAGGGTATTTAAAATATGAATTTTCAAGTTAAAATTCAGTAAAATGCGCAATGTTAAAACAATAATGAACTGAAATGCCACGATTGTCACTCACGAATGACTACCAAAAAGGACACACGTCACGTAAGGTATTGGTCGCATTATGTCGCGTCGCTACGTATCGCATCCTGTCGCTCACCTAGGACGACGGGTTACACTTTGAAACTCTGTAATTCTTAGTATCCTCGGGTAGGCAATAAGAACTAAAATGTTTACTCTACCCGAGACTTTTTATTTATTTTAACTTAGTTTTGGCTAGAATTGAGAGATGTTCGGCTGCGCATATTCAAGTATTTATTGTTGGACACCACTGGAAATGTGTGCTATGTATTTATTATTACAAATTTTTTATAATATAATTATCATTCATTACATTACCTAATTACAACATTTTCATAAAATCTATATTACTAATAAATATATTTTAACATACCTATTATATTGACATATAAAAATGCTGAGAAGCTAAAAATGCTGTTTTAACTTAATCAAATTTACTTAGATCTTAATGATAAATTTTAGAAATAGTAAAATTACCACTTTATAACTATTAGGTGTAGATAATTCTATATTAATGAGTCATTAAGAGATTTTTATGTTAAATAGAATTCATAAGAAGTCATCAAAGAGGTACGTACATACATTTTTCAATTCATTTTGTATATAGATTTCGTCAAAACGGCTTTTAACCCCACTGAATTGACACAGTGTTGCCAAATAGAAAACTAACACCGAAATAGAAACTCGGCAAAAAAGAGCCAGCAGAAAACAAAATTCCATCGTCACGCATCACCGTTGAATACGTATATCCACGTCGACTCCAAGATGTAAATGTGATGGAGACATATCGTATTCTCGCTCGACTGAGGACAAACTGAGTGCTACGTTTTGTATTCGTTTCTACGCCTCTTACATACGATGTCGCGGCATGATTGCGTGACACATTCATTCCATAATTTTCGTATTATGATATAATTTGAAAAAAATTTTTTTTTGTTATGAAAAAACTTAGAAAATGTAGCAGTATAAATAAAATTTAATTTAAAAAAAATTGCTGCTTTGTTTACTTACAAATCCGAATTAGGTTCGAGGTCCATAGAAATCTCTCCGCGTGAAACAATCCCAGGGCTGATAAAAGTGTAAAAATAGATCCTAATATTGCCTTTGGTGAATATGATACTCAAACCCTCAAAACATTTCACATGAAGGTTATATTTAAAGTGAGTTTAAATTAGAATCAGTTCATAACCAAATTTAACAATATAGGATACCCACAAATACTAAACTGATGTTAATTTATATTATGTGGACTGTTAATTTTCAATGAGGTTAAGGTCCACAGCATTCTAAATTAAATATACACCACTTTTTATCTACCAATCTGTGGCATTAGCGATACCTTCGACATCATGCGCAAGAATTGCTCGATGCTTTTTGCGGGAGAAAACAATGGTAAGGTATCCATTCAGAGTAAAGCAGATTCAGCAAGCATTCCAATTGGATTATGCAGCAAAATTGTTTCTCTTTACCTCAATTTTTTGAATTTATTCTGAAAACAATAGTCATTTTACTCAGACAAAAAATGCTGCATCCCATAATGTTTTTACACAATGTATTAAAAACGATAATGATAGTCCTAAATAACTGAGGCCTTTACATCTATACTAGATTATTTATACAGCGTCAGGAGGCAATCTTTGTCTTGTCTTCGATTAACGGGGTGCCTGGGACGTTGCTGAGATGGAATAGGCTTACCCAGCACCTAAACATCATTTAGCTTAATTGCCCATATTCAGAGCAAAGACAATGGTCAATATGTGTGGAGCTGACTAAGCCACGGGTTTCCTCACGATGTTTCACTTCACCGTTGTTGTTTGTCACCAGAGCTGGCCACTTGCTCATACGAACTGACTTACTTACTTATGGTTACAAAAATACAATTTTGATTTTATCAGACATTATTTAGTTTTTTTTCGAAACGTAGGTACCTACTTATTTATTATGAGTGACGAAAAAAACTGTTTTATTAACGTTATTGAAAAAAGGAAGAAGTCAAACTTTCAAACCGAGAGATAAAGTTTTGGTATTCTAGCATTTTCTACAAAGTTAAATTTAACCCAAATATTGCTTTAAGCGATGAGTACACAATGATCTGTTTTAATAGAATTTCGGGTGTAAGTCAGCTTCATCGATATTCATTTATTTTGTCTTGTAGTGAAGCGATGTTCATAAAGTTTGGGTCCACGATTCACGACTGTCCGTTCAATCGAGTCTCAAACGGTGATTCTTCACTCAGTTTCCATAGAGAACAGACACAAATCTATAATCGAGCAAAGACTCAAATCTGAGTGTAGACTATGAATTCAAGCCTAAGGGTGTAGAGTAAAATAGCTAGAGGTAAACCGGATATAACAGGTTTATAACATGTTTTCGAACTAAAGATTCAGTACTCCAAACTACGATTATCCCAAATTCTACGCTCAAGGTTTTTCCGGTTAATCGGAAACAGATTTCGGGCCCTGTTACAAGTAATAAAACTAAAGAACACTTACAACTTTTTGCACACAAGGGAATGTGGAAAGTCGTGTTGAAACAGCTAAGCTTACGATTTCACTTTAATATATTCAAACGCGCTTGCGATCGAAACAAGGTCTATGTATTAATTTCACACAACACTAGTTTTATACAAAACTTGCGTAATGGAATCCAGACATTCAATTAGACGACCTCTGTGGCACAGTGGGCGAAGGCTCGCCTGAGACGCAGAGGTTGCGGGTTCGATTCCTGCCGCGGGAGAAATGTTTGCATGTTACGACTCAAGCGGGCCATCAAAGTACAAAGTAATAATTCAAGTACCAGCACTGCCTAAAAAAGGGTAACCTAAAATTACTTAGCGCAGAACTAAAATAATTCTTGCCATTTTCCTCAAACCCTGGCATAATATTATTGATTTCGAGACACGTCAAGAAACCAATCTTTGGGTCAACCGTGAATACCCCTGAGCGATTTCCATTCTTTTTATATCTATTTACGGTAGCCAATGACAAAGTCCAGAGCCACGTATATGGCAACATTATTGAAATATATTTATTTCTTCACGTATTGGAAACTTTAATCTTGGTCCCTTGGTATAGAGATGAAATTTGTATCTATCGGTTTCTTCCGAGACCATGACCATTTTTGGATCTCTGACTTTCTTCGAGTTAAAATAATTATGTATTTTTTTAAAAAAGAAAATATTTTCAAAAAAAATCGTTTTACTATCATCAGTCGTACTCGTAGTTTATAAAATACATTTTATTAGAAACATGTAATATATTGCCATAAGCAAGCAAGCAGCCAACAATACCAAGTATTACGTAGCTATTAGAAAGCTAACCGGTTTCCTCACGGTGTTTTCCTTCACCGCTTAGCCCTTGATAATGCAATTAAGCAATAATCACGACCCAAAAACAATATAAATAATAATTCGTGTTTACTATAATTTTCCATTACAGAGTATTTCCGAGTCACTATAGTGTTCAACATTCACGTTAAATTGACAATATTTCATTTCAAACCGCCACTAGAATAACAATGAATTAAGTGCTATGCATACCAAGTAGTCAAAGAGTTGGTTCCGTTAATAAACAAGAACTTTCAATTTGTATTGCTCTAAAATACAGGATAATACGTATTTCTTCTTTGGTGAAATGAGCACTATTGAAGTAAAATGAGGTATTACTCCTTGGTTGGCTTGGTATGGTCATGTTATGAGGAGGGAACAATTTCACGTTTCTAGGATAGTGTTAGATAATTATTAATGTTATGGATGGATAGGTACCTATGGGTGTAGAGGTAGTTAGACCAAATAAAAGTTGGATGGATTGTGTAAGGGATGACATGAGGGACTCACTGACGTGTGGTGTGAAACGACTAAAGACCCGATTTGCCAACGTGTAATTTTGTGACGATTGTTATTAGCAGTAAAATATCAATCTTAGTTTTTGGATCTTATTCTAAGGTACATGCGCCGAATAAAGCCCTGTTCTCATTAACTATTATACACTTTAAATATTTCCAACTTCCAATGCACTAAATCTTTTGAATTTTAGTGCGCATAGGTACGTGCTTGTTACCATAGACTCGTTTGCAATTAGCAAGCAACATGAAATTTGCCGCCATTTAGACAGTACGCATTAGTTTTCTTAGTCTTATCTCTTATTGTGTTTTACCATTTTTAAACAAGTGACTAAATGCTATTTTTAAAACCGACTGAGACGAAATAATCGGTGAATATACACAAAAAAAAATCATGTAGTGGACAAAAAAAACATGTACCTACATACTCGTAATAACCTCCTTCTTTTGAAATCGGCTTAAAAGATCACACGCCTCTCAAAGGACGAACGACTGGCAGTGCTTATGAAACTCGGTGGAACAAAAATTACAGGGGTATTAAAAGGACTTGTAGTTAAGACAGAGACATATTGCTTAATGTACATCCCACTCCAATTTTCTTAAGTAGTCGCGGATGTCTAAGATTTTGTGCGTCGAAATAAACAAAGACGTTAAAAAAGAGGCCGATGAGATCTTAGACGCAGCTTTTAAGAACAGCTTGTTCACAAACTAGACTATTTCAATTACTGATAAATAGGTAGGTATCTCTAATATTTTTTTATGAAATTCTTTATTTATGTATTTTGTAGCTTCCGTTCGCGGTGGAATTTTTAATTTTATCGATATGTACTTATCATGGTATTTTTATACTAATTTAAATTTGAGAGCTATATGCTTAAATATTCTAATCTAACTAAACATTTCTTTATTAATTTATATAAGTATGATTTATTTTTCTATTAATGTTTTTTATGAAGTGTCCCAGCTGTTTATGTTAGCTATCTTGGTTAAGATTAACAGCTATAATCAAGCAATTGGTTGGGGATTACAGCGATTTTTATGTCATGGAGAGTGGCGCCCTCTTGACCCGAGAGCGGCCATCAATCAACAACATCGTGGTAACTCATAATATTTTGGGAGATTTTTTTTTTTTTTAGAATAGAATAAAATAGAAAAATATTTATTTACATTCACCATATAGGTAGGTACCTTCCTTTGGTGGGAATATGGAACTAAACAAAAACAGGATGATAGCAGCACTTTAAATAGTTTTTCAGAACTTTACAAAATTCAAAATTTATTTTTCTTTTTTTATTTGTCTTTGCTTAGTAGGTATAGTATTATTTTATCTGTGGTTCTGGTAAAGTTTAGGCATAAGCTACTCGATATGTTTTTGAACTAATGCTATACATTTTGCAAAACCTATAGATACTTACTCAACTGAGAAGAGAATTCTCGTAGACATTTTCAAAGGATCTTGGATATCAAAAGCTCTGTATATATAAGTCTACCGCGATCTGATAATGTATAATCGACTAGCAATCGCTTCTGCTTTACTTAAATATTATATGATGGAAATAATTACAAAAAAATTACATCATATCGATGTAATTTTTTGTTTCTCGAGTCGAATATGACTGAGGCAGGAACTCGGAGAGAAATGGTTTTGTAGGTAGGTCTTAATATTGCTTGCACGTGGCTACATGACCGATATTTCGGCATATTTTACGGTCTTTTTTTATTATTATGGCGTAAAGCAACATAAAACCTTGTAAAATGGCGGACCTACGCGGGTCAGTTTATGTGCTAGTCAGTAGTTACTTGGATAAATAGTTTCTTTGTTTGTACAAGGGTGAAATTTTCCAAAAAAAAAAAGGTTACACCCCAGTTTACCTAAGTCGAGTAACATGCTGTACATGTTCATATTCTTGTGATTTGTTGAGTCGATAAATAACAATACAATTTGGTTTTCTCGGCGTATATTCCGTCAATAAAATGAGCGAGTATATTTTCAAAATGAAGGTTTATAAGTCAGGATATCCTTAAGTCCTCCTCCGATTGAAAAGTGAAGTCATAACTAAATAAGGTACAAAACAATAAATTCGAGTAAAATTATATTTTCATAAAATGTAACAGTTCATTTTCTATTGATTTTTCAGATTTATAACATACTAGCTGCGCCTCGCGGTGTTACCCGCGGTAGTTTCCGTTCCCGTGGGAATATTGGAATCAAAAGTAGCCTATGTGTTATTCCCGGTCATAAACTATGTATATTCCAAGTTTCAGCCAAATCCGTTCAGTAGTTTTAGCGTGAAAGAGTAACAAACACACACACACACAAACTTTCACCTTTATAATATTAGTAGGATAGTAGGATAGTAGGATTGTTTTGTACATTTAATTTCGAGCTACAATTTTAATGCCTAACCCTAGATTTAAATTAAATAACTTTTGTAGCGTTTAAGGCATCAAGTATGTCTGTTCATATACTTGTTTATTTTAAAACAGAAAACATTATTTGTTCATTCTTTCGCATGATTCGTTCCTTTGATCGTTCAATCGAGTGACCGTTCACTCGTGGTACAGACAGGGTTAAGTGTGTACTTATAGCCAACCGTGCGATGTTAACAAAACACTTTTAGAAATTAGGTACGCCCTGTGGTCAAACAATAAAGGGCTGAATAAGACTGCTGTTTGTATAAGCTCAGGGTTGGTCGACGCTGAATTTAGATATTTTGCGTAAAGGCAGGCTAAATGCAAGCGTGATATGTATTTAATGTGATTTGTTTTTGAAAACGAATAAAAAAGTTTTTGTGTTAGGTACTTCAAATTTTTTTTGTGAAAAGTCATATAAAGTCGAATAGACTCTAAATACAGTCTAAAGAATCGTTTCTGCAAATAAATATACCTTCAAATAAAAGGTTTGTTCGTTCAGATGGTCACAGAAACAAAACAAACAATCAATTACCACTTCTGAAAGTCTTCATCAGTTCTTACATTAGAAGTTAGGGAATAATTTAATATAAAGAGGCCAAGTTTATGTTCCGTAAAAGTTACAGAGAAGTTAATCTGTTGGGCTATTACAGTCAGGGAAATGAAGGTAGGTACATCTACCTACATTTCACGGCGGATTTTATATAAAGTTGGTTTTGGTTTTATTATTTTAAAAGCTCGGATACATTTTCTAGAATAATGTTACTGAACCTACATGGATGTATGTATGTATGTATGGGGACTCCCTTTTCCGCATTTAGACTCAAAGGCGGTCCTTTATGCGTGGGGATGACCTGGCTCACTAGTAGTGAAGCCAGCCTAGCTCCTCCCAGAAGCACAGAAGTTTCCTGGGGTCTTCACAGGCTTCGAGGAGCCACCTCGGATTGTTGAGGATTTGTTGCCGTTGAGCTGCCCTACATGGAACACAAGTCATTGCTCTTTAGAACTAAAATTCTGAAAAAATCTCGAGGGGCGACTGTCTCTTTTTCTTTTACCTGTAAAGACACACTGCTCTCCAGAACTCAAATTCATGATTCAGTGCGTAAGTTCACAATGTTCAAATGGAGCTGAATATCATGCATATAATGCTTCAATACACACACTGAGTCTTTCCTTTTCGCGGGAAAGGTAGGTTGGAGCCTTGAGCTATGCTCACTACTTCGGCTGCAACTTCAGGGGCCCTGGCTGCAACTCCCTATTTCATGGAGTTTGCCTGTAAAGGTGGTGCTCCCCGGCAAAGTTTTTAATGGGGATGCGCTTTAGCTATGAACTTACCACGAAACCAAATGAAGGATCGCGCGGTGGGCGTCGCAGCAGATCTGAAAAGGAAAGTTGTTTTTGATTATTAGGTCTAAATTGGACAAGAAAATGAAAAAAACAGGAAGCGATATTTTCGTAGCAATGAGAAATAATAGGTTTTAAGCAAACTCACACAATTCTCATTGTCTCTCAATTTTAGCAAAGACATAATTATCGTCAAAATATCTCGTATCCCTCTAAGTAGGATCGGTACAACATGTTTCTTTTCTTCATTCTATTCACTCCTCATCTCAATACTAACTCACACAAACTCCTTCATGAACATATCCGCAATAACACAGTCCAACCGTTTCTAGTAAAGACTACTCATTATTAAATTGAGCTCAGACTCCCTGTCTGGGCTTGAAAATAAGCATCGATATAAAAAAATCTGTAGAAAATATACTCATCTTAGGTAATGATCAATCCAAGCACTCGTAAGGCGTGGCGCCTAAAGGCTTCCTTGATTGATTGTCGGAACACTCTGATGCCTATCCATCTATTTTTCTAGAATTCCCGCGGGTTTCTTTTTGTGTTTATATTACTTACTATCAACCCGACCCGATTTCGTTCGGTTAAGGTGGTTGTTTGCGTCAAACTAGCCACGCCACCTATTTTATCATTTTATTATGTTAAACAAAGTCAATAAAACAATAGATAGTTCAGTTTGTGAAACATATCATAAGCTTTTTTTTAATACTTCTATAATAGTTATATTTTGAAGTATAGTTTTGGAAGAGAAGTGAAGTTGCACTTGGTGACCACTAAACTCTGTTTTCGCTACTCTTTAATTTTTTTTCCACATCACTTCTTGTTGTATTGCTTGCTTTTTGATATTCAGTCAACATTCGGCTTAAGTGCTCTATAGAGCAGAGTGTCGGCTAAACAATATCTATATATTTCATTTTACCGAAAAAAAATTTTATACGAAATAGGAAGAGTGCATTATATTTTTCTAAAATATAAAATCTATCGATGCACCCTCGGATTTTGACGCCGAAAACTATACGAATCAAAATTAAAAGGCCCTGATAAAAGAGACTAGTTTAATTCACAAACACTAAAAATCCATTGATGATTCAGCATTTGATTAACACAGTACGCTTAGATACTTGAGGTGGTTTTTAGATTTGAAACGGAAACTCGAAATGAAATCAAATGTTTTTCGACCCCTTTTCGGGATGGAAGTTTTTACGACTGCAAAGCCTTGAGTTAAGCCCGTAACGCTTTATTGAAAACGATCCAGGAATTTCGCATTGATTTAGTCGGTGCTAGCTTTGTTCTGCTAAAGAAAGCGTAAGTTATTTATTAGCTTCAGTTTTCCTCGTAAAAATTTACTAAGCTCTGGCCTTTGTATCTATTTTGAAACTGCGTCTAGAGGCAATTGGGTAGGCAATGAAATAGGAAATTTAAATGAAATATGATCACGATTGTATCCCAGGGAGCGGACATTTCTTTCAGATCTTTTTAGGCAATTTTTAGATCCTTTTGAAGATGTCTAAGGAATTAGTCAGAGGTATGTCCAAATACATATTTGGTACATTGTATGCCCACATCACAGGTTGCAAGCCCATCGACGCTATTAGAGAGCTAACTGGTTTCCTCACGATGTTTTCTTTCACCGTTAAAAGCTCGTATTAAAGAGCATATACATTTTTCAAAGCGAAAAGTTCATTGATTCACAGCCGAATTCGAACCCACGACCTTCGGATCGAAAGTCGAAGTACTAATCCACTTGACCAACACGGCACTAGGGAATTTAAGTTGAAGTAAATGGTATTTTTTTTGTTGAGGTAATAAAGGCTTTTTATTTTTAATCAATTAAATAATGAATAATTACTAAATACTTTTTCAAGTTAAACTTATTACAGGAAAAACATTAAAATATTTTGTGATCAGTTTTTTTTCATTGGAATTGTGTGATTTAATTTATCTTTGTTGATACGAACAATGTTCAACGGTCAACTTTACATAAAATACAAATTCGAACTCTGAAATCTGTAATGTACAATCCCTGAACATTTTCCTTAATATTTATATCTGACGATTAGAGCTTTATTATTATAAGAAATCCTAAATTATAAAACAGACCGGACGACGATTTTACTATTAAAAATATTTTTCTTTGGTGGTTCGTTCGTTCGTTCGTATGAGCAAGTGGCCAATTCTAGTGACGGAGTTTTAGGCCGCCTTAAGGCCTCCGTCATGGATTGGCAGTACTAAAAAAATAATAAATAATAAAATGATCACGACTGACAGATCACGACTGATCCAGTTCATAAACTAAGTACGTTTCAAGTTTCAGCCTAACCTTTCCCGTATCATCCCAATCATAATAAAACTAGTCCATTTTTTATGAAAATCGGAACAGAGCACGTTTATACAATGTATAATGAAATCTAGATATAAAAAAAAAAAAAAAGTTATATAGATTTTTAGTTATGTAACCGTTCCAATAATGGAACACTAGGATTATACATACCATGCTTTTTGATACATTGATACATTGTGACTATGG
This sequence comes from Xanthorhoe designata, assembly GCA_963582015.1. Taxonomy (NCBI): domain Eukaryota; kingdom Metazoa; phylum Arthropoda; class Insecta; order Lepidoptera; family Geometridae; genus Xanthorhoe; species Xanthorhoe designata. The sequence continues at coordinate 4,700,932 of OY757042.1, read as the reverse complement.
ATTTCGTTTGGAAATAAAACTATTATATTCAATTTTTTATTTATTGTACATAGTAAAAACTTATATAAACCAACATATTCTTTATATCTTATAATTATTATGTAAAAAAAATTTATAAGGTAGGTATGTACCTGAGTTATTCAGTATGAAAAATAATAGAACATTTACTATGTAAGGCAAAATTACATTTTTTGATACACACTTCATAGCTGTATTTTTGTGACATTGAGTTTGTTTATTTTGTTTGTAAATTAGATGTCCTATCTAATGTGTCTATCATCCAATCTAATAGCATCAGGCACACGTATTACTGCTAGTGAAGATCTAGGCTTTCTCTTCATCAAAAAATTGTTCACAGGAACACAAAATCAACTGGGTTTTCCAGGTTTTCCTGGAAACCTGGTAAACAGTAGTTACTTCTTCATAGCCTTTTCTCAAATTTCTACAAACCTTCACTTTCTTGTGACTTCAACACGTCTTCTTTTTGGCGGTGCCTGTGTCATCAGCGATGAGTAGCTGAACTCTGAAGGCTGCGTCACTGACGATGTGGTATTGGGTCCACTTCTTCTTCAACTCCAACAAGCTCATTCAATGTCCTAGGACTCAGCTTGAAACGATCTGGTGACCCACAGTTTAGCTTTTGCAGGTATCTAACTGATGTCGTGACAAATTATTTACCCATACTTGCAAACTCTTCGTCACCACTGTTTTCGCTATTTTGCCAATTAGTTGGAGTTGTAATGAAAATGTCAGCCACAAACACGTCGGCATATTCTTTCAACTGTAAAAATAGCTGATTTACATTCAATCTGCAATAAAATAATAATCATAATTACGAAGCAATACTGATAAGTATAAACCCTAATGTATAAAAATTACATGTGTGTATGTTCCTACTGCTCAAATAATGGAACGGTACATAAAACTTACACTTACCCACAAATTAGCAATTTTTTTTCTAAAACGTAATAGGACATGATAAAACAATAATATTACACGTGTATACACCATACATTTTCAATAGTATGATATAAAACAGCATAATTACTTACATTTTTCTGTTCGCCATAATTTTCAGTAAAAACTTCCAAATAAAATATGTTTTATTGTGTGTTAAAACCGCGCAAAGTGAAATTACATTTATTCAACTGACAGCTAGAAATGTTAGTGATACCATTATAAAACATCAGTTTTAAAGATGCATTAAAAAATTTGAATAAAAAAATAAAAGAGTAACCGCTTTAAAAATGGAACACTGGGATGATATGGGTTAACGTTTAGTTACATAGTTTTTGCGTGAAAGAGTACCTACTGAACATCCAGCCATTAACATAACATGGCGGAATGCTGTAATTTCTAATTATATTTATCAAAATAAATATGAATCTTGCTCTTATATTAAAAATAAATACGTTTTTTAGCATCCATGAATCGTATTTAATAACAGTAATCAAGAATTATTAATAAATAGATTTTTTTAATAATTCTTGATTACTGTCATCATGCCTATTATAGTATTATCACACTTACACAATAAACCTTGTGTCACAGTAAAAATATTTCTCCAGCATACGTTACACGTGCAGCTACTTAAACTTGAGCTTGTACCCATCGATCAAAGTCTATTCCATGCCCCTATGCTGATCAGGGACCGCCATTTTCTCATGAGCTTGTAATATTTAATCCTAGCTTATGTAGGATTGCGTGATAATAGGCGGAGGATGATTGAGCGTTACTCAGAAAGCTATTTTTCTTTTTGTTTTTAGATTGGTGTCATTTCTTCAGGGCTTTGCTGAATTTGCGTAAAATTTTAGGTAGGCGCTACTTGTAATGACTCAAATTTTGTATGAACTCGTGATTTACATTGGTGTTTGAGTTTTTAAATCGTTGTAATGACTTTGACTGAAAGGGATCTTGATGTGTGAATACTTGATGCTATTACAAGTACATTTTTTTTATGTTTTAACTAAAAAATTAAAATTGTGCTTGTATGCAATGCGAAACATAACTCTAAAGCAAAAATTATACTTAATTACTAAAATGGTAACATATTATAGAGACACAACTTTTTCATTACATACCTACGACAATCAGCTCATTTTTAATATTATTAAAAAAATGCAACAAAGATGCTAGGTATACCTAATGTATATTATTTGTAAATTGTAATATGTTTATAATATATAGGTGTTCCTAAAACACTTAAAATGGGAAAATTGGCGCCTTCATAGTAGAAAACTAATTTGAACAATCATACTTAAGGTACTTGTATGCGTGAAACTAGCGCCGCCGCCTTTTTTATTTTATTATGTTGAAAGGAATTTAAGAAATTGATTGTTTTGTTTGTGAAACCTATCATAAGCTTTTTAAATAACTCTGTTAGGTACCTATATGATTGTTTTGTATAGTTTAGAGAGGGAGAGCGAAGTTGCACTTGGTGGCCACCAAACTCTGGCACATAAGACACCTTCATGTTAATCCCTATTTCACAAAATTATTTAACTGTTAACTCCAAAAACTATTCAAAATATACACAATGCAAACCATTTTGTATACATTCCAGTTGAAATGGATAAGAACATCCATTTTCAATGATGATGCACAAAAGATGCTTGAAAAGGTAAAATGCGAAGAAATTGTAATTTTTCTAGCTGAGTAAACAACAATAACCGAGGCTAAGGAAAACTTTGCGGCACTCAACAATATGAAAACATATTTCTTCTGCAGTCGAACGGCAGATCCGTTGCTTTATGACTTTGAACTTTATTCTCTCCGAATACAATCCAAAATAATCTGTCTTTTTTAAAGTTACTGCAATACTCTGGTAAGTTTACGGATTATTGGGAATGTTCGGCCTATTGATGTTTTGTTGTAGAACTTTTCGAATCACTTTTTCTTATATATCGCACTAGAATCCGCCCGTGGTTTCACTCCCGCGCTTAAACCCGGATAAAAAGGAAAGTTGGTAAGATGTGTTATTTCAAGTCATAAACTATGTAAATTTCAAGTTTCAGACAAAATGTAGTTTTAGCATGAACAAATTGTATTTACTTATAATAGTTTTTGACATGACAAAAATGCATCCATCCAACTAAACTTTTGTATTAATAATATAAATAGGATTTATAATTGTGCGTAAGGTAGTAAAAGTTGTTTTTTCATAACGTAATACACAGTTTGAATACAAAGCTGTTGACAATTTTATTCCCACAACTTTTCTTTGATGCTGAACGTAAAGGGTTAAAAGGTCACAAAAATAAACGACTACGTCTTTTAAATAAATCTTTTAATTATTGTTTTACAACCACGTTTTTAATGTGGGCGTAACTTTACCTTTATTCACTTTGGCACAACTTAAAATATTCTTAATTAAATGTCACATTACATAATTCACCAGCAAATTATTTGGCTCTACGGATCAGCATTGCCATTCAGCGCGGTAATAATGCTAAAAGGGTGTTGGGCACGCTTCCGTCGGGCAGTGTCTGGGATCAGTTGAGCTACCTATAGATCGTTTCTATCCTTAAAAAAACTTCGGAGTGTCGCAAAAGCTAAATTAAACTAACTAAATTAATGCAATCCTTTTTATTTCCATCGCTATGAAAGGGACGGCAACATTTTTAGTTAGTTAAGTTTAGCTTTTGCGACACTCCGAATTGACACTATTGTCTGACATTTAAACAATGTACTTACGGCCATATCTGTAAATTTTGTAAAGTTATGTAAATAATGTAATTAGTAGTTTAGTTTTGAAAATAAAATGTATTATCTCAACCTCAATAAACAATCAATAACTCAGTAGGTACGCATTTGAATCAGTTAAACGGGTCAATCAAATGTTTCCAGTACCATAAATATTAAATCACAGATTATCTCGAATAATAACGTCCGTTTCCATTTACATAGACCACAGTCACACTGAATACTGGTAATCAAAGGATTCATAGCAATGTATGCAGTAATATAATTCTAAACCACAGAATAATACTGCGATGAAATAGCTACATTGCCTCAGAGCCTGTAGCGCTCAGCCACAGGCCACAGCATGGTAAACGCTTCGTTTTTATCATCACTAGCCTTTGATTTGACACTTCTTTATGCGTGACTTTGAATGACAATTCCTATAGGTAGGTATAGATTTTTTTCTGTTCTCTTAAAATGTAAAACGGTTTTGTTTATTTTCAAACAATTTATTTCCTCAGAGTAGAATTTAAAGGTGGAATGTAAAACGTCGAACGATATTTAACAAACATAATAAACAGATTGTTAAGGATGATAATGATGTTGAATAATTCACGCTTCTACAAATAAAGGCAATAACTATCATAGAAACTTAACAGTTTTTAAGACCACTGCTTAACATGCTTCTTAACCTGCTCTGTTCGTAAATGTACCATTACAATAATGCAAATAGCGGGCAGTAAGACCCGTAACTTTATGGTTATGCTAATTCAATGTTGATAACGTTTACTGATGTTGTAAATAACACTACGATACGTCTGTGATTACATAGATATTCTGATAAGATGGTGGTTATTTTGTGCCATACCTTAAGGTTTTATGATTATTTGTTCGTTGTCAATAATAAGTAAAAAACTAAAAATAATATAATAGCGAATATTTTTATTTACTTTAGTTACTAAAAATGTAGGAAGGAACGAAATATTTGCTTGGACTTACCTCTGACAACATTTTTAGACATCTTCAAAGGATTTTTAATGAGTAAACGATCTGAAAAAATATCTACAGCGATTTGGGTCCTTATATTTTTTATATCGTATTATTTTAAAGTGTATTTTTGTCACAAATACAAATCGTTACATTCGAAAATAAAATCCAACACCAGTAAAATCCACGGCCTTACCTCTGATTTTCAGCCAGAACGCAGCCTTAGTAAATTTCAGACATTATCTGAAATAAACTCGCGTCAAAGCAAAAAGGATTTATGTCATGTCACACCTCACTACATCATAATAATACGTTTATTGACAGCAACGCAACTGGAAAAACGTACGCAAAATAAACGGTACGCAGGCCGTAAAGCATCGTCACTTAATAAAAGATCTCCCTAGAGAAGTGAAGCAAACGGCTCAATAAGATGAGACGGTATCATCATCATGAAAAAACGTCGTAAAACGTAGGCGGGGCCCACATTAAATAAATTGCACGGGAATACCGCTCGGAGCAACATCTGCGGCGCTAACTATACCCGAGGTTTGCTCCCGGTTTAGAATGGGGACCTACTTATGAATATTACGTGCCTTTGTAAAGACACTTTTGCGTTACAAATTGTCTCGTCAAGTCTTGGGTTAGAACCAAATAACCACACTGCAAACCTGCTACATTTATAACTGCACACAAGACGTGAATGTCGGTAGAATATAGTTTAATAGGCATTCTATCTTGGCCTAAGATCCCAAGACTTGTGTAAAGCAAGATTAACTATTGAAAATCATAGCCTTGTAATCCACACCCATTATTGTGTTTTAGTATTACTTTAATCATAAATGCTAAAATGGCGAGAGAAAAGTTTATGATTGTGAGCGAAACCTGCCTTGATCAGTTCCTTGATACATAAAACATAGTGCCTGTTTGTTATAATTTAAACAATACCTTGATTTTTTACGCTGGAAATAAGAATGTACCTACCTTCATAAGATTGAAATGCGTAATTCTTTAATTCTTAATCAAGGTGAACCTGGAAATCTGATACAAATGCTTGGAAATCCAATATATTCCTAGTTTGTTTCATGTTCATCTATAAGTTATTTTATTTAGTACAATTTCTATAACATGACCATTGACCACGTTATAATATAACTGTAAGAGTGTTGAGTGTTGTTACATAGCCGAATTTTACAACCACGGATAGATTTTAGCTTTGATTTTAAGTTTTGTATTTATAAAACCTATGAGATTAAATTTTTATAAAAATACATAACCTAAAACTACTTAGAACTGTATCGCTTCTATACAGCCGCTATAATCTATTTTATGTATACTTATAAGGTCAATCTATGATTTCTAAGATGGATCACCAAAAAGAGAGCAAGGCCCAAAGTCGGGTTTGTCCTGATTCTTTACATCCTTTGTTTTCGAAAGAACATTAAATTAGAATCACCATGTTTAAAAATACTTTTTGTATTTGGCTTCGAAGAGTAAGTCAGAGGCACATCCAAAGAATGTTCTTAATCAATTGTCAGTAATGTCTTAATTAGGATTCTACAAAAAAACATTAGTTGGTTTATTAAATGCTCGGTAAGATTTTTCTCAGTGATTATAATTATTAAGAAAAAATAATAAGGTGGTAGGTAGATAACCGTATTGTTACTTGTATTCCCAGACAAACGTAATACTCGTAAACACATGAATAAATCTTTTATATTTCAGAAAACGCTGTCAACTATGTAACAAGATTTTTAAAACAAACAAAAAGTACTTAGTATTTTCCTCACGCATAAGCTACATCAGTACAAAATTAATATGAAAAGTTGATATCACTTTCGAGTTTGGCCGGTCAGCGGATCACGCCTCCCCATAGATATAAAATAGAGATTTCCGATGAAAAACCACCGAAAACTGAGCACATCGTTTTCGCGACGGCCGGCGTCCGCCCGACGCCTAAAATGAGTTTTATAACTTTTATAAGTTGTGTCTACGATGATACTTTCCCCGCTACACTGGGAGATCCCAAAACATAATTATGTATAATGGGCCCGTTTATCGACGTCGTTACAATTAGAAACTTTGTATTCGTCAAGTGCGTCCCGCCGAAATGACGCTCATAGCCGCTTGATTGTCCAATTTGTAGGGTTATTATAATTTCGTGAACTCATTGCTCTAAATCGAATGTTCCTTAGGCTTTTGTAACTATGGTTAATAGCCTTGAGCAATATTCAAAGCAAATTTACTTTATACGTAAGTTTAATATAGTTGGATAAACAACCATGAACCTGTATTTTTATTAATTTTTATTTAATATAAGGATAAGGAACATAATTTCATGAAGCTTGATAATTTGATAAATAGCCGGAGGGCCATAGAAATGGCTTTAAATAAGACGTTTTATCTCCAATTACATCGTGACCCTTAATTTGCGTTTATTTACTGGTCTTTCTGTCATTAATTGAGAGCGCAACGAGCTTCCTCAATAGGTGAACAAACCTCGTTGGAAAATAAACAGGCACTACAGTTTCTCAATTTCCGGGAAGACCTACAAAAGAAATTGAACTTTTGAAATGTAAAGAAATGGAATTGGAATGTAACTAAAAAAAATTCTGTAAAAATACGTCTTCGTGGCCGAGTAGTCAATGGCAACCCGGCTAAAGGGTGAACACTTGTATGCGGGTTCAAATCCCGTCGAAGTCATAAACTTTTAGTAAGATTTTTCATATATAGTGTGGTTTAACACTATAATACAATATAATAAGACTATTAATTGATCTTGTTTTGGTGTGAGTTTTATGTCATCACTTTAATTTTCACCAAGCCAAGCGCTAAGCAATTCTTTGCAGCCTTTAGTCTTATATAAACCAAAAAACATAGTCCTTGGTCACGTCCCTACCTAACAAAGATTTAAGCCAAATAAAAACCAACATTTTCCTACTCAGCCCCCAGCTAGATAAATGAATTAGCCAAAATGTATAACAATAAACCTTGGTGGTAATAGGAAAAAAACATCTGATCCGAATGTAACAAAAACTGGACAAAGAGAAAGGAAATAATTGAATTTTATTATGGACGTCCTTAACATTATTACATTGCGGGTTTCGGGTTGAGAAATGGCGAGTACGATGGAACGAAAGCTGACGTTGCTCTGAGAATTCTCCAAAAGAGCGCAGGACACGATTGTCGAATACCAATGTCCACCTGCGACGGAATTCTTAAGGATCTGCTACAAAAGGTTCCGGATTCACCCTCATGCATGCCCCGAATTCCGAAACATTTTCACACGCACTACTCTTTTTACTCCGGAAAGCCGTTTCTTATTGATTTTATGAGATCTACGCTTGGAGAAGTCGATATGAGCTCGTGAACATAACCGCTTATAATTTAGAGGGTTGAAAGCTTGCGGAATGGTGATCGTGGTAAACAAAGTATCGAAATCGACTGACGTTCCGAGTTTGAAAGCGCCAAACGTAACAATTAAAACTGAATTGCTCCATAAAATTAGCAACAGTTTACGAATGGTACACAAGAGCTGACTGGTTTGATTACACAATAAACAAAGCGATTTTGCCTACAGTAATTGTTCCGATGTTGCACTGCGAAACATCTGTTTTTATTTCAACATTCTAATGCTAATTTTCCTGAGGTTATTAAGACCTTTTCGTGAACGGGCATTGTTTTATCCGAAGTCATGTCTTGTTTTTTTGAGCTTTGCTTTGTTATGGTAATCCTTTTGTTGGACTAATGCAGTTTATTCTTTTATGCCGTTGCTCGGATACCGGACTATCCATGGATTAATTGTTTGTTATGCCTTGTGAATATTTAACCATTTGAATAATTAAAAATACGTGCTCCACGCAGTTGCTTTTTCAAACACTTTGGTAACTGTTGAACAAAGATTTATTTATAAGGTTTACAAGTATTATTAGAGTCATGAAATTGCGCTCAAAATGTTGTAATCATAAATAAATGGATGGTAAATAGTGCCTTTCTAAATATTTTTCATAGATCATAAGAACCCTGAAATGTTTGGGACAAAATCTAGGGCGAGCCTTATTCAAACATAAATATATAGTGAAAAATATCTCGCAGGTCATGAGTTGGGTTCAGGACAGTCGACCTTCAGTTCCCAAGGGACTATGCACCATTTGTCTTGGCTACAGAAACGAACGAGACACTTTAATTTCCTTACACAACAGAGCTGATGTTTAATGTAGGTTTCACTTATGAGCATCTTAAAGACATCTTTAAACTTTTATAGTATCTTTTTTTATTTAGCTCGAATTTAAATCTTGCAGTGATTAAATGGGTATGTCTTATATACCTACGTAAATAAATCAACGTTCTCTAAAATGTAACATACCTAATATCAATTGAAGTGTTTAGATAGTTTTATAAAAGATATTTAATTATTATTTGTTATTTAATGTTAAATATAATTGTGTTTGACGATGTATTAATTATGTATGCGAAGTATTCGAAATAACAAGATTTATCTTATAATTTATTACCAAAACACTTCTTACATACAAATGATCAGATCTACCATCACAAAACCCTGATTACATTATACAAATACCCTTTCATTTAATTGATCTATTGAGTTTCGGTACTTCATCTATTTGTGTAAGCTGTTTGACTGTTATTTGGGTAGGACCCTCATTTAAAATGGTGTATGATCAAATATTCTTAGAGTTTAGCCACACTTCGAAGGCTGTTGAACTTTTAATGGCATTCATTGGTTTTTATTTTATTTTAGTAGTTTCCTTCGTTCGTGTGAGCGAGTGGCCAACTCTGTTGACGGAGTTTTTAGGCCGCCTAAAGGCCTCCGTCATGGCTTAATGACTTTCAAAGCCGGGACCGACAATTTAACGTGCCCTCCGAAGCACGGAAGCGCTTAGCTGATAATGCCACTTGCAGTCACCCATTCAAGTTGTGACCGCTCAGAACGTTGCTTAACTTCGACGATCTATCAAGAACGTCTTAGCAAGCTTCGCCAAGAGCGCTTCGTTTTAGTAGGTGCAACTGATGATCTACATACCTACTTATTAAATTTAGACCATCTGCAAGGTTTATTAGGCCTTTACATTTTTACTACTTAGATGATTTAAACTCTCTTGTGGGTGATAGTCCTATACGGCCAGCGATACGTCAGAATGAGAGCCGTGGTATTTACCTACCCTTCTTAAAAAATACGCTAATGCCCATTCTTGTATAAAATAAATAAATATCCTTGGATATTTCACGCACCGTCATCTAGTCCCAAGCTAAGCAACTTAATGCTTGTGTTATGGTAACCAGGATGACTAATAAATACTACTTAAGTAGATATATATATATTTTTTAAATACAAGCAAATTATATAAGTATAGAAAAATATCCAGGCCGAAAAGATATCTGCAGAATATACAAACATTTGTCCCGTGGCAGGGATCGAACCCGCAACCTCCGCGTCTCAGGCAGTCGTTTACCCCCTGCGCCACATAGGTCGTCAACTAGGCAACGAGTAGCGAAATAAAAAATATAATGACCGACTTACATTTTGTAAAGGCAAGTTAATTGATGCACACGCAAGGTGCATTTCTGCTCGTCTCTCCGAAGAATTACTTTAAAAATGTTTATGGAAACATCTTTGGGGTAAGCCTTTTAAATAAAAGAAGATTTTAAATAAGATTTTTTGTGGTTTTTTTTTTCAGTAAAACCGAAGGGAGGCATGTGGGGAGGGGGTGCGCAGTGCGTGCACGGCTCGCTGCCGCGCGGCGCGCATTCGCAACCCGCCCCCACACTCAGTGGCGCCATCTCTGCACGAAGACCTCCTAGGTAACAATTTTATAAAAAAAATATTATAGGTAATTTTATCGACAATATATAAACAGGGGTTGCAAATTTTAGTATTTCATAGTGTTTTTAAAAATGCCCAAAGATTTGAAATAATTATGTCTACCCCACCTTGGGATTACCAGTCGTGATCATATTTCATTACTTTTTTCATAATCAAGTCGCACATGACTTGGAATGGATGACTGGAAAAAAAAAATGTAAAACTTTATATTCGCTGTCTCGCTGTAAATACCTAATACCTAGAAGTCCGAAAAAAGGTTTACCGTGCCTGAAAATTAAATCGTGACCTTGTAATAACCTCAATAGTAGCATAAATTTACAATTATCTGTTAATAAATAGACATGAAAAAGTTAAGCAACGTCCACAATACGTTGTTACAAATTTTTCTCTTTCATCCATAACCCAAAACAGAGATATTTAAATGAGCGGTGAGCGGACTGCATCGTTTACTCGGCGGCTCGGCGGTAAGACGACGTCATTTTGCGTGAATAAACAACTTTACTTTCCAACTCCAGATTTATAGACGGGGCTCATAAAAAATCCGAGCCCTAAACAGTCTTTATGACAAATTTATTCAACCCCATACCCAGTTTTAAATAAGTAGGTTGAGTAAGGTGCAGATTTATAACCTTATTCTTGAAAGAGTTGTGCTTTTACGAGTCAACTGAGAATAAGGAATTGCTTTTGATTTCGGCGATGGCTGAGTTTTTAAATAACGGGAAAATTTTGAGTTGAGTAACTATCATTATGCATGCCATTGTTCGTAGAGAAAATAAGTTTTCGCCCGCGTTGAGGAAAAGGTTTTTGAAGATTTTGATTTTATACATACCTACCTCTCAATTTATAGTGTGGAGTCTTCTAAATTATCCGAGCAGCGAGATATACTCGTAAATAATCTTTAAACAAAAGTCGAGGTTATCTTTTAAATTTTCACTATCTAAACTCGTATTAAGATAAGGTAAGATTTTACATAACAGCAAAATCGACAATAATATAGAAATATTATTCGTGATCATATTTCAAGAATAAGTAGGACCATAAAATTAATTTTATCATTTCTAGACCAACACCTCCATCACCTACATTGATCGCAAAAATCGATTCATCAGTCGCTTGCCTCTGGATCCTGACTCCCCTATCCGCCGGCACCGCGGTCGCTGCAGTCCTCATAGCCGTCTCTACCAACAACTGGCTACATACAGAGGAGAACATCATGAATCCGTCTTACAACGGCACGGGGAAGTACGGGCTGGTGGTGAAGCAAACTGTCTCGGGACTGTGGAGGATATGTCATACAGATCGTAAGTAACTTGATTGACATCAGTGAATTTTTTTAACTAATTTTTTAGAAATTGCAATGATGCTTTTTGTATAATCATATTTTACATACATTCATGTTTTTTTACGTTCAATAATAATACGGCAAGTCAGAGTTATATACACAAGACTTTTTAACTATTAAGCTTTATTTATAGTGTAATTACTTATTGTGGAGTAGAGTCCATTTATGGGCTCAAAGCTCAAAGTAATATTGAATTTGTCACAATCTTACAAAACCATTTCAGTATTCTAAATAAAATTATAGTTTTTTTTGTAAAGTATTCTTACTAGATTTACCTATCGTAGACCGCGTTAACTTCTAGACAAAGCGTAACAGAACTATTTTACGTTCATGTAAATGTAACTTTTCAGTGAAAGGGCTGCCGCACCATTCACATTGCTGTCACAAAGCTATTTTGCTCATCATCAATGGTATTGCCAGTAACCTAGAAGGTACCTACACAATGGGGACGAAACTTCCGCGTGTGTCGCCATGGTACAATACAATGTTGCTTCCTGCGCCGCGCGGGAAGCGCATTGTACTGCTCGCTCGACCCATATCCATTTTATAATGTACTGATATGCACGAAAAGTGCCATGGAGCATTCGTTTTGGCGATCCTACATCTATCGTAATTTCCATACAGCGAGATAAAGCTAATAATATTTTAGTACTGAAGTTGATAGGGTTAAAATAACAGTTAACCCATGATCAGAGAGCTTACTTTTATGTTGCTAACACGATGTTCATAAAAGTAATTTAAAAATATCTGCAATCGTTAAAACTATGTTTTTATAATTTTCAGACGATTTTTACTTTTCGATTTGACAGCTGATGTTGTTATATACCAGATTGCTGTACTTTTCTCCAGTGTACTTATTTAGAATGACATTTGCCAATTAATTTACTCTAGCTAGCGTGTAGTTATTGACAGATAAAGTATGAAAATTTGTCACACACTGCCCCTAGAGGATAGATGAATTACGAATTGAACATACACTATTTCAATCTAATCATTAGCGCGCGTGTAGATTGGTAAGTCGTGGTAATGACACAGGCTAATTAGAAGCATTAAAGTAACTTGAAGTTTGTAAAACTGTTCCTTATTCAGCTAAACAAAATCCAATGAAATCTATGTAATTTGTACCTAGTTTGTTCAAAGTTACAAATAGCAAGAACTCAATTTGCCGCTGTAAAACACTAAGTTCTGAAAATCAAATGAGGGCTTAAAATGTTGAACAAAAATGACTCTACATTCCCAGCGTCGGCGTGGTCCGTCGGTCTCTGCGTTTATGACTAGTCCATTTCCTTCATTAAATAGCATCGCTTTGTGTGTCTGTTTTGCGTTGGACGCTGAAAGCCAGGCTGTGGTTTTTGTCTGAAATGAGAGAGGAATTTCGAAAATAACGTTTCATGTTTTAGCTATGAAATATAATATTTTATAGATATTAGCTCTACGGGATATTATTAATGCCTAACACTAATAATGCTGCAAAGTTTTTATCAAAAGATGTAATCTCATGTTATGAGTTTTGTGCCTACGGTTTTTTTTCCATTAATAGGTACTTAGTAAGATTTATCTGCTACTTTCTGAACTTAATGTACCAATGTAATTCTCTTGTCTCACTGTACCTGAAGATATTATAATATAATATTTTACGATTTATTAATATTAATTTTCTGTGACTCGAATGCATTACGCAGGTTCGAATCCTGTCAGAGCCGTTAACTTTTAGTAAGATTTATAATAAAATCTATAAAATCAGTTAGTCAAAATTACTTAAAAACCTATGTTTTATATTTTTCAGCTGGAGGGACCGCGTTCAAATGTTTGGACATCCCTTACTTTCCGCTATCACAATACTCGCCAGATCCAAGCGATTCTACAAACGCCATACCATGTAAGTTTAGATAATACCGTACCGTACGTTAAAGTATGTAAATTCAATAAACAATCATAACCGAACACTTGTAAGTATACCTATAAGTAAAACATGTACCTATATAAAATGACGTCGGACCAATTAATCTCTGGTAATACTAACTACCTTTGTTTTTAAACTATGTAATTTTATGGGTTCGATGCGTATCGAAAAGAAAACGTTAGTCTTCTAAACAGACTGATGAGCCTGTGCTCTTTTAATTTATGCCTTTTGGTTTGTTAACCTAAACAAACATGTACATGATTGTATATACCTATTTATATAAGGGACTTTTAGAGCGTATTATAATTAATCAAATCAGTAACAAGATAATAAAATAATTGTAATTGTTTAATTAACCAATGTATAGTTTATTTCAATCTGACCGAAATAAATAAAATATAGACTGTAGCTGAAAAGTGATCTCGGTTTTATATTTTATCGGATATTTTATCCAATCATGGCGCTAGTGGGCACTAGCGCCATCTAGTGAGGATGATATTAAAATAAAACAAAGTTTCATGTAACAACCCTGACAAGTCTGAATGAACCAACCCAGAGTGTATTTTGCTACCCTTACAATGTAATTCCTTATTTTGGCACCAATTGCCAGAATCTTTGTCACAGTGCATTTTATAGGGTGGGTATAATTTCAGCCTTTGGCTTTTTTGGCGCTTAGAAACATTATGTGACATTATGGATATCACTTGTTAACGTGTAAATATAGAGTTATGGTATATTGCAATTTACAACGATAAAAAAACCATAGCTTTCTACGTAAAACTATAGTACTTATATAAAAATAAAATTTTGGTAATATTTAACTTTATTATTTTCTTTTACCTACAATAACTCTGAGATCAGTTTTTAGTTTGTTATACCTACCTAATAATAATAATATTACATATTTATTAGAAAATTCAACCTATTTCTTTATGACGTTTCGACGGCTCAACCTCCGTTGTAATTGTTTTTTTACCTCGAGAGGAAAAAGAATTTGAAAACAGGTTTGTTTATTCTTCAGGATAAAACTTAGAATACGAGTTGCACACTCCTTCACGTAGCGATGATGTGCTGGAACTTTGTTAAAATGGAGTAGAACTAATCTTTAAACCGACTATTTCAGATGTGGTAACCAGGTCAGCAGCTCCACTACTTCTGGCTGTGTTCACGCAATGTGTCGGTGCATTGTGCTGCGTGCTTGGCCATTGTGTTAAGGGACGACGTGTCTGCACTTTTGTCGCTGGTGTCATGTTTATAATCTCTGGTAAGTTTAAAAAAACAACTATAAAAGTTTTTAGCGCGATTTAAGTCACATAGTATTATCGCTTGGAGCATTTCTAAATACATCCATTCAAAAAATGGATCACATATTTACAGAGAAAACTACAGACAAGATCACATATTAACAGAGAAATTTTCTTGATCTTCAAACACCTATTTCTCTTATTCCAGGTCTTATCATGCTGACCGGGATCGTCATGTACATATCAGTATTCAAATCACAACTGGGCCACAAACTTCGCTACATGATAGTCTTAGACACGCCAAAAATGTCCTACAGTTACGGATACTCCTTCGGACTGTACCTCAGCGGATTTCTTGCGTGTGAGCTAGCAGGCACATCAGCAATTTTCCTATTCCTACAATGGTACCAAAAAGACTGGATAACAGAACTATCTGAGAAAGCCAAAGCAGATTGCCGAGCGTGGGATAGAGAATACGCCTTCTCAGAGTTCCGAGAACGAGATTCCACGTTACTAGAGAGAAGAATGATGAAGAGAGATACTTATCCGCCAACAGGGTCATCAGCCGCCACACCGCACGAGCGTCGCCGTTTCATTTTCGACGGTGACGAACTGCCGCATTGTTCTATTCATAACAAAAATAGAAGAATAAATCTTAGTTCAGCGTCACTGAAAGACTTGTCGTCGTCAACGCTGTACGGTTTCCCTGCAGGGCCTCGTCCGACCGCGTGCGAGAATTACTTCGACGAGTTCAAAGAAGTGCCTCAGAGTGCTAACACTTTGAGCGGGTTGAGGAGCGCTTCGATATTCCAGTCGCAGGCTTCTGTGGCTAGCGGGAGGTTCTTAGATACTTCTGCTGTTGAGCCGCCGCCGTCGAGAGAAGAGGAGCTCGTAACGTTTGGAGTGGGCACTCGTGTGGCCATCCATGAGGAGCAGACTCGTCATGACCGAGCAGTCGGCACTGACCCCTACCGTAGGACCACACCAGTCTGATCCACACCCTCGGGCCTCCATCCCCGTTAAAGCATATCTACAAGTGATAAGTGACGCTGTGAATTAATGTGCTGTGTACTTAGTTATATTGTACGTAGACAGTTAAAGTTAAGAGTGTCTTTCGAATTTATGAAAGTACGGTGACCTTGTGTTATAAAATTTTAAATTGTTACTAATTCCTTTAATAAACACTGCCATTTGTCTATTTTATTTTCTTTAAATATGACGGCAAGAGTGTGGGCGAAGCTGCAGATGGCTCTTCGTCGACGTCGACGGGTACGGGATTCATCTTCTAGGGTTACTCAGGCAAACCAGCAAAGTATACAGCAACACGGGTTTATTGTTAATCAGCTTACGGGGTAGGTACAATAATCTTGTTGTAGGTAGGCAAGAACGGTGAACGTGACAGTTTCGTTGCTCAGAGATGTGTCCTGTCTGGCGCTCTCCAAAAAGCCTTCTGGAGCCCGCCAGCAACGACTCTGTCCTCGAGTGGGGCCGTGTTCGGAGGGGAGAAGCGACACTAGCGCCGCCACTCTGCGTTCACTGTACTTTTACAATAATCAAACGACAGACTGTAGGTCAAGTGAGGTACTATGAAATCAGTTAACAGTCTTACTAAACTTAATTTACGACACGGCTATTCTGACATTTCACGCGTCCTCGTGTGTATCTGTAACAAATAAAACAGAACTGGAATACACAGTTGTTTTAGCTCGGCCTACCCTGACTACAGGGGTATCATAAGAAGCCTCAACAGTAATCGTAAAAGAATCAAACAATCAAATCGTAAATAAAATTGTACAGTGAATCAATTAGGTATACCCACACACACATAAACGATCATGGCGCAGCTGCTCGGCAGCGTATGACAATTCGTCACCCAACAAATACTATCAGCGGTCGCCAATGGACCCAAATACAGCGGTCAATGACCCAATAAGCACAGTAGTCACAAGAGACCCAGGCCACATCTACTCTTCCAGCCGCACACCGCGCCCTGAACGACTCGCGGATGAATCGCAGTTACGACTACGACTGAAATGAGTAGTGTGACCAATCCCCCAAAAAAAAAACAAAACACATTGGTACTTGGTATGGTAACTACCTAGCCATGCTATGTGTGTTTACGTACTCGCGGTGGTATCATTAGCAGGACTTTCCGTATCTGAATCTACGTCTGAAATGTCAAGTTCATAAGGTACAAGACTTTGAGGCATCTTTCTTATGCGATCGTGTGCATATTTGTAAGTTCTGTTACCGGTCAATGATTTTAACAAATATCGGTCACAATCTAGAACTTCAATTATTTTGAAAGGTCCCTTGTACTTAGGGTCGAGTTTGGTCTGATTACGTTCCTCGTTTTGAATTAAAACGAGATCGTCGACATTAAATTTGACTAACTTGGCTTTATTACTATCAAATCGGGACTTATCGTACCTAGCATTTTTCTCAATACTGTGGGTCGCTTGTTCTCTCGCTTCGGCAATATCAATTTCTACCTCTGAATCATTCGCTGTCATAAGGTTCAATGGGCGAGCTACACGACCTATCATAAGTTCAAGGGGGCTAGCTTTTATTACTCGATTTACCGTACAATTTAACGAGAGCTGTACCTCTTCAAGAGAATCCTGCCACGACCTATCAGATGTTTCTACACAGGTAAGCATTCCTTTTAAAATACCCATCACGCGCTCCACTTGACCGTTGGCACGGCATGAACCAGTCGCAATCTGATGTAACTGTATACCATGAGAATCGCAAAAATCTTTGAAATCCTTGCTAGCGAAGCATCGGCCCTGATCGGCTATAATGCGCGTGGGAGCACCAAAAAGAGAAACACCGGATTTCACAGCTTTTATAGCGCTAGGCGTGTCAATTCGGAGCGTGTGATGGAGTAGAACAAACTTCGTAAACGCATCGATTAGCACCACGACGTACTCCCTCTGATCGCTTTTACCACTCAATTTGCCCGTAATATCAACGTGTATTGTATGCCACGGTACGCTTATTTTGGGTATTGGATGGAGCTCTGCTTGTACTCGACCGGAATGACATTTCGAAACTTTACAAGTGACACAATTTTCAACAAACTTGCGAACATATTTAGCCATTTTATCAAACCAGTAATGCTCGCACAATTTTCCTAAGGTTTTATCCGCACCTAAATGCATTACAGACTCATGGACGTGATTAATAGTTGCCCAACGAAACGCGCGCGGTACAATAGGTAAACAACGCGTACGATTATTTATCTGAACCTTACGGTGTAAGACGCCTGAACGGATTTCGTATGTTTTAGCCAGTTCGGAAGGGAGCTGATTCTCTTTCAATTTTATTACAATCGACTGAATTTCATCATCTCGCATTTGTTCAGCTAGGAGCCAGTTTTCGGACAAATTAGTGAGATCTACCCGCTTTTGTTCTACTTTCTCAATAGGCTCAGGTACAATAGTTTTAGCACTAGTGAATGGTTCCGGCAAGGGATTTCGAGACAAAAAGTCAACGTGACTCATGCGCCTACCTTCCCTGTATACAATCTCAAAGTCGTACGCCTGTAAGAATGCCCAGTGACGATGGACTCTTGGGGATAAATTGACCTTATCACGGGACGCTTTGAGTGAGTTACAATCTGTAACTACCACAAAATGACGCCCCTGCAAATAATGGTGAAAGTGTTCAATAGCCTTGACCACCGCCAGAGTTTCCAACTCATAAGAGTGGTATCTGGACTCGGCGTCTGTGGTCCTCCGGCTAAAGTACTCGACCACACGTAAATGATCACTATCTTTTTGAAAAAGAATAGCTCCGTAACCCTTGCCACTTGCATCAGTGTGCAATTCCATTGGTAGTTCTGGATTAAACATCATGAGAACAGGTTTGCTCGTTAAAATTGAAATTATTTCTTGTCTAACTTTCTCATGCTCTGGCTTCCAAGTGAATTTGTCACTTTTGTTCAGTTGAAACAAAGGGGTCATGATTTGCGAAAAACTCATAATAAATTTTCTAAAGTAAGAAGAGAGGCCTATGAATTGTCTTAATTCAGTAGCATTTTCAGGGGGTGGGAGCATAGTAAGCGCCTCAATCTTTCGGGGATTTGGACGGATTTGACCAGAAGATATGTCATAGCCCAAAAACTCTACATGTTGCTTGAGAAACGAACATTTAGAAATGTTGAGCGTAAAGCCAGCGTTAGTTAACGTGGTCAATACCTCTCGCAGTCTAGACAACCCCTCTTCGATGGTTTGAGACGGAATCAGAATATCGTCCATGTACAAAATGGCATAAGAAAAAGCCAGAGGGCCTAATGCATTAGAAACGGCCCTTTGAAAGACGCTTGGCGCGTTGCGCAACCCGAAGGGCATGGCCAACCATTCATATTGGCCTTCTGAAGCTATAAAAGCAGTACGCTCGATGCTTTCAGGATCTAAGATTGGAATTTGATTAAAACCACTCGCGCAATCTAAGCAAGTAAAATAACTAGCACCGTTTAAACGAGCAATCTGATCATCGATACGCGGTAGTGGGAATCTATCTGGAATCGTATTAGAATTTAATTCGCGATAGTCTATTACCATTCGATCTGAACCGTCACGTTTTTTTACTAGAAGGATAGGACTCGCAAACGGAGAGTTACTCGGTCGAATTATATTGGCACTCAACAACTCATTTATTTTAGCGCGCACTACATCTCGCTCCTGTGAGCCAAGTCGATACGGGCGCCGATAAACGGTACGCGTCGGATCCTTGAGTCGGATCTTCAAATCGCCGGTAGTCACTCTAGTAAGCGGTAATCCATCAGAGAATGCAAAAGAAAACTCATTCAATAACTGTTCTAGATTATCTCTAAAAGCGGGTGGAATGTCCGAATCAATCGCGCTCAAATCTAATTTCGTAACCGCACTAAAACAATCAACCGGTTTCGTGATTGATAAACTTGCATTTGTCAAACTAACTGTCACACCATAATTCAAAATATCAGAGCCGATCATTACGTCATAGGGCATAGCCTCGTCCGGTAAAATGAGAAACGATAATTGTAAACAATTATTATCAATAACCACCTCGCTACTAATTAATTCGGTACAGTAAACATGAGCATTCCCTACACCTGTTAAACGAACGTTAGTTTGTAATCTATTTCCTGTAAACTTATTAGCCACACTTTGCCTAACGAGAGAACATTCGGCACCACTGTCAAAATAAAATGGGTACGACTGACCTGATTGTTTCAATTCGCCGCGAACGCCGCCGACTTCGCAGATGTTGACTCGGCGCTCGGCCGCCACTCCGGCGCCTACGCCGCCAAGCGCGCTAGACGCGACGGCGCCGGCGCCGCCATGTTTATTGCAGCGCGGTGCGATGTGGCCCTTCTCTCCGCAGCGGTAGCAAATGACGGGCTTGTTGTTCGTCAGAGCTGCAGAAGATGATGAAGACGATCCTTGTGAAAGCGCTCCTTTTCGTGTATGGCAATCTATTGCCTTGTGCCCGAACTTGTGGCAATAGTGACATTGTATTTTCAGGTTGTTGGCGGTAGGATTGACGCTGAAGTTTGGCTTCATACGTTTTTCTGGCGCGAGATTTTCAAGGCTTCGATCTTGTTTTCGCTTCATAGAATAGGCTTGCACTTCTTGAACCAACTTTGTTCTTGATTTTATGTCTGTTGTAAACGCCAACCGGTTAATCCTACCGTCAATTTGTGCGAGGTGTGCGAGCACAAAAGAAACGGCAATTTCTTCAGTTTCCATATCCTTCCATTTGGCCATGAGTGATGTAATCAATAGAGTTGCGTATGATGCAAGACTCTCTCCTTCTTTTGGCCTGCTATTGTTGGCATTTATGATGGTTGCAGCACAGGTCTCAGCGCAGTCGTAGCGTGATAGAAAAATGTCCTTGAAGTTCATCCAGGTCATGCCAGTGTGAGACACGTGAGAAAGCCATGACGATGCGGTACCTTTTAGTGATTTGCTTAGGGCGATGATCAATGCTCCTCCTTCTAAAGGTCGTTCAGCGAGGCAGATGTCTATCGTTGAGCACCAGGCACGTGGATTTGCATCAGGCTTGTCAGGGTTGAATTCTGGCAGCGTTATCGTAGTTTGCGGTAATGCCGGTGGTCGCATTGCTTCGATAAGGCGGAGCATATTTTGGTTCTGCTGCTCCAGTAGCTGCTGCCATTGGGTATCAGACAAACGTGGTGCCTGAGCTGATCCCACTTCTGATGACGGCAAGAGTGTGGGCGAAGCTGCAGATGGCTCTTCGTCGACGTCGACGGGTACGGGATTCATCTTCTAGGGTTACTCAGGCAAACCAGCAAAGTATACAGCAACACGGGTTTATTGTTAATCAGCTTACGGGGTAGGTACAATAATCTTGTTGTAGGTAGGCAAGAACGGTGAACGTGACAGTTTCGTTGCTCAGAGATGTGTCCTGTCTGGCGCTCTCCAAAAAGCCTTCTGGAGCCCGCCAGCAACGACTCTGTCCTCGAGTGGGGCCGTGTTCGGAGGGGAGAAGCGACACTAGCGCCGCCACTCTGCGTTCACTGTACTTTTACAATAATCAAACGACAGACTGTAGGTCAAGTGAGGTACTATGAAATCAGTTAACAGTCTTACTAAACTTAATTTACTTATTTATTTATTTATAATAATTATGATAATAATCGTGGCATCGCTTGCTACGATATTCTTAGTGCAATAAGCATTATCAATCAGCAGAATGCTTTGGAAGGCAAGTTATAACTTGTCGGTCCTGGTTTTTAAAGTCGACTGGAAATATTGCCATGTAGCTGAAAAATCTTAAAGTTCTTTACCCTGATTAAGGATTTTCTAGGGATTAATTCTGTCAATTATTGACGTAGAGTCAATAATTTGTTTTATCAAAGCAACAAAACATTAGGCAATTATTTATGATGAACAATTATTTATTGTACAATAAAATAATACTTACATTGCAGCATATTGTTGGTACCTACCTCATAATAATATGAAACCATGCTTAATGTACCTACTTACCTTTTTTCAATACGTAATACGTTAACTACGAGTAAATAATTTTATAAGTGATTTTATATTTTACTCCAAAAATGTCAAAACTTTTTGATCTCTTTGGTAAGTGAAACTTTTTAGTTCCACTTTTCTTAAGTACTTCTGAATTTAAAATTTGACAAAATGGCTTTATATTTTTTATCCGTCATAACAATTATATTAAAAAAACGAACCTTTGCTGATTTTGCTCATGCTCTTTGATTTTACTAAGTGAATGAGATGTGTATACTTTCAAGCTTAGAAAAATAATTCTAAAAATATGGGAGGGTAAGTACTTATTGATTACTTATGATCCTAATTCGCTAGGAAATGAGAAAATGTTGCTAACAAAAAAAGATATTGATAGAAAATAAAATACTATGTTTGGCATGGCTTTTCTATGAATAATCCAGTCAAATTAGGGGTTTACACTAATTATGAGAAATAGTAGGTCGAAAACTCGTATAACATAAAATTTAAATTATTTTTGAGATAACTTTTGGACCAGCAAATGTAAGAAGAGTTTCTATAGAGTTTCTATAGAGCATACCATTTCTCATTCAGAGGTAGACTTCTTCATTTTGCTTATTTGATTCAACTATAAAGCTATTCATATAATTTAATAGTTAACATAGAGCATGTTTAGAATGAATTATTCCTTAGCTCGTCATAGATTTTAATGAAAATGTAAACTATCAATAAATTATTTATTTATCAGGTATCCCTCGAGGTTTTTGGCTCTATTGTAAGTATTTATGATATTATATATTCATAAATCTTAATTAAAAAGACAGCTTAGATCACTGTGCTATCGATAGATAGTTTGCAATTATGCTTACATAGCTCAACTGATTCCTATTTTGACCTTTTTAAATAATGTAAATGTGTTATTAATTGTTAACATACAATAATACTGCCAAATTATTTTACAGCAGCCGAAAGGACCCACGAACTAAGGTGAAATGTGGAGGAAAATTTAAAAACATTGTTGTTAATAACTTCAGAGGATTGCTTGGATTTATTGTGATTCTTTGTCTAGTCCCAATGCTAGGCGGGAAAGGCTTGGTACAATTACATTTTAATTTTACATCTATTTATTATTATACTTCGTAATGCCAAAAATATATTTACCTTTGTTTGTTCATTTATCTTAAAGTGCCTGTATGCGTGAAACTATTGCCGTCGCCTATTTTATTTTAGTGTAACGTTGAACATAGGAGTTAAAAAAAATTGATTGTTCCGTTTGTGAAACCTAGCATAAGCTTTTTTTATTAGTAGCAAAGTTGCACTTGGCGGCCACAAAACTCTGTTTTCGCTACTCTGCCTAAACTATACAAGACAAAAATATTACAGAAGTATTTAAAAAAAGCGTATGATAGGTTTCACTAACTCAACAATATTTTTTTTTAATTCCTTAGTTCAACCAAAGACGATTAATATCTAGAAGACAGACAAAGGCCATACACAAAATCGTAACCCTATCCCGCAGTACCAGATAGCCTGAGAACTTTAAAACATCAATTTTATCCAAGAAATTTCAATACTTAGTAGTAGCAAAGACGATTAATATCTAGAAGACAGACAATGGCCATACACAAAATCGTAACCCTAAAAAATAGCCTGAAAACTCTAAAACATCAATTTTATCCAAGAAATTTCAATTACTTTTTAGTTAAAAATGTTTAAATATTGAATATTGTTGCTACCTACTACTAAGTATTAAAATTTCTTGGATAAAATTGATGTTTTAAAGTTCTCAGGCTATCTGGTACTGCGGGATAGGGTTACGATTTTGTGTATGGCCTTTGTCTGTCTTCTAGATATTAATCGTCTTTGGTAGTAGGTAGCAACAATATTCAATATTTAAACATTTTTAACTAGAAAGTAATTGAAATTTCTTGGATAAAATTGATGTTTTAGAGTTTTCAGGCTATTTTTTAGGGTTACGATTTTGTGTATGGCCATTGTCTGTCTTCTAGATATTAATCGTCTTTGGTTCAACGTAATAACAAAATAAAATAAGCGCCAGCGCTATAGTTTCACACATAGTAGCACCTAAAGGTAGTTGCTTTTTTTACGGATGTAAATACAAGTGTGAGGGAGACGGCAGGAAGCACTTTGATATACCTACCTACCTACTTACTTACTGTACTGTTACTGGCGTAAGCGATAGTGTCAGACTAAACCTTAGTGGTTTTTAGATGCTATTTTATCCTATAAGATTTATTAATGTTAAAATGGTAAATAAAATGAAAAAAAAAAAAAAATATAACCAGTATATATTTTGGATAACTTCTTTCAGCCTCATCTCACGGTACGTACCATGTGGTTGCTGATATTCTGGTTCTTCCTGTTGCAACCTGTAAATGTTCCTGTGACGGCTCTCATTCCCATCTTCATCTTACCAATGACAGGAGTCATGTCCAGTATCAGCACCTGCAGTTGCTATATGAACGTAAGTACTAACTCCATCATCAATAGCTTATAAGCCTCATCCCTCAAACAACACTCAAATCGGCCCTGAAAACCTAGAATTAACGAAAAAAAAATTTTGTACCCATAATCAAGGTCAGCTTGTGTTGGCGCATACTGAATTCATAATAGTTTACCAATAAAGGCTGAACTTAAATGTTGGCACGAAATTTTGTTTTCGACGACAAGTAAGGTCTCTGTGCCTTTCATATCTATGCCTTCTTCTCTATGGCTCGCCGTTTTAGGGTAATTTTGACCTTGTCCTGCTCTATGTCACCGATTTGGTCCAAACATGTTCGCCTAGGTCTTCCCTATCACACCATACCCTCTTTCCCATGTGGGTAGGCAGACCAAGGATCTCTACTTGCTACGATACTGATACGCCTCTTTCGCCTCATTCTCTCATTTCTTTCTTTATACACGCTCCCTGCTTTAGGGTAATTTTTCCTGGCCCTTTTCCAAAATAAATGTCATCAATTTGGTCCAAGTATGTTCGCATAAGCCTTCACTTTCTAGATGCTACATGCACACTTACCATATAGGTACACTTCTTTCTCGATTCTCATCACTACTACCTTCTTTCAATCTACACCATTCTTTAATCATAGCCACTTCATGTTTATGTTATATGTATAAAATGTCTGTTACAGGAAGGTATAGTGCTATTCATACTCACTGGAATGTTGACACTATTGCTAAACAACTCTGGCGTGGATCGACGTTTGATACTTTGGATTCTCTGCTCTGGCAAAAACTGTTCGTTCTCTGGAAAAAGGTAATCTAACATTCAATTTAAAGGAGTCATTTTCCTACGTTTCTTGCTGGTTTAAGTTCGTGTCAAACCTACATAATAAATTACTAAAGACATTATTCAAATTCAGCTGTATTAGCTACTAATATGCTGTGGTAACTGATGGTCATCATTATCATCAATAGCCTTCAACATTTAAATAGATGTACTTACGTTCATGACTGGTAAGGCCTAATAGGGAGCGACGGATACGGTCGCACTTTTTTTTAGGGAAAGCTGCATGTTGGTGACAAAGCTAAAGCTAAGCTATAACTATCTATACATCTAACAGACATACGAGATTGTATAAAAGAGGTGACTATGTCAAACTGCTTGTCACGATTCGTTTCGAACTGATTTATAAATCATCATTATCATCATCCGCCTTAACCTACTGCTGGGTATAAGCCTCCGCTTCTTTGTGCCACTCTCTGTAGTCCTGGCTGTCATCCAAGTTCGTCCGATTTCTCTTGTAATCATGTCCAGTCCACCCATCTTGAGTTTAAACCGACACACGGCTGCCATTTTATAGCCAGTTCTTGGATACCATTCAGTCAACCCCTTACTTCAGCTGTCGTCATGTCTCAGGTGTCCGTGAGTTTTAAATACCACAATTGAATTCCAGATTGGTGTTCAAATGCACTACAGCAGCTTTCGTCCTCTCGATGTTCTGTAACAGACTGATAGTAACATCTACTCTGATACAGTATGTTGCTCCAGCGTTGCTCAATTTGCAGGTAACGTTTGTCTTTTTCTGGAAATATTGATTTCAACATTAACATTCTTTTTTATTTTTAGTAAAATATAAAGTTTTAACTGAATATTTCAGTCAGTTTTTGAGATAAACTTTTTTTGTATGTAGTGTAGGTAATTGTTTTGTTTTATTAATGTTGTAACCCTGTTTTAGTCTGCCACAGCAAAGTTAAGAAGTACTGAGCCAAATTATGATAAGATGCGATATCTTATTTGCAATGCAATACAGACTGCATCAGCTATAGGTAAGTTTTTTTAAGGTCCGATCAGAGATCGGAATGAAATATTTAGTGATTATACGAATTTCATCAAATCATGATAAAAAATTCCAAAGGCAAAAAAACAGAGTTTGGTGGCCACCAAGTGCAACTACGCTACTTCCTAAACTATACAAGACAAAACTATTACAGAGTATTAAAAAAAGCTTAGGATAGGTATCACAAACTGAACAATCTTTTTTTTTTAATACCTTTGTTTAACGTAATAATAAGATAAAATTGATGGTGGCCCGTGGCGGCGTTAGTTTGACACATACAACTACCTTAACCATAGTCGGGCATTATTCATCCTGACCGGGGAAAGTAATAATTTTATCAAATTGACCAAAGCTCTTGGTTTTCATTAATAATTAATAGCCACATCCATAATTGAATACTACCCGAGATTTCTATCTTTACATAATAATATTTAATTCCCGAAAATAATCCTTGAAAAGTAAGGAAAAGGAATTAAAATAAATATCTTGATTTTTCAGGGAGTATTGCGATACCGCATTCGGCGCTGGCGACTTTGGCTTTTCGAGCTATGTTTAGTGAGTAAGTATTCAAAGCTTTCTCAAAGTGTTCTATTAACAATCGTACTGAATGAATACATGAATGAGTTTGAGTTTGAGTTTCAGTAAATGGTTGTGAACTTGTAAGTGATTTCATTATAAATGAACAACCTTACTAAAAGTTAAAGGCTCTGGCAGGATTCGAACTTGCGTAGATACAAGCGATTATAAGAGATTATTGTTACTCTGGGTGATGGATCTAGTATTTGTCCCTAACGCCCTTCCACTGTCTTAAAGCGTTCTTTTTACGTGACGCGTACTTATTGGCATTTTTGTCTACAGGAGCGCACCGTTGGGGCAGGAGTATCCAGACATTTTCAACTACTTCCAGTACAGTGTGTATGCTTTTCCAGTCGCACTTCTGATGCACTTCCTAAACCTATTGTATTACATGATTCTCGTGGATGCGTAAGTTGGTCGTATTTATCGTATTTATTTATAAACTTTATATTTTTTTATTTATCAAGCATAGAGAGAAAAGTTTAGCCTGTTTGTTTCCCACTGCAGTTTAGCCTAGCAGTGGGAAACAGACGGCTTAAAAATAAATTAAGTAATTATAATTTACAGATGCGAGGAGAAAGTAATGACTGCAAGCAGTATGACTCAAATGAGAAATGCTATACTGAAGCACAAAGGTGATATACCAAAGAAATCGACCGGACATGAAAAGGTAGCGAACAATATTATGTGTTGTTAAAGTTAAATTTAAATAATTAAAATCACGACTGAGTTGTGTTACGGAATATAAAAATCACTTGAAAACGTTTATTTATTTTTCAGCTGTCCATATTCTTCACATTATTCTACTTGGCGATGTTCTTCTTACGTTGGAGCAAGTATGTTGATAAAGGCTGGGGTGAGTTCAGTGCCGAAGTAACTTCCCCTCAGATACCTGGGTAAATTCCCCGTTACGATCACCTCGATCAACATTGTTATCCATTGGCAATATTATAGGCATGATAACTGATTTTGATAAACCATTCTAATAAGTTCTAATCGGTCTCCTTTGTGTAAAAACCCTTTTTTTATCGAATTAAACATTTATCAGCCCTTTCAGTTTTAAAAAAACACCTTTTTTGTTTGACGTCGTAACGCTAGCAAGTGTAATTTCGCCTTTTTACTAAGGCGTGACGTCACGCCAAGATAGGAAGTTCAAAGTTCTCAAACGATACTAAAATTAAATGACAAGAAAGTGATTTTACTTAGGCGTGACGTCTTGCGCTCTGATTGGTGTATAACAAAACATGGCGGAATGCTGTAATTACTAATTCTATTTTATCAAAATAGAAATATTAGAAATATTAATCTTGCTCTTAGGTATTATAAAAATAACTTTTTTCAGGATCCATGGTCCATGATACATAATCCATCCATCGTATTTAATTAGATAAATACAGTTTTTTAGTCATTCTTGATTACTGTCATCATGCATTTAAGAGTTAGTACACATTTTGCGCTTAGCGTTGCGTTCGGCGCGCGTTGCATACAAACACCGTGCTGTAGTCAGCATAGCGTTTTTTTCTACTTTCTCCCAGCGTTCTTTTTACAATACATGACGCGTACCATTTTAGGAAGCTTACTAGTTAGACATTAGTTTATAAAATGTAAGTATTTATAATTTTTTTAGAGTCAAAGACGCAACTGTTGCAGCTTTATTTGTCATTGCTCTTCACATGCTGCCCAAAGGATGTGGGTTTTTTAACATCATGACCGCTGAAAGTAAGTTTAAAATTACGTTGTACATCTTAGAAAAAACTTATTCCTGTTTTGGTACCTATAAGTCCACGATTTTAATACTGATGTCTTCTACCTATGAAATAGCATAAAGTAAGAAACATTTTCAGTTACTGTTCTTTCAGAATATTATAATTCCATTAATGTATTTTTTTTTAGAAAAAAGTCAGTTGAAAGTCAGGCCTGAGTCTGCAATCCTTTGGTGGCGCTTTGTTGACAGAAACCTGAACTATGGCTACATATTCATGCTTGGTAAGGGAAATTATATTAATTACTAGTTTGACGCGAACAGAAGATTGTTATTTTTCGGTACCTCAGGAACAGAATGATGTTACATTTCTTCAGTTTGCTACATATTATGGCAGTTCGCACCATGTATGTCGTCACTTGTAATTTTGTTGTATTTTTTAGGATGTGGAGTGGCTTTGACAGTCTCAGTCCGTAACAGTGGCCTTGGGAGTGAACTCTCTGCAGGAGTCGGCAAGAATATAACATATCTTGACTGGAATGTATCGATATTAGTAATTTGCTTGATCACAGTTATTTTGGCAAACGCAATGACTGGCGTCGCAGCTTGCGCAATATGGCTACCGTTTGTATTGAACATGGTAAGTTTATTTTAAACGTTTGATTCTATAAACATTTGGTAACTAAGTATAAGAAGATAAGAATAGAGGGATCTAAAAAGTTACTGTTTCGGGGTGGTAAACTTAACACGCATAAAATAAATCACTCGATTTAAAACGTAGAGAAGAGTAGACGACTGTCTACTTAACTACGTAGAATATCAACTACGAATCTCCATAGATATTAGAGATTTGGCGAAAAGTTGTGTGTGTAATTCTAAACTCCCACAAAAATTAATTTACGACGTCAATTATCCAGTTGCTAAAACTAGAGTTGCTGATAATATATAAATATAGTCTTATATAGTTGCAGAACTATATAGCATATTTAGGATTTAGTGTAGCGCGTCACCTGCTAGTTTGCAGTCCGTTTCACAAACACGAGGACACCTTGCTGCCTAAATAATATGTTCGCTACGCGTTTGTATCGTTACAAAAACGTGGGTGAGCACACTACAGGCTCTAAGTTGTCCTGCGATTATTGGCACGATGTATCGTTTTCGTTTTGTAGAGTAGAGGGGCTGGCTCTGTCTATTTTGGATACGCGGCTATACATGAGATTATTTATAAATACATGGACACGGGGGGAAATTATAATTATAGGCAGTAGTGATTGTAGATAATGGGCAACATATGAGTAGGTATTTTGGTAAGTGGGAATTTTGGGAATTGTGAATAAAAGTAATTAGGACTCATGTACCGAAAGGGTGGAAACGCCGTGACGTAAAGAATTATGGTAAATAACGCTATAAAACCCCGTGTCCATGTATTTATTTTTTCTTTAGCTAGAAAGCTAAAGAAAAACTATTATAGGTACATGAGATTGTAATGTTGTTGTTTCAGTGTTGGGCACCCGATGCGCCTGATCATTGGCAGAGAAGGACGTATCTGGGCGCATTAGGTGTAGGAGTGGGTTCGTCTCTGGGCTTTATCTGGCCATTTCTGTACACGCCTGCCTACTTCTGCCATTACACGGGGAAAGTGCCAAAGAAACAAATGGTAAGTGATATCGTTGCTTCTGTTGAGGTGATTAGCACCACTATTATTAGCATCACTAATTCCTTATATATATAATTATTTATTATTATATATAATTCCTTGTATATTCAACAAGTAAGTACTTGCTTTTGCCGTAGAAAAGACCCGTGTTGGCCGAGTGTGTCTAGTATGACTGACTATTGAAATGTACAATGTACTACATATCCCAGAAATATAGATCTTCATTCATTTAAGAAATATAATTCATCATAGTATAAATCTTAAGGGCTCAGCTCTCTTGTCGGTGTAATGTTGACGTACTTTTCCTATAATGTCTGAAATCTAAAAGGCTGAATTACTAGACTGGATCCTGCGTTAGTACCTCGACTTTAAATCCGAAGGCCATAGGTTCAAGCAATGCATCAATAGAAAAAAATATACGAACCAGTTGAAGAGATGGAAAAGAAGAAGTTTTGCCCAGCCGTGGGAAAATATACTTTCTGAAAATAATTAATTCTTCAAAAAGGATCTAAAAATTGACTAATGATCTGAAAGAAATGTCTACCGCTCCCTGGGGATACAGTCGTGATCATATTTCCTATTTCCTATATAATTAATTCTAATAAATAAAAAATACTTCGTGTTCTATTGAAAATCAAAACATAAAAAAGTATAGGTAGGTACTTCGACTTGAGAACCTCCTCCGTTTTTTCGTGTGTTAAAACTATGTATAAACTTGCTACGTAGGTACATTTTGAAAAACTTAACATTTTGAATAAATTTTATTAATTTTCAGGTTAAATACGGATTCGGTAGTGCATTAATTTGCCTGATTATTTTATGGTTGTCGCTATGTTTTTACGCACCATTTTTGTGGGACCCATATAATACCGGCATATCATGGGTAGGTGCGCCATCAGGAATGGTAGTGACGACTACAACAGAGGAAGTGACAACGGATACTACTACTACTGTTGAGTTGCCGACAACTTAAAAAATGGCGCAGGGGGTTGCTGGTGGTGGCAAAATAGCCCATAACGCTCGGCCAAACCTTTACTCTACCTACTAATATCGTGTGATTATGAATCGGTTATATTTATAACTTTGCACATTACAGTGGTATTCACGAAGCAAGTTTTGCCAGTGAATTAGTAAGTGGTAATTTTGGTTAGTCTCATATTACCCTCTAGAACTCAAAGTTCAAATCATAGTTTAAACATTGGAAGTCGTTGAGAATAAATATTAAGTTTTTTTGTTGTTTTCAATATTTATGTCTATATAATAATTAAATTATTATGTTACCTTCTTAAATAAATTTTATTTCTTCAAAGGGGTTTTTGGAAATTTGAGTAGGTATCAAAATCCCCTTGATCTGAACTTTCAGCTCTAAAAGGGATTATGAAACTAAAATTCCCAAAATCCCTTCTAATGGGGTTTTTTAAAAGGGATTATGACACTAAACCAATAAAACATGGGAGAATTCCTTGAATTAGATGCGCATTTTAGTACAGAATCGAATAAAGCAAAAAGTAGCCTCATTTTTTGTCGTGTTAAATGTCAGATTACAACAAACAAATATTTATAACTTTGTTTCTATACCATCAATCATTATCTCTCTGCCCTTATCTTACTAAAGGGTTGCATCCTACAAAAACGTTTTTGTATTGTAATAATTGTAATAATAATAATACTATTGATAATAATGTATTACTTTTAATATAACATAGATAAATACTTAATTAGGTACCATAAATTAGTGTTTTTTAGCCGCTGGCGTTAGATTGTCGGAGAACGAGGTATTGTTTATTTTTTTTTCTTATTGAATGTCTGCCTGTAGGTACTTTTAAGTTATGGAAATAAAAACTTTATTCTCCTAAAAACTGGTTTATTTTTATATAAAAATTATTTTATAATTTTTGTTTTTATTAGATAGGTAGAAACCCTTTTCAAATGTTAATATGTAGGTATCCAAGCAGGAAACTTGTAGAGGTCGGGCCAAATCACAGGTGCCCAGAAGCAAATGAAAAACCATGTCAGTAAGATCGACGATATTGTCGGAAATATTCCAGCTTTAATCTGGAACAAAACAAGGCATTATCTCTCTCCGTTACGGGGCAGTGGTTCAACTGCTGTGTCCAATTAGTCGGACTACGGGCCTTTACTATGGGTTGTGGTCCAACTATCTTTGCAGTTGGACCACGGCACCATAGTAGAGAGTTCCCAGGTCCAATTCTCTATCTTGTCGGAAATATTCCAGATTATTTATATATCTTTCTTTGTAACTATCTTTATCTATCTCTCTCCACCTATCTCTTTATCTCTCTATCTTGCTAGCTTACTATCTCTTATCTTTCCATCAGGCTCCATCAACGCCTCCAAGCTCCGTTATGTGCTACAGAAAAGAGGATCTTTTGACTAGTTTGACCACGAGAAAACAATATTCCTATACATAATATTATATTATATTGGCAATATTCCGTGGTCAAACCAGTTTGAATACGGGGAAGGAACAGAAATCGGTATTCTCTGATTCTTCCGTGTCCAGTGGACGCATAGCTTATTATAAATTCAGTCGTATTGATTAGCTAGACTGTTTGAGAGTATATGAACTCTACATGGTATCTACACGTAGTGTTACATGCTCTTTGGTATCTACATCTGAAATAACAATATAAGTTTTACCATTTTTCCTGTGGGTATTTTGGCAGCTCCTTGAACAATTAGATTTCCTGGCGTCCCTACAGGCAAGCAAAAGCAAAAGGAAGAGGAAAAACCCGCCGTAATGTTAAACCAGAGTGGATGTATTTTGATTTCTGCAGCCTGAAGAAATATATTTTATTAAATAAATAAGGTGGACGGTGGGTAAGAGCACAAGTAAAACTAAGAGTTAAACTAAAATTGTAGCATACATGGCGAACATATTTGTACCAAATTGGTGACATTTTGGAAAAAGGCAAGGTCAGAAGTACCCTAAACCGGAGAGCGTGTATGAAGAATGTAATGATTGTGATGAGGCGAAAGAGGTTTGTCAGGAACCAATCAGGAACGTAGCAAGTGGAGATCCGTGGTCTCTGCCTACCCACCCCCATGGGAAAGAGGCACGATTTTATGTATGTATGTATTGTCACTTAGATATCTTACCAATTGCATAGCAATGGGCGCTACAACGTTACACACCGCAACATTTGAAGCGAAGTTGGTTATTAGGACAGTGAATATTATAATTAAAAGAATTACAAAGTAGATCGGTAAACTGTTTAGAGATTTTAGCAAATCACCAATCCTTCCATTTAAATCGGAGTATTCTTTTTTAGAAGCTTCTGATAGAGCAAAGCCTCCACCTGAAAAATATACAATTTTCTATTATAATGAAGTTAAAAATATGTGAAAAATATGGCATGTTCACTTTTATAGCACTAATAACTATCCTTTCGGTACATGAGTCCTAATTACTTTTATTCACAATTCCCAAAATTCCCACTTTCTTGATTTTACTCTTTCGTACGGAGGGCGCGTCGTTAAGCCATAAAAAAGCAAAATGTAGCCATAAAGTAAATGTAGTATTTTCAAAAATACCTTTTTAGCGAACATTAACGCTTAAAACCTGAAACTAATGAATGAAAGAGTGCAATCAAATGGGTTTGCCGCAAGAATCTACATTAAGCGTAGGTGTTTAAATAGTCAAAATTTAAAGACAGGTGGCGTGTCTTTAAATTTTGACTATTTAGGCACTTACTATAGATACAAGTAGGTACTATAGATTTCATTGATTGTTGTACATACCTAAGAGAAACATGAAACTGTAAGGCATCATGTCATTCATAATAGTCCAATCAAGTATCGATCTTACTGGTTTATTTGGTAAATTTTCGATATCTGTAAAGTAAGAGAGGTTTAACTCCTTGTGGTCGTCAATGGCTCATAGGTCTTCGCAACCCATGTCAACTTCAACTTTATGGCAGTAGATGTGATACGTTCTGTGCATCCTTCAATCCTCGACGTTTCTTGCTTATTACCGTCATCATCGTGAGATCATCAACTTAAATTATATTGAAGACAGTAGGCAAAGTGTTGTTATTTATTAATGCAAAAAATGCAAATCGGATGCAGCTGGAATTTAGGAATTATTAATAATATAAATGATTATATATTGTGCATTTTCTAAAGTACAGTGGAAATTAGAAAGCAATAAAAATAACAGCAGCTTTAGAAAGTAATGTTTGTCACACGCAACATACGAGTAAACTGCATATTTCAATACTTTACTTTTAAGAGCGGTCAACCCGGCTCACTTTTCATACAAACGCTCGTACGTGATTATGCCGTTGTAACAGATCTTTCTTTTAAACTTTTGGACTAATAGGTATCTTGTGCACTATATTATCTAGGTTTCTATCGAAACTAAAAATCAAAATTTTGAGAAACAAATTCAGTATAAGCTTCCAAAAACCTGCTTTTAGCATAAATTTTACCTGAACTTTGGCCGTTCATAATGTACTCATAAATTGTAAAAGTAAAGAAAATATTGTCATAGAAACCTTGCAAATCTTATGGAGATTCTAAATAACTAATATTTATTTTACAAACTTGTAAGGCTTACTGAAAAACACGTATTTCCTGGACACCTTTTTATGAAA
Organism: Xanthorhoe designata; assembly: GCA_963582015.1. Taxonomy (NCBI): domain Eukaryota; kingdom Metazoa; phylum Arthropoda; class Insecta; order Lepidoptera; family Geometridae; genus Xanthorhoe; species Xanthorhoe designata. Next base: position 4,666,098 of record OY757042.1, on the reverse strand, counting down.
TTTCCGCACACTATTTTTCGAGTGAGCGAGTGAGCGGCGAAAGTACCTACTGAATGCCGAGCGCTGAGGCGCTATCTCTCTTTTTTCGCTTTGCTTCTTTTTCTAGCATTGCGCTGGATAAAACAACAAGCTTTTCAGCTATGCCCGCGTCGATGATAGACGCACCGGGAAGGGCCACCTTAATACGTGTTTAAAATTTTATCAGTTTCAAAATTAAGCAGGTGGTTGTCGAATAAATAAGCATAATTAATAAAAATTGCCTTTTTCTGTACAATTCTTGAAAATTTCCAGTGTGGATGGTAGAAGAAACATCAGAAACCCTACCAACATGGCCACAGCAGAATCTTGAACACTGTAATAAAATAATATTATTTACATTCCTTTACAAAATATAATCAGAACCATCTAAGATCTAGAGCCATCATGGCAGAGTGATTTTCATGGTGAGACAATACGATAAGTGAAAAAGATTATACACGTCATGGCTAACATTAGATTAGTGAAATGAATGTATGACATCTTTTTATTATAATTAAACTTATCAATACTTACAACTTGCTACTTAATCCAAAGTGAGACTGAATTCTGTCACCCCATCCAACAAATACTTGAGGGGAACGGCAGAAAAACATTAACATTGCCCCACTGAATAAAATGATCACCATCTGAAAATAATAAAAAATGATGGTAGGTAATCGGTACTCTAACCAAAATCATCATACTAATAATTCCATTGCGACGATCACGCACTCCGTGGCCAAGAGGTAAGGCAGTCCAGCTTAAGGACGATCGCATAATTATCATCGCAGGTTCTAATCCCGCCGGAATCGAAAGATTTAGTAAGATTTTTCATTAGTAATGTTAGTTGATAGTTACTAAATGTGTGCACGATAGAAATTGGTCGAGACTGCTTGTGATATTGTAAAAACATAAAAGCAAATTTTAAAGTTAAGTATAAAAAGTCTCAAGTAGAGTTGGGCAAGAAGATAAGCGAAAAGACGGAAGTTGTACTTCAGCGATTACGAAGTGTTGACCCAAAATGTGCAACGACAAAGAGGCAGACGACCAGCCTATTGATATGATGACGTCATGAAAATTAATAGCGGAAAAGCGTGGAAAAGGAGTGCACAGAACTAGAGTAGCGTTACAGAAAGAAGTGGGTTGCCGGATCAACTAGACTGAGATGATGATAGATAAGTGAGCTATTTTATAGAATGAGCTGTGATGGATGACAATGAAGCATAATGCAAAAAGTAAAAAAAATGGTATATCAAAAATGAGAAAACATATTATAATATTCTCGCTAAAAAGTCGTTGAATTACTTTCAAGAGGGTTCTAAGGCTCAAACAAAAGCTGATGAATAATTCCTAATTATCTAACAAATACCTACTCTTGTTAATAAATACCCGAGGTGATAAATGCCTAAGTAAACTTCGAAAACGTTACACATCGTTCTCTCACATGCTGTTACTTACAATCTCCCAGAATGTTATTCTGCCAAGCTTTTTCCAATCCTCAGCAACTGCAATTTTTGCAGCTTCTATTCCCTCCGCTGGTATTGTTGACATTTTAGCTGCTTTACTCTTTGGCCTAGAATTTTTTCCATTGAGTTTACAATTATATTACTTATTTGAGTTTAAATTAGTGACTTTCTAAAGTTGCTCAAGCGGAACTAACAAAAAATATTATAGCATTTAATAGCTTGTAAATGGAGGGATTTTTTTTAAGCTGGATGCTCACAGTTGTATAGTATGGATTGTCAATTAATAAGTTGAACTCAAAGCGGGATGTAATCTGAAGCCCTACTTGGAACAAACGAAAACGAAATTTCGTGCCAATATTTGAGACGAACTTAGGTTGGTAAACTGATACGGATAAAGTATCCCGTATTAGGGCGCAGAGTAACAATTTTTTTAATCATTAAATTGTAGTATTAAGCTTATTAAAGTAAGATTTACCTCAAGAATCCAAAATACATTATTAACGAAGACAAGTAGAGGCATCCTTCCATAGCAAGCATGTAAGGTATCGCAAATGCGGAGAAGTTAGGAAACGATAAATATTCAGGTGCATCTGGGTACATTCTATAAAAAACAAACTCGTTAGACACAATGTACATGTACGTACAATGCCCTACAACAAAAAAAATGTCACTGCCAATGCTGGTTCTAAATCTATTAGCCCTAATGGTTCAGCTTTTCCCGAGTTTCGCGCTTAGCAACACATTTTTGACTCTCCTCTCTGAAATAGTTATTATAGAACTCTAGAAACTACTTATTAATCTATGTTTAAAATTATTTGTTTCGGTTCTAAAATCACTACGGATCGTCCTACATTCTAGATGATTCTATTGCATAAACCAACGTGACTTCCAATTGGTAGGTACACCAGAAATAGAATCAGGCAAGAACCGCGGTGGTGTAGGCCTAGCATTTTATAAACAGTGATACCTTATCAATCTAAATAGTCAATTTTCAGCGGGCTTACATAGATAGAAACTATGATTGAGTGTATAGAATCTATACACTCAATAGTTTCTATCTATGTAAGTATACTATAGATAGATAGATTTACATACCTAGTAAACAGACCTTTGAACACTAAATTTGTAGCAGTACCCACAATCGTACCAATACCACCTGTAAATGGTAACGTAAAATAAGATACGTGATCCAAGATAACATACATGATCCAAGATAAGATACATGATACTAAAGAGAAGTGAGAAGTTTTTATGGTTCAATGATGCCTCAACATGCTCAAGCTCAAGCTGCGGGCGTAAGCTTGTTTAATAAGTAAGTTTGTATGAGCAAGTGGACAACTCTGGTGATGGAGTTTTAGACCGCCTTAAAGGCCTCCGTCATAGTTTAACGACTTTAAAAGCCAGTACCGACAAATTAACGTGCCCTCCGAAGCACGGAAGCGCTCAGCTGATAATGCCACTTGCGGTTACCCATCCAAGAAATGACCGCTCAGAACGTTGATTATCTTCAACAATTTATTAAGAACGTCTTAGCAAGTTAATAACGTAATGTTCTAATTACTAGCTTGTCTAATAGTTAATATATTTTAATGTATATTTAACCTATTGTAGCAGAGAAGGAAGCTGAGCAAAAGTAGCAAGTAGCAATATCAGAAGCAACAGTATCCCCATTACTGTCTGTTTCAAAAATACTGAGAAGATTTTGCTGTAAATAATGAATTTAATTAGTGGCTGAAACTGTTTTATGAAAAATTATGAAAAACCCCCGACATGTTCCTAAATGTCAACAAAATAAAATTAGCTCAATTTTCTTCAAACTCGTAAGAGTGGTGTAAGTGCTTAGGTTTACATGGATTTAATAAATTATAGCTAAGTACATTTAACGGCCGTTTTCAAGTAAAAAAAAAACATTAAAAAAGTTCATCGGTTCAGGGGGCTAAGCCACTAACAGGTGAGTTCCCATCGAGTCACACCAGACCCTGTCACAGTAAAACTAGTTGGGATTTTCCAGAAATGTGCTCATGGTTAGTCGGGGGTTAAAAATATATTTAACTAACGCGTTAGCGACTATATGTAATTGATGTTCAATGTGGATGCGGAACTTACATCTTCAAATACTTTTAATACGGCGAAGGTTATTGGGACCATCATAGTAGTAGCTGCTGTATTTGTGATCCACATTGAAACAAACATAGTAGTGAAGGAAATGGCAAAAAGCAACCTGAAAATTTGTATAAAGTTACACGTACATTTAAACTATTATGCTTGTTAACATGAACCAGCAGTCAGAAAAACGTGATGTATGTACACCACGTTTTTCGAACGCAAAGGCTCTTTGAAGTTCATCAAATATGAATACGAGAAAAATATCATGTATTTCTTTCATTGCAATTAGCTTCTTCATTGTGGTAGGATAAGGCGCGTCGCTAACACAATCAAGAGTCGAGGCGGATTCGAGGCGCGGGCGCAGATGTATGTTCGCCGATTGCAGGCCAAATTTATTTTTTGTCTACAATTGTATTGACTCTATATGAAACCAATACTTTTATATTCCTTTTTCTGCCTGAGATACAGGTTCGCCTAGTTCAGGCACATTGTAAACCCTTACCTAATGCATATTTATAATAATATAATAAGTATTATAGAATAATAATAATTATTATTTTACATATTGTAACTTGTAGCACTAAGTTAATGAATAATTTTTTTTTATTATTATTTATTAATACTCGACCGCCCGACTTTGCTGTACGTAATTATACAACTTTATGATTTAAATATTATGCAAGTCGTTTTTCACCTGTAATGGGAATAACCAATTAGCCTTATGGCACATAGAGCCAGTCTTTTGTGAAGTCCAGACTGTTCCACTGCATAAGCAAGGATCAGACTTCCAAGATACATTACTACGGTGTCCTGTGAAGAAAATAACGTCTGTGATTCTATAAAGTTTACTAAAATATATTTTTTACTGCTATAATACAACCCAATCAAAACTCTATGATGCCAACCCTTTGCTAACAAGTCATCTTATTTCTTCGATCAACAATTGTTGTCTTATCTTAAGGGTATGACGTGATGTATGATGTACCATACCATTGTTAAAGGGCCAATTTTGTACCTACTGCATACGTACGTTTATATAACAGTTGCAAGTATCGCTAGTATTCATAACACCAGTCATTGGAAATATCAATACAGGCAGGAAGGAAGTGATCGGCAAAGGAATGCACTCAGTAACCCAGTATACAGCCATTAGCATTAGCGTGTACGCACACCATTGGTATTTCTGAAAATTAATTTGACGTCAGTTTTTACCACTCCATTATTATTGGTTAGATAGTCAAGTAATTTAATCGGTTAAAAACACTCAACTTGGGCTTATGAGAAATATGTATACCTAACAACAAAATGACACTAACTTCATAGCTTTCCTAAGAGCTTAGCTTTTTTAGATTTTCTTTTTTTCAGTCGAATAATATAATAAATACTAACTATAAAAGTTTATCCTGATCTCGCGGACCAACTGGAATCATTGTGTTTGTGTTGTATCTGGCGTGTGTAATCTGTAATCTAGTTTCACTCGATCTATTAACAAATACTTACTTGTGGTGGAAATGGTACCAGAAAACAAATTAAAATGAGTGGCGAAAGTAGGCACACAATCCCACGCCAATGTGCTTTCAAAAACAATCTCGCTCGGTCATTCTTATTTAATGGAGAGTCATCTCCCCTAAAATTAAACAAATGTGTTAACCCGTAGGCAAAAAAGTCAGAACAAAAGAAGATGAAGACAAAGATACAGATTATGCGGTTTTCAGATGTAAAACAATAAAACTAAGAGTGATCATTTACAGATAGAATATTATTTTTCATTGGAAGTTTGATAAACACATTATGAAATAAACTATGTGATTCATTATAATAAATATACATAGATATACGAGTACATTATTGCATGGCCACCAAAACTTTAACACAGCAAATTTTTTCCTGATGAACTTTTTCACTACCTACTTATTTGAATTCATAGATGTGTTAATATGCGCCAGTAAAATGCTATCTTTGTTCAAATCTAATGTTTCACCACCCCCTAAGCCCTTTTTATATGCACTGTCATGAGAGTTTTTATTAAGACGGGCGATACGCGGTCACGGCACGTACTTTGCGAAAACTCTCTCTCATAGTACCTCATAATAGTAAGCATATGAAAATAGCTTTACGCTATCATCATGCCGTTTCTCGCGTATAGTCAACCCCATTTCACTGCCACGAGTACTTTGCTAAAGATAACCTATTTATCTTAGTGTGTAGATAGAACAATACTCACGGGAAAGAAGTGTCTCGTAAAGGCTCAAGAGGTTCAAGACCTGACTCATCAACCTTAGGTTCAAGAATTATATCGGTCATATTTTGCAAGTTATTCCTAGTAACAACGATGTAACAACCACTTGTTTATTTTAGAGGGCCGTGGAAGTCAAGTTTGTTCTATGCAACGTTTTTTCTACACTCTGTGGCACGCCGTCGCGGTTTACACCGCGATCCGGATTTTAGGGTCACGGGGGTCAGCAGGCTCAGAATAGAGAAAAAACGTTTTTTTATCTATTCTGAGTCAGCAGGCTTCATCCCCCAAGGCCCAAGACAATTTTGAATTTACTTACTTAATTGCAAAAAAATAAATACCCGAACTAGCTCAGGAGCTAGGATCAATAATAAACAATTATATGTTTATCAATCTTCCTAGCTTTATGACTTTTTAATGCACAAATTTTCAGTGAGAGTCACTGAAAATGAAACCACGCGAGGAATAGAATAATAGAGAATCTAGAGTGAATCTGTCCTGAGGCTAATCTGGCCTAATGCTAATCTGCCATACAGCGAATCTGTCATAAAGCGAACAAGGCGTTAGAAGCAGACCACCACCACACCAGGCAGACATCAGAAAAGGCGGGTTGTTCCTCGTGGTCAAACTATTTCGCCTAATTTCGCCTAACGGCAGCAGGGAAGTATTGGATGCGATTGGCACAGGATTGGAGAAAATGAGAGGCCTATATACCTACTTAGCAGTGGGTAGATGCGGGCTGATTAGATAGATATATGTGCGTACCTAAACCGGAGAGCGTGATGAAGAATGTAATGAGAGAGAATGAGGCGAAAGTGGTGTGTCAGGATCGTACCTATCTAATAATAAAACATGTTGGTAGAAATATATGTTTTTAATTAAGCCAATTATAATGTCACAACCTTAAATCTAAATAATAAATGATTAAATGACACATAACACTCAGAAAACAACTAAACATTTTTACTTCAAATAAGAAATTGGTAAAACAAAAAGAAAATATTGGTGGAGAAAGTAATCTAAGAATTAACAGAAGAGTAAAAGAAATTAAAACATAATCCTTGAACATTATAAAGTTAATATTACGTATTAAGTTATAAGTTATTTGAGTCAATAGTGAACCATGCCTTCTTACTAAAAATGACGATAATCAATACTACAGATATTACATAGATTAGAAAACTAGCCAGTAAACAACTACGAGCATTAATGTCATCTTTATGCGTGATTCCTATATCCAACGTAAGGATGACCGTCGATTTTCTCTATAGAAACGTTGTTCATACACCACAAAATGTATGACACTTTTTGACAGCTGAAGAACGTTGCTATGACGATCGATCTACGGTCATCCATACGTTGGATATAGGAACCGGTAATTAGAGCATGAACCGCTGTTGAATCAAATCTATTTATAAAAACGAAGATACTTCAAATAATCTTCAAATCGAAGCGTAGTCTACCCGTCAATCCAAGCAGGCCTCAACACTAGATCTGGCCAGATGCACGGCGCCCATAGATATATAGCTAACCATGTGATAATGATAGTGGACAGTGTTGGACCAGCACCCGCTTTTATCTGGAAATAAGTTACTCAGTGTAAGTGCCTTTTCATACGTCCCGCTTGCCAGGCGACTATCCAGCAGACGTGAGTTCACCGAGTGAATGAAACAAACACAGTTGGCAAATACATGTGTAGGGATGCCAAGTGGCAATCCTTGGTCTATTGCTTACCCCTAAAGAAGATGTGCCTAATTTTAAAACCCTTGTATAAAATTTTCACTGGACATGAAATAATGTTGTCATCGTCTACTTTTTTTTGTTTCTTACTTCAATAATATAATCAAACTGTTATGGAGTTATGTAGAAATGTACCAAATAATGTATCTGCCATGTTAGGCGCAAATTATACAGAAACGGAGTAAAGTAAAGCGGCAGGCATCCTGCGCCTTGCCTTCACCTTACACCGTTTCTGTATAATTTGCGCTTTAGACATCTTCAAATGAGCTAAAAATGCCTAAAAAGTTCTGAAAGAATGTCATTATCATTTTTTATTTTTATTTTTCTTATGGACTTTCCACAACACGAACAAGTGATTATCCTAATACAATGATATACGCGTACATGACATACATAACATTATGATAACCCTTACCATTTTTTTTGTAGGTACTTTTGCAGCACTTTGCACTATTAGGTTACCCGGTGTTCCGACAGGAATCATGAAGCAATACGACGCTGTAAAGCCAGCAGCAATGTTATACCATAGTGGGTTCTGATTAATTTCCCGAGCCTGAAACAACAAATTAGCCGTGTTGGCAAAGTGGATAAGTAATTCGACTTTCGATCCGAAGGTCGTGAGTTCGAATCCGGCTGTGCATCAATGGACTTTTCGTGTCGAAAAATTTATATGCACTATAACACGAGCTTTAAACGGTAAAGGAAAACATCGTGAGGAAACCCGCGGCTAGTCAGCTCCACACGCATTGACCATTGTATTTCCTGTGAACAGTCCGGCTACGCTGTGAGGATGGTTTAGGAGCTGGGCAAGCCTATTTCATCTCAACAATGTCCCGGGCACTAGTGTCCCGTTAAGTGTAGGCTGGCTCTCTACGCTCGTTCATCTCAAGGGACTTAGATATTTTAGCTCAGATATTTTATTGTTAACATTGTTCTTAGCAAAAACGTAGGCCTTTACATCTTTGCCTACGCTTAACCGGGCCCTATTTTTTCAACGGAATATCATACAAGAACTCTTTTAGTGAAAATATCAACTGTTTTTGAATTACGAATAAAATAATAGTGTAAAGAAACTTACTAGTTGCATAGCTATGGGCGCAAAGACATTGCACACAGCAACGTTGGAGGCAAAGTTTGTCACAAAGCAAGTAACTACGATGATAAGCAGTAGAATTAAGGCATTTGGCAAATCCTTTAGAGACTGCAGGTATTCCCCTAGTTTTGCGTTCAGTCCAGACGACTTTGCAGCTTCAGATAGAGCAAAGCCACCGCCTAAGAAACAAAATCTTTATAAACAAAAACGAAATAATGTTAAACATGAATATAATAGTATATCTCTTTATAAAAATATTTTTTTTAACAATTATACTCCACTTTCGAATTGCATTACTGTTGTTCATAACTCCGAAGATTCTCATCAGATCCTCAATTATTTTTAATGAGGCTCTCTTCCTACGAAATTGGAGTTTTATTTATTGTGCCACTTTTAAGGGAATGGTTACAATAAACAGCTTTTTGCTAAATAACCCGATAATATTTACCTAGCAAAAACATGAAACTGTACGGCATGTTGGCATTCATCATCCTCCAGTTGAGGACACTAGGTACAGGACCCTTGGGTAAATTTTCATGAACTGAAAACGGCACAAATATTTATATTATTAAAGATTATCGGGACTTAATCGCTTATTCGCGCTAGGCATAAAAGGCTTAGCAGTGGATAAAGTTAAGCTGTGAATGATGATGATGAAGGGAAGTTAATAGCGCAAGAAAATGTAAATTTAGCTTAATTGCTATTAATATAAATTAATATAACTTACACTTTGCTTTGCAATTTTTAAATATAGCCAACGTTGAAGGAAAGAAAAACATCAAAAACGAAACAAACATCGCAAGTGCAGAGTCTCGTACGCTGAAAAAAAATGCATTATACTAATTAGAGATAGTCTTTTTTAAACTTTCGCGATCAGAACACATGATTAAACATACATTTACGGGCAGACTGCCCGCGACCACGGCTGGTGCAATCCAGTCGAAACGTCGGGATAAAATTAAAATTAAATAAAGGTAAATAGCGATAAATACCCGTAAATGTATGTCTAATTAGAGATTATAGTAAAGTAGTATAGACGGTAAGTCATTTTATATGAGCTAGTAAACTCTGGTGACAGAGTTTTTAGGCCGCCCAAAGCCTCCGTCGTGGCTTAATAACTTTAAAAGCCGGGACGAATCACCAAAGCACCCAGCTGTTAATGCCACTTGCAGTCACCCATCGAAATTGGTGACCGCTCTGAACGTCGTTTAACATCAAGGATCTATCAAGAACGTCCTAGCAACCTTCGTCACAGGCGTTTCACACAGTAGGTACTACAATCACTTATGTAGGTAGGTATTAGCAAATAATTCATCAACCACTAAAAAGCAATGCTATATACTATTTTACAAACCTATAATTATCAATTACAAACTAAAAAAAACACTACCATCTTGATCACGCACTATCTAAAGGCGTGGCGATGTTCTCTCAAATCTTGTAGGTATTGAAAATGTTTGAAGCTTGGTATCGACAGAGCAAAGCATGCCTCGCGGTGTGGAGACGCGTTTGCCTTGCCAATCAGCCTTACTAACAGCTTTGCAATATTGATAAGTATAAAATAATCAGGTCCGAAAACATATTTGGTATAGGCCCACTTTTACAAATAAACGTTTCAAACAGGTTGCAAGCCCATCGCCACTAGTAGGAATGGTGGTTTCCATCACCGTTTAGTGCATAACATACATTCAAAATGAGATGTAGATTTTTAACTTCAGAATTCAAGACTAAGGACTTCGTAATTTTTAACAAGCATGATAAATTAAAGATAAACATACAATTTCATATCCAAAAGGCCAAAATATTTCGAAATAATATCACCCCATCCTACGAATATTTGGGGCGAGCGACAGAAAAATGCTATCATGGCTCCCCCAAAGAGAAATATCACCATCTGTAATAAAATAAATAAATAGTTTAAATAAATGTTCTTGGACATTTTTACATAGCGTCATCTAATTTCAATTTAAGAATGTTTGCAGAATACGAACGAATATACGAACAGGAGGCGGCGGGGATCGAACCCGCAACCTCCTGTGCCATTTGAATATATTTTTTTTTTTTTTTTTTTTTTCATTCAAATGAAAATATAATATGAGAAATCTAACATAAATGCTACAGGTCTTGAAAAGACATTTATGAAGTTTTTAGATCTTTAGGCATTCAGGATCCTTTGACCAAGAAATAACGTTTGTAGATTTGTGCAGGAAGTACCATGGATATACAAGTAGTTGAATTATGAATACATACCACTTCCCAGAAAGAAATTTTTCCCATTTTCTCGCAATCCTTTGCAATTGTTTTCTTGGCAGCTAGTTTTCCTTGTTCAGTGATAATCGCACTTTTTGCAGCAGCGCTCTTTTTTCTAAAAAATACAATATAGTCACTTAAGTTTCAGGACGGCTTGAAAAACAAGTGATAACTAATACGCTTTGTCTTTGACAGTCCTTAAGTGTGTTTATCTATGGATGCTTGTGGTGCAAGCCTTTCGAATTTATAGGTACCTATAATAATAATAATAAATAGAAAATCCCAATAAGTTAATTATTGAAGATCAATGTTTCTCAATGTTAAGGCTTCTGAGCTGTACGAGTTACCCATACAAACGTAATACCATAACCATTTGAAATTTGCGCCTATCTTCAGCATAGTATGGTATTATTCGTATTAGGATAGCATTTATCTAGGTCTCTGCCAGAAGCTTTTTTCAAAATACTTAGCTAAAGTGAAATTAAACCGAATCGCATTTTGCATATTTTTACATCATAGAAGACATGTTTTCTTTACATTTATTTAGTATTAAACACTAGAATATTTTAAGTTTCCTTCTGTTAGAAACATAGCTTATATGGTCTAGTAACAGAAAAACAACACTGTGTGAAGAATAAAAACAATTTTCAGTCATAATTTTTGGGACTACGGGAGACAAGCAAATTTCTTGCAAAATAGCTATGACAACTATACTAGTGCCAACTTTGAACGAAAACACGATTGTAAGAAATTTGCTTTCTTTTTTATGGCCGTTCCGTAACCCGTTCAAATAACGAAGAGCACTGGAAACTCTATAGAGCTATACTAAAGTAGGACACTCCGACATAGACGGAATATAGTAAGAACGAATGAACGAACATAAGAACGAAGAAGTACACCGTCATCAATCATTTTAATCTGTGTCAATTCAAAAACTTCACAAAGTCTTGTTTGTTTCGTACATACATTTTTGTTATAAAATCGCTATAGTTCACTAAATACTGTCTAAAACTTTAATTTATCTTGTAGGCTGTTATAGTGTTTGATCGTGGAAGTAAAATGACTAAAATAACATGTGAAATGTGTGGTGTAAGAAAGAACATGCCGTCTGGATGACAATAAACTTATTTTATGTCTAAATTTCCATTAGATATAGATTGGTAAGCAATTTTATGCCACTTAATATCAAAATTAAGTAAACTTATGATACAATTCGTAAAGGTTTCAGTGTTTTTTGCAAGAAAATTATCCTCATAACGCATGTAAACAATATTTATAGTGCTTGACACACATCAACCTAGATTTATCGATATCGATATTTGGTTTTACGAAACTGAAATGATTCGTTCTAATTAATTTGTTTGATTGCTATGTTTTGTAAAGTTTTTTTTTTTGTTTAGATACATAAACCATAATTTACGCAACTTAGACATTATTTTATAGGTACCTAGTAGGTTTTGCATTATATCATGTTAATTTTTTATCAAACATTCTGATAAGGAATAGGTGTCCTAACCAGTATTCACGTGATGCTAGAACGATGAAGACTAGAATGACGTGACCGACACGATGGTCGCATCGCTTACTTACGCGATAATGGCGTAATCGCGTTCTATTAGGACGGATGCATAAGGCTCAACTCACACTAAAAGAGCGGCGAAGCGAAGCGCGGTTTCAGTGTCATATGAATTTTAACTTTATTTTCATTACCTACTATATACTTATTATCGCATGAGAAACTCGACCGAGTCCGAGACCGAGCGAATTCGAATACGCGCGCCTTCTCTGCGATAATAAGTACTTACCTATTATAGTAATTATAGTAATGAAAATAAAGTTAAATTTCATATGACACTGAAACCACGCTCCGCTTCGCTGCGCTTCGCCGCTCTTTTGGTGTGAGTTGAGCCTAAGTGTTTTATCATTGAAATATTATCTTTATCTTTGATGCTTTTTAATATATTAATACAACAAATTTTGTTGCAGATAACCTATAAACCTATACAAAATATCGAAGCAGCATGGCGAAGCATAAACAAAAGCTTGATGATCATCGTCACTATAATGAAAGTACCTGGATGACAATCATTGCCTGAAAACACGGATAAAACGTCGTTTTCTAAAAATGAATCCTAGCTAGATCGATTTATCGCCACCGAAATAACTTATGTTCAAATAAATTAATAGATAAATTTCATTCTTTTATTTGTAAGAAATACAAAAAATCATGAATAAGAATTATGGAATCCAGAAATCCCACCTAGAGCCGATATCGATAAATTATCGATAGTCACTAAGGTACATCTCTAGTTATAATGCTTTGTTTTTACTATCTTGGCAGTATGGCGTAGTTTGGTTTTGTAACGTTGAAAGCAAATTCCTTTTTTTCATAGATCTTTTTTTTATATGGCAGTTCCGTCTCTTACTATTACACGCTCTTTAGAACGCGCGTCACATTGACTTTGCCGAGCCACGTCACCGAACTCTTAAGTTCTAATAAAGTTCTATGATAGAAATGAAGTCTAAACTTGTCATTTGATAGCTAGCAATTATTTACTGCCAATAAACGAGATAGCAAGTTCGTCATGTTAAAGTAGGTTATGTACCTGAACAATCCAAAGTAGACGATGCACAGATAGAGATAAAGGAATGCTTCAATGATGATCATGTACGGTATGGCGAATGCACTGAATCTTGGAAAAGACAAATACTCTGGCGCAGATGGGTAAGCACTGAGAAAAAAACAACGAACTACATGTGAGAAGGAGTACTTATTAGAAACAATAAAAAAAAACCCTCCGGTTAATAACGACTTAATCTCAAAATGCCTGATATCAGTATGACACAATCTCACAATGACTGAAACCAATAAGACTAAATTTCATAATGACTTTATCCCGTAATGCCCAAAATTCTAAAAGTGTTGATCTCAAAATGACTGAATCATGTTAATCCATAAATGACTGAATCACACGATCACAGCAAGCGAATCTTTAATAATAAAAGTGGTACATTATACATATTGTGTTGCGTTGTGTAAATCGATACGAGTGTAGTGCGTCTGTAACATTGAAATATTGGAAGTAAAATTCAACACTTTCAAATGAAGAAAGAATATATTTATAAACCTTGTTAGTTTATTTTTCATACAAAAACTTATTATGCCCCCAATACATAACAGTTCCTAAAAAAAAATTAAAACTAGGTTATACCTTACGAAAAGTCCTTTGAATACTAAATTCGTAGCAGTTCCAACTAATGTGCCAATACCTCCTGCAAACAAAAATAAAATAAATATGGCAACTAGTGTGTTTTAGTGTAAGTATTTCAAATGATGTGTACCTATATAACAATTTCATGAATATTTTTTTTGTATTTTGTATGGCTGAATTTGTGAAATAACACGAGTATTATGAAATAAATATCCATTGGTTTACACAACGTCTATTCCCAAGTCAAGCAGCTTAGAGCTTGTGTTTTGTAACCAAAAGGCTAATAAGATAAAGTAGTGTCTTTTACATTGTTTACATAAAGATTCTACAGAGAAAACCCCCAGTTATCAGAATCTTACCAATCGTAGCAGAAAAAGTAGCAGCACAGAAATAGCAGGTGGTGATATCACTGGCCTGTTTTTCACCATCACTGTTAGTTTCATAGATCTTCAATATACCTTGCTGAAAGACAAAATATAGCCAAATTGAAATACAGATTCTAAAAATAAAATAACATAAAAACAATAACAGCTTATTTTGAAATCGACAGTTGATATTATTTCGGACAACTATTTGGGGTTATAGGTAATGGTGTAAGCTTTTATACATAATGAAGCTGAACTATGAAAAATGACAGGATTGTATCTTTTTCAAAAGTAAGGGCCCTGGTACTGAAAATACATACTTTCTTGTTGCGAAATTTAGACCAGTCGACTCGGCTTTGTATACAAATAATGAAATTTGTAAATCGACTGATATAATTTAACACTACATTAGTATTACCTAATAGCTTATCCATCACTTTATTTATTTAAAGTTTTTTTTAATAAGCATAATTTTTGTTTGTATTAACTAGGTACCTACGTCTTTTGCCGTAGTACATACCAAATCTATAGAAATTTGAGTACTTACATCATTGATATGAGTATCAGTAGTAAAAACTCCGTCACCATAGTTGGCCACTGGCTCATACGAACTAACGAACGAACGGACGAATTTATAAGTTACTTATAAGTGACTTACATTTTCAAATACTTTCAGTACAGCAAAGTTGATAGGCACCATCATAGTGACAGCGGCAGTATTCGTAATCCACATAGACACGAACGTTGTTACACAGCACATGGCAAACAATAATCTGGAAATTAATAATTAGTAAAAGCAACAGTAGGTACTCTACTCTACTAAAGGTTTACACACATAATTATCTTACGTCAGTTTTTAATTCTTTTAAAAATTACCCTAGTGAAATGAAAATTCCTTTTAAAATTTCAAGTCAAACAAATCACACTATTAAAAGGTGAAAGTTTGTGTGTGTAAGTGTGTTTGTTACTCTTTCACGCTCAAACGGCTGGACGGATTTGAATGAAATTTGTTACCAAAATTGCTTATACCCTGGATAAAAGAGTAGGTTACTTTTGATTCCGATATTCCCACGTTAACGGGAACTATTCACCGCGGGTAACACCGATTATATATTCAATAGCTTACTTGTAGTGAGAATATCCAATCGTTCTAATGGCACAGTAAGCTAGTCGTTTGTGCAACCCTGATTGTTCCACAGAGTAGGCCATTATCAAACTTCCCAGAAACATCATAATGGAGTCCTGACAAAACGGCTTAAAATGTATATTAAAGTCCAGTAAAATAAATTCCACCTTGTAAAAATGACACTCAAATTATCTATTAAAATGTCCACTTACATTGATATAACATTTGCAAGTTGTCGATGTACTCATAACCCCTGTCATAGGGAACAGCAGTACGGGTAAAAATCCGGTGACAGCCAGAGGGATGCACTCCGTCACCCAGAAAATGGCCATCAAAATTAAAACGTAGGCGCACCATTGCCATTTCTGCGAAATAACATTACAGTATACTATATTCTAACAGTCTGGCAGCAAGATGGGCAGATGATATAAATAAAGTCATGGGCAAGGTAATAAATAAATAAATAATAAATAACATTTCACACGGCGTCATCTAGTCCCAAGCTAAGCAACGTTTTTATTTTTGTATAATTTTTTTTTTATATTTAATTCAAATGCTTGTGTTATGGTAACCAGATGACTGATATACTACATAGATAAGATCGGTCTGGCGCAGGATCGTGGCGGATAGCACAAGCTAACGGATATTTTTTTACAATAAAATAAATTGCTTAGCTTGAGACTAGATGACGCTGTGTGAAATGTCCAAGGATATTTTTATAATTAATTATTTTTATTCATTCATTCATCCCCACAAACTTTTTTAGTTAAGATTAGTAGAATAGTAGGATAAACTTACTTTAGCTGGAAAGGGCAATAACAAAGGAATCAGTAACAATGGCACAAAAATGCATATTATCCCTCGCCAGTGAGCACTAAACAATAGTTTTATCCTCTCAATTAGTTTTAATTCCGGTTCTTCTGCTGCGCTGAAACTGAACAAAAAGTAAATTATTATCTCCTGTATTTTATAGGAAGCTTTATTTCTATTTTTCTTCTTTCGTGCCATTGATTGGCAAAGTTAAACACTCTTCCAATACATTTTGATTTTGATCAAAATCAAAATGTATTTATTCAGTACGATATTCCCGTCTTCCATGGTTCCATCGTCTGGAATCCAACCCGTTAATCATCTTGGCCCCTTTTTCTAGTTGCATCCGACTTAGGTGGTTAGCCTAGTCTCACTTGAACATGGTAGTTCTGTTAGCGACATCCAAGATGCAGGAGATGTCGGTAAGGAAACGCAGCATTGATAGTCGATGCGTTTGTACAAAAATACTGAGCTCCATTGGAATGGAACATAGCAAAAGAGCTGCACGTTTTCGTGTTTCGGAAGCACGTTAAATTGTTAAGGTCGTCTTTTATTCGACAACCAAGCTTTCAAAATGGCCTAAAACCTCCCGTCACCAAAGATAGCTACAACCTAATATGAACAATCATACCTACCTATACCTACATACAATAAGGTATTTTTATTTTTATGAATCATCTAATAATGATTGAAGTTTTTTTAATCAATCAAAACAGTGAAACTACGAGAATCTAGTAATACTTTTTACTAACGATCCGATGTTTAGTGAAATTAAATGAAAAGATATAGGTACTTACAACTGCATCTTTGTAAATATTTATTTACTTCACCAAAAAGATGCTGCAATCTTCTTCTAATGGTTCTGACAGTTTTGATAATGTCAAAACGTAAGTATTCCAATTTAAAAATATGGTTTTTTGTATATAAATTATTGCAAATAAGAAAAGTTCTAAGCAGTTTTCACTAAAAAGTTTAATCTTGTTAAGTTTTTAATCTTGTGACCGACTTTTATTATGCTATTATTATTATTATAAACTTTTTGTTTTTGTTGTTGTTCATCGATTATTCCGTGTTTCGGTCTCACGATCACGATCACGGAATAATCGAGCCATAAAGGTGGTGTGAGTGCAGAAAAATGGTCTCTTTTTACAAAGTAGAAGAAAGTTTTATAAAATTGTTAATGTTGCACATGGTCTAACACCGTATTATACGCTTGACTTTAACAAAACCTATCAACCAAACACAAATAATGTATTCTTATGGCAAAACAACAAACACACCCACACTTTAGTAGTCTAACCCAACATAAAGTTTATACGTGGTTTTAATTTCAAAAGTTTTGTGGATAAAGCTGTGACGTCGTTGCATGGCGTGCTTTTATTGGTGGAGTGAAGCTTCTAGCCCGGCCAGCCTGTTGCCCGCCCAGTATAAACATCTTTACACTGTACGATTCATATTTGGACATCGTTTCTATTTAACAGACTTGGAAAAAATTAGGTTTCCCAATTCGACCGTGTAACTTTCCGCATTCCGCGGATAACTTCGTCGTTTATGAATCGATTTTTATGATTTTTTTTTGTCGGAAAGAAAATATTCCAAGGGAGTCTAAATAAAAAAAATATGAAGATCTGATGAGGATTTTCGGAGTTATGCACAGAAATGCACCTCGAGAGTGTAGAAATTGCTCTCTTCTCACGTAGGTAAATGAAATCGGCTTTAGAAAAACATTTCAATTTTTCTACATGTTATACAAATAAATAAATATACCTATATATTGCACACAGCGTCATCTTAGTGCCTTGCTAAGCAATTTTATGATTGTGTTATGAGAACCGGAAGACTGATTTTCTACTTATTTCAACTTAACTTAACTTTTTTTTTAGTAAATAGGTGCTTGCATGCTTTAGATAGAAAAACACCTAGACTCAGAACAATTATCTGAATGAACAAAATCAGTCCAGCCATCACACGTACAGAAGAATTATGTAGGAGTATGATGGTGTCAGTTTTTGAAATCATCTCGCCGTGTCGCACAATGTAAAAGTTATTTGCCGGCCTCACGCGTACTTTCTAAATTTATTTCAGTAGCAAGCTCGCCGCTCTGAGGTTCGCACGTGAAATCGCGCTTTAAAATCTTTGAAACTGCGATCGTTGTGATAAAGAAATGTAAATGATTCGTGTAACGTGCTTAGTTTAATCGGCGTGAAAAATGTCCGGAATATATTCATGATTTTGTGTTCGGTGTCCGACGATCAACAGGTCAGTTTTGTACTATATTTGTGATGTTTATGAGTTTCCGCTTTTGATGTTTTATTGGATTTGTTACTGTGTGAAGGAATCTGCGAGTATACTATTCGTTGCTGTAAAATTTCTCAGACAAGTTTATGACAATATTACTCGTGTATATTCTATATCTTACTCTGTACTGTAAAGTAAAAACAAGTACTAAGTATTTGTATTTTTTTTTACAATTATTACCTAAGTAAGTACCTGTATAATGAAAGTTCTTTATAAGTAGTTTTCATAAATTTAAAATACTTATAATTTCTGCTAATAATCGTGTTAGGAACGCTAAACAGATTGATATGCTCGGTCATCCAGATACTAATAAAATATAATATCTACTACCTTTAAACGATAAATTCTTGTATACTTACAACTTCTATACTCATACCTGTTAATATACTATACTTAATCTGAATCTCGGAAACGGTTCCAATGATTTTCATGAAACTTAGTATGCATAGAGATTCAGGGGCGATAAATCGATCTAACTAGGATTCATTTTTTCCGTTTTATCCGTGTTTTCAGAATACTTCCGCGTTTGTCTCCTTTCAGAATTTTCTGACAGTTTCAGGATTGAGGTCAATGGTACAAACGATTTTTTTACACCATCGAAAACGAAATTCTTTACAGAAATTATTTAAAACTTTTAAAACCATCATGATTAGCCTTAAAAACTAAAACTACACGAAAACTATCATACTTAGCAAAATAGGCTTTACAGGTAGACGAATTATAGTTAGTTTATTATTTAATATAAAATAAAATAAATATAAATAAAATATCCTTGGACATTTCACACGGCGTCATCTAGTCCCAAGCTAAGCAACTAAATGCTTGTGTTATGGTAACCATATGACTGATAATACTACTTCAATATTTGTTTTTGTAAATACATACATATATAATAAAGATAGAAAAACAAAAAGTATAGTAAGAGTCGCATTGGAACAGGCACAAAAATCCCCTAGTTTTAAGAACGTGACATGTCAAAGTGGTCTATAAACGATCGTTC
This sequence comes from Xanthorhoe designata, assembly GCA_963582015.1. Taxonomy (NCBI): domain Eukaryota; kingdom Metazoa; phylum Arthropoda; class Insecta; order Lepidoptera; family Geometridae; genus Xanthorhoe; species Xanthorhoe designata. Next base: position 4,646,378 of record OY757042.1, on the reverse strand, counting down.
TGAATGTATACCTACATTTTGAGTTTGAGTTTTAGTTTGGGTAGTGCAACACAAATAATCGTAGAAGATGAATTATATATTTTTTTAACTGTATAGAACATCATTGAATAGTTATCCAAATACGAAATAATACTCTCATAGTGTTTAAGACCCGTGGCCCTACAGAACTTTGCCGATTATTTCTAACAGATCGCTTGTTTAAATTAATTTAAACCAGAAAAAAATCATTAATTAGTAGTAGAGTAAGCTTGTTACAAACAACACTCAAACGGTATTGGGGTGTACTAAAAGCAACAATCAATCCCATTGAATCCGTCGATATGAAGTGGAACCGTATCTAGATATGCGATATCAGGTCGCGGTATCCATATGTCCTATCCAACATATCATTTTACGGTAACACTTGATGTAACGAGCCAATAGTGGCAATTCTGAGTGTCGCAAAAGCTTAACTAAGCTAACTAAAATTGTTGCCGTCCCTTTCATAGCGATGGGAATAAAAAGGATGGCAATAATTTTAATTAGTTTAGTTTAGCTTTTGCGACACTCCGAATTGCCCCCAATATAATCGTAGAACAGTAGGTAGTTATTTAAAAAAAGATTTGTTTCACATTGTGCAATTGTTAAATACCTAACATTTAAATAATGACGTAATTTTTTATAAAGTCTATTAAAATTCTAGAAATAATAATAAGATTCTACTGATATAAAAATAGTAATTGCGGCAATTCAGAGTTGTCATTAAAAATGTTTTGTAGGAAAACTCTGAAACAAAGAAAAAATCTAGAACAATGAACCTCATGTTTTAATTTCTATTTCTCGGTCAATTTAGCTTGCTCTTAGTTTAATTTACTTGTATTTTAATAATAAAAGCCATTAATTTCTATTTATCCTCGTATCAAGCTACGTTCTTGATAAATCGTCGAAGTTAAGCAACATTTTGAGCGGTCAGATGCGAGTGGCATTTATCAGCTGAGTGCTTCCGTGCTTCGGAGAGCACGTTAAATTGTCGATCCCGGCTTTTAAAGTCGCTAAGCCATGACGGAGGTCTTTAGGCGGCCTGAAAATTCCATCACCAAAGTTGGCCACTTTTGCATACGAACGAACGATTCCAATTTATACACAGGTAAAAGTTTTGTAAAACCGCGTTTTATCCAAATGAAGATTTTATAATAACTAAATGGTCTAATAATTAATAATAATAATAAATATCCTTGGACATTCCACACAGCGTCATCTAGTCCCAAGCTAAGCAATTTAATACTTTTTAATAGTGCTGATTTGTTTCAAAATTTATATCGTAAACGATAACAAAGTGAGTGGCAATTTTTGCGAAATATTTAACGTATTACATACTCATCGCGATGATAACTGACATGTCAAGCAACATGAGTTAGTATGTGAGTAATTTAGCGTGGTATCGCGCGTTTATTTGGCTAGCTTCCACATTTCCGTTGCGTATAATTAATTGGTTGATTGTATTTCGTTTGAAATTCAGTTTGTTGAAATATTTGATATGAAAAACTAAAAAGATCGGAAAAAAGTAACGTTCTTTTGCCATTGAAATATTGCTTGTAGCTCCTGAATTTGATCTATTATAGTGTGTTGTATTTCAATGCCAAAAAGTAAAAAAATGCATGAAAATGTCACGTAGTTTTTATTTTATTCAAAAAAATACTGGTTGCAATGTTCAAGTTAGGTATATATTTTCAACGCACTACCGTTATTTAAAAATTACATAGCAACACTATTTGTTGAACAGTTTTTGATAAATCAATCAATTTGCAATGGCTGAAAATCTATGATTTCATTAATTACCTAAATGTTAAAGTATGTTCTTAGGATCATTTAGGTTCTTTAATTTTAGGCTTTTCGCTCGTGAAAACGGTTTCTTGGACACTTCAGCACGTGACGACACACCGTAATTCTTACTACGGCCTAAAAACTCCGTCACCAGAGTTGGCAACTTGCTCATACGAACTTACTTACTTTACCGTAGGTAATACTGATGCTGAAATTATCCTGGATGTGTTTGCCGTCTCCCTTCACCGTTCTTGCCAATATCAAAGAGATTTTGTAGTAACAATAGAAAGGAATTTACATTAAAACATTTTGTAACACTGATGACATAAAGTTTTGTGAACATTGCCAAAAAAGCTATGCCAACTATGGCTCAGACAATGTTATTTGAAAATTTTTCATGAATACCTATTCATGTAATATCACGTCGTAGTAGATTCATCGTCACTATTTACAGATCAGTTTCACCCACTTCTGAGTTTGTCTTACTAATCTCTACCGACTTTCATTTGATAATCATCCTTTGGAAATATATTTTAGGTACGAGTAGATAAAACAAAAGGTACAATTTTTACATTACCTAATTACCTACGTTCATATTGTACAATTTACTAGATCCTAGAAGTAAAAAATCGTGTGATCTGCAGCAGATGTCTTGGGACTAGATGGCGCTGTGTGAATGTGTAAATGTTTATTTATTTACTTATATCCTTAAATGCGTTCCTACTCAAACCTTATTAGCTAAAAAGCTCTAAGTTTTCAAAGCTGATACAATTTTGTATCACAAACATCTTTGAAACCATTTGCTTCTCAGAAATTGTTATTTCTTTCTCTTTGATCACAGCAAGTTAAAGTATAACGTCACATACTCAAAGAACAAAGGATGGATTAGCGATGCGTAATCGAGAAGGGGCGACAAGACGCCTGGCGACCCCGTCATTATAACGACGATGTTTATATAGGGACGGAGAAAGCAAGCGTCTTCACTTCATTTTTGTAAAATGTTTTTGTTAGAAATTTCAGACTAATGTACCTATTGCACTCATATTAAATGAAATATGATCAAGACTGTATTCCCAAGGTGCGGTAGACTCTTTCAGGCATTTTTAGATCCTTTATCTATATTATTTAGCTTATGTCTCAATACATTTTGGTATATTCCAACATCAGAAGGAAACATTCTATACATTATTGTTGCAAGCGTTTCGACTCTATTAGAAAGCTAACTGGTTTCCTCGCAATGTTTTCCTTCATCGTTTAAAACTCATTTTGATTTGTATATTTTTTCGAAAACAGCTTTGAAATAGCGGCGTTGGAATGCTAAATACTGCAAAAAAATCATATACAAAATATGTATTTGAACGTACGTCGTTTTACCTTAACGAGCATGGTCGCATGAAACTGGTTTTGTTCATACCTCCAACCATGGTTCATTAGAAAGCACTCTGTGGTATATTTATCTTCTGAGGGTGAATAAGTAATAGACCGTAATAAACAAATGCAATAGAGTCGTAATATTCAGATCGTATCGTTTCATTTTATAGTAAGCTATAATAATTGTGTGTAAATTCAGGATAAAATTATTACGATGAACTTTTCCGTTATAATAACTTTAGTATTTCAACTCATGTGTGTGTATATTGTGTTTGTATTACGAGAGATGAGTTGTATTACGTACAGACTACACTCAACTAACTTTACACGGAGACGTGGAGGTTGTGGGTTCGAATCTCGCCGCGGGAAAAATGTTTGCAAGTTCTGCAGATATTTGTTCCGGGTCTGGATGTTTTTCTATCTATAATATGTATGTATTTACAAAAAAAAAATGTATCTAAGTAATACCAGTCATCTGGTTACCATAACACAAGCATTAAGTTGCTTAGCTTGGGACTAGATGACGGCGTGTTAAATGTCCAAAGATATTTATTTATTTATTTATACTAATATTATAAGGAGGTAAAGTTGATTTGTTTGTATGTTTGGGCACAGATAAAAGATTGGGGTAATCTCCAAAACTACTAATCCGATTTCAAAAACTCTTTCACCGATGTGTAGCATGGACTTTCCGATTGAACATTATAGGCTAAATTTTAACAATGTAGGTCTTGTAGGTACCACGCGAGCGAAGCCGCGGGCGAGTAAGCTAGTTATCTATTATATAAAGCAAGCTCCACTACGACCATTTCAATATTAATCGATTATGTAGTTACCATCTACTTACTATGTTAAGATTTCCATTTCTACAGATTTTTTTTTTGGAGGAGTGAGTACTGAGATGACAAGTGATAGAGGGAAATGGAGGAAAGAGAATGTTGTGTGATCTTATTGACAAGTGATCTTATTTCTTTTTTAATGTGGTTTTTGCCCTGAACAGTTTTATTTTAAAAAGTGTCAGTTTGCCAAACCGCCAACAAAGTGCTCTAAGTGTTAAAAAACCTATGGTACAAAAAATATTCTGTATTCTTCCACGTCTGTTGCTCCAAGGCCAACCTTATGTACTAGTAATTATGTTGTATATAATATTTTACTATTTGAGTGGGCTTGGTACATACATACTACCTTTGACGTCTTTCTTCACTCAGAGACATTTATTGTTACTTAAATCGATCCTTAGTAAAGATTTTATCTGAACAATCCATGCTAAGGAACCAAATTAAGTAACATTATATTTTTTTTTAGTGCGGCTGTTAGACTATTTAAAAAAAATTAAGACGGCTAAAGAATTAAACGCGTCGACAATTTCGCATTGCAACAAAATAAATAAATGAAAAAATAGGATACGTCATGATCATTGTTTTTTCGATAAGGTACTTTACATTTTAACAATTATTGGCCATAACTATTTGTATCTAAAATTTAATAATTTACAATTAATAATTATAATAAATGTCATAGTCTCAATAACAGCTAAACATTTTGTTATTCTCAGTTAGTCAGTAAGCAACAGAATTGACAGCTTGGCATTGTATAGTAGTAGGGTATCTCATGAACTACAGTAGCATGCCATCACTCAAAGAAATTAAAATAGAACGATGCCGGAATTCCTATTAGTAAACTCGTAAACAGAATGGCGTCGCATCCATTATCTCTTAAAATATGAAAATAGGTAGGTAGCCTTTATGACCGGATAACTTACAGATGTAGTTGTGAAAATGTGTAGGTATATCATTTCATTCAACGGAACTCGGCGTCATCATAAAAGCGTCCGTTTTCTATGAAATAGAAGACATCATAATAATTTTATGAGAAAATCGTCTAGCGGTTATTTGAGTACAAATTTGCAACTGCAGTCAGTTGCGACTGATAAAGTAGATTTTTCTAACCCCTCAATACTGAAATGCTTCGCATATCAACTTTTTAAAATGTTTTCAATTTTCAGAGTTGTATTAGTAACACGAAGGTGAATGAATTTATAACTATAAAGTTCATAAAAGTAGCGTTCCTAAATTCGGGCGTTACGATCTACCTAAAGAAACATACTGAAACTGTAAAAAAAATACTAAACAGGATCACATCGACTTTTTTCAGAGCACGGTATATTTTCAATTCAGATCTTTTGGTTGTTTAGGGCTCAACCAAATTCTTGTTACAGATGTCTAATTTTTGTAAGAAGTTTTGTTTTATTTGTCTTGTAAAACTTTGTTAATTAAGTTAAGTAACAAAAAAATATTAAAACAGCTGAATCACGATATGTGTTTAAAATTACACAGCAAATTTTTTTCAATAGTATTTTAATACAGTGACAAATTGAATTACGACATAATACTACAAAATAAATAACACTAAAAAAACAACTGAATAGTATTGTAAATGTTAAAAATCCGCAGATAAAGTCTTCCGCGTTAATATTTCAATCACGCGATCATAACAATTTATAAAAATTAAAATTTATGTTTTCTCATGTCATCAAACAAACTACATTATATTGTGGGTTTACACAAAACTCATCATTTAGTTTTAATCACTTAATTTTACATGAACATTTTACAAATGTTTCAGTACTTTTCTGCTCTTTTATTGAGTCGCTACCAAATATTTTAAATCTTATTCATTATTGATCCAATTTTCAACTAATATTTGATTTATTAAGTAGTTGAATTTGAACACCATTGGTAAACATCTTATCATAATAAAATATGGCATTATGCTGTAGAAGCAAACTGCTGATCGTAGATAGGTCACGGCGGTTCACAAAGCTATCAAACTATGTCAACGGACTTATTGAAAAAATGTTATAGCGATGAAATATAAAAAAGTTAGATGTATACGGTATTTCCCATTCAGCGCGGTAATACTGCCAGGGTCTTGGGCACGCTTCTTTGGTGGCTTGGATCAGTTGAGCTACCTATATAAAGATCGTTTACAATGAGCCTTTTTATATATAAATCTGTGTTGTTATAGTCGTATTTTGTAAAGTTATGTGAATATGTAGTACTTAGTTTATTTTCTGTAAATAAATGAATGGGTGTGTATAGGCATATATTTATAAAAAAAATAAGTAGTATAATTATCAGTCATGTAGTTCCACAAGCTTTGCTTGATTTGGGGCTAGATGATGCTTTGTGAAAGTCCAGCATTATGCATTGAATTATTATAGTTACTTTTCCTTTCTTCTTCACAGATACGATGGAGACAGACAAGATGTCAACGGCGTCATCAGTGGGGGCGGCTGAACGGCGACCACTGATGCAAGCCTTGGTCATTGAGAGACGAACCCTCTTTGCGTGTACAATCCTAGTTGGGCTCTGCTGTTTTGTATGGTTAGCTGCTGTGTGCACGGAGAAATGGGTGCATATAGAGGGAGGGATGGGTGAGTGAACTCCTTTTTTTCTAACCATAAGAGATTAACAATTGATTTAAAAATTTGTAAATATGTGTAAAAATTTGTATTAGGTAGGTAATTATCATCTACAAATGATTTTTATGAATTGTAGTTATGTAGAATACTCTCAATGCAGACAGCTTATAATAAAAAAATCGGTCTATCCGTTCAGAATCTACATTGCCTCAGACAGACACACACAAAATAAACACCACAAAACGTATAACACTTCTCGTTTTCGTCGGGGGTTAGTAGATAACATGGTCTAAATAATATTTTAACAAAACTGTAACCGGTGGAATTTTTGACGCAAAGTAAATTCTTCGAAATAGAGCTGTCTTGTAAAGTCTGAGATAACGTAAACTAAAGTAAATATTGGAAAATATTAGAATTTAATTCTAATACCTATTTACATACGATGACTACTTAGAAATATTAAATAACGCTGCAAAAATAGAAGAAAAAGTGTAGGTATTTCAAAATTAAATGTTTTCACTATTATACAAATGCTCTAAGACTAGGTATTCGCATTCTGCGCTGCGTTGCCAACATCACGTCTAGGTCTTAGCGCAGCCTAATGAGTTTGTCTAGTCGTCGACAGTACTTAATTTTCAATTTAAATTACCCAGGGAACTGAACATAAACAATTCTGATGAGACTTTTAATATTGTGAGTGTTTTGACAGCGTCTATGAATACTATACCTACCGTTTAAATTAGACCACGGGGATTTAACATTTGTAAATGTTGTTTTTTATATTCAATAACACGTAGTATACTACCTGCAGTTACTTACCTATTACTAAAACTACTATGTAAGTGTTTGTAGGTTATGTTGCAATATTTTTTTCAAACTATGTAAAAAAAACATGAAAATACAACAATGCATGTTTTGTTGAACATCTTTAAATAAAAGTGTTCCAGGAAATGTACTCGCTACTGAAATTTTGTCACAAAAAACCACGGGGCAAGATCAGTATACTTTTATACGAGGTAACACGCACTAAATATGAATAAAAAAGTTTCCTTTAGTTTCCTTATTGAACTACTACATATTATTTATTTACATAACTGTACAGAATACAATTAGAACCAGTTAAGCCACCTAAGGATCGTTACGAACGATCTATAGGTTTCCATTGTTCAATCACACGGCATTCAAACACCCATGGTGTCTAAATTATATTAGCCGTATATAGATGGCCATGCATAGAACAGAAATAGATGACCGGCCAACGACCGATCGCCTAATTCAGTAAGAAGCAGCACTATTAGAAGCGCTCGTGGCGAAGCTTGCTAAGACGTTCTTGATAGATCGTTGAAGTTAAGCAAAGTTCTGAGCGGTCACTACTTGGATGGGTGACCGCAAGTGGCATTTTCATCTGAGCGCTTCCGTGCTTCGGAGGGCACGTTAAATTGTCGGTCCCGGCTTTTAAAGTCGTTAAGCCATGGCGGAGGCCTTTAGGCGGCCTTAAAACTCCGTCACCAGAGTTGGCCACTTGCTCATACGAACGAACGAACGAACTATTAGAAATGCTGAAAAAAAATCAATAGAAATTAAGTATTTGAAAAGATGATTTTTTTTTGTGTTAATGATTCATAAGGCTCTAGATATTAAAATCATTGAGTGCTAAGGTCACGTGTTAAATCATAATCACAATCGGTTCACCCAATCGAAAGTTCACCCATAAAAAGGGGTAACACCCATAAAAAAATACAGACGAACTGGGTACCTCCTCCTTTTTTGAAGTCGGTAAAAACTAACTCAAGTCATTATTATCGTCAAAAAATAGAATATTTCTCTTGAAGTAAAAATAAATTAATGAAAATTTCGTTTTAATTTAGACGTTACACTGATTATATACTATGTCACGTATGAATTATGAATTCGAATGCTTACTCATTTGATCGAAGGCTTAACTCTCTCAAAATGTGAGTGAACATGTATCAAATATGTAGGTACCTATTTGGAAATTCCTGTACCTATCCCCTTAAACCTTGAAAGTCTTAAAGATCTGGCAAAATGTCTACCGCTCCTTGGGCATATTTTTGTGATCATTTTAACATTTAAGTTTTTTACATTAAACTATCAATTTAACAAATCCTTGAACCTACTGCAATTGAGATCGAGATAACGCCATCTATCAAGCTAGTTGTAAATATTTTTTATTTATGCTCTCATTATTTTAATACAGATCTTTTAAGTATAACGATGCTGGATACCACGCGGCAATTATTTTATGAATATAACCAGACGATAGATGAGAGTAATGGTGTATTCCGATTATTATTGCGATATTATGAGTAAGTATATTCGTTCAGATAAGTAGAAATTATATATTGTATGAGATTTATTACCTACACTATTATATAAGTAATATTACAACTAAGTTCATTGACACGATACAGAACTTAGTTGAAGTAGCAATATCGCAAAAAGGGATAGGTAAGGTACTGACAATAGAGGTATAACATAATATCATGGTCTCGGTGAATCAAGCGGGATGCAAAATTTATCGACGCCTTTTATTATAGACTTGTTTACTCGCCCGTGGCTACGCTTACTTGGTACTTATCCTGATAAAAAGTAGCCTATACGTTATTCCAGGTCATTAACTATGTATTTTCCAAGTTTCAAACTGACCCCTTCAGTAGTTTTTGCGTGATAGAGTAACAAACATTCATAATTTATAAACTTTCGCGTTTAAATAGTAGGATGATTCACATTCAAGCGTAGATTGGAAAAAACATCAATTGCATTTCTGTTACTTCGATATGAATAACATTGCAGACGTATATTATGTCTGCGGTGTGTGACGGTACGCGCCAAAATATTTATCGATCTTTACACAACGAATTTCATGTTAATCTGATCCACCTGGGCTTTGGCACGGTTTAACACTGCTGTATATTAATTACAAGGAGATATTTGGATCCATGCCAGGAAGGGGCACCGGTCATTATGGAGTCATTAACACTGTCAATTGTTTCCAGGTAATGGAAGTATGTTTTAAAACTAGAAACCAATATAACTCAGGGATGTTTCCCTAAAAACGGCGTTCTGGATAGTCTTTATATTCATTACAAGGAGATATTTGATCCATGCCAGGAAGGGGCACCGGTCATTATGGAGTCATTAACACTGTCAATTGTTTCCAGGTAATGGAAGTATGTTTTAAAACTAGTAACCAATATAACTCAGGGATGTTTCCCTAAAAACGGCGTTCTGGATCGTCTTTCAGGATCCTTTGAAAATGTCTAGAGGCGCGTCCTAATGAAATGTGTAAATACCTAATTCTAAAATAATAAATACTTTATTTTTATTAGACAAAAAATATTTGAATGAATTACTTTACGCCCTTTTGGCATGGATCTAAATGTCTCTTTGTAATGAATTTACAACAGTTTTAACCGTGCTAAGCCCCAGGTGGATAAGATTAATATTAAATTCGTTGTGTAAAGATCGATAAATATCTTTTAGACAAAAGGTACAAAACTTTGTAAGTCGATGACATTTGCCGAAGTAGGTGCATTATAATACTTACTTTTTAAAGTAGGTAGTAGTATGGGATAGTACATATTGACATGAACAGCCTGTAACGATGAAAACCAAAGACGATTAATATCTAATAATAAGATAAGATAATAAGATGAAAACCATTAAAATAGATAATATATAATAGTAAGTACCGTACACTCCAAATTAAAACAAGTCGGTACAAACTTACTCAACCTGTGTCAAGTTTTCATCTGTTATTATTTTGACATTATGACATCATAAAATTCAATTGTCTAGGGAAAGTCATAAAAAGTACTATAAAGATTCATAAAAGTTAATTTATTACTGGTGGCAGTTCTATGACATTTTTATTCTTGAAACTAGGTAAGTACCTAAGTTATGGACAGAAATCCACCTCGAGAGTGCAATTGCTTTCTTTTTACGAAATAAAGTCGGTTTAATAAAATTCATAATTTTGCCATATTAGTGAGTTCAGCGAAAATTTTGGTTGCTGATTCGGAAAATTGATCATGAACCTTCATATCAAAAGCCGATGCACTATGCCACCACGGAATTAAATGTAAAATATTATAAAGCAGTCCATGGTAGTAAATGGCCCATTTCAACGACACACCTGCCAAAATTTTAGTAAGCACCTACGCATAGTATAGATATGAAGTCATCAAAACCATTTTCCCAGTTATTTATCTGTAACAAAGGTGTTTGTAACATTTTTGTGCCAACTCTATGATGATTACCTAGCTATTCTTTTGCGTGCTGTTTCCTTGAAATATGACGACCTCTGTGGCGCGGTGGGCGAAAGCCCGCCTGAGACGCAGAGGTTGCGGGTTCGATCCCCGCTGCGGGACAAATGTTTGCATGATCTGCAAATATTTGTTTCGTGTCTGGGTGTTTTCTATCTATAATATGTATGTATTTACAAAAAAAATGTATCTTTGTAGTTTATCAGTCATCTGGTTACCATTAAATGGCTTAGCTTGGGACTAGATGACGCTGTGTAGAATGTCCAAGGATATTTATTTATTTATTTATTTATTTAAAAAAAACAAACAAACCCGAACTCAAAATTTATTTATATAAGATCAGTAATATAGACCACTTTGTAGGTAACGTCAAGTCTTTAAAACTAGGAGATTCTGCCTGTAGTAATAAGATTTGACACCTGCATTAGTAAAACTAAGTAGTTATAAACTTGTTAAATTTATACGAATAGCATCATAATTTATTGATAATTGGCTTGCTATTATTATATCTTAGTCGGTATTATTCACCGAGAAGATTTAATACGTTTTATTACGAAGTTGCTGTTACTAAGGTGTAATGTCATGTTATTTAATATGATATCCACACGGGAGATCATGTTAAAGATCATGACATTTACGAATTTAAGATATGAACGGTCGATAGTCAAAAAATAAATGATATAGGTCTAGATCGTTCGAATATTTTGTCGGCCATGATCTTCGATTTTAGCAGCTTCATTTCTCAACCTAGCATAAAGCACTATAAGTAGTTTATATAGCATTATGTTTTGTTTCAGGTATCTACCTACCAATAAAGGGGCGGTATTTGATGTACAGCGATTCAGGGATCTGGGAGATATGCCGGTACGTGTTCCAGCCAAACGTGACGTCATCGGTGACGGATAAGAACTCTACGGCGGCGGCGCCAAGGCAGGACGTCGTTGGTCTGAAGGGACAGTATCATATGAGTAAGTGGGTTTTCATGTAAAATTGTAAATTGACCAGTAGAGAGATGGCTAATGCGGTATTCTTGCGAAACAGTCTTTAATACAGAAAAGACTCTAGCGACCCACAACGGCTGGGCACGGGATTTTATCTACTATAATAAGCTTGCTATATACATACAAACCTTCCTCTTAAATTACGATAAAGAACGGCAAGCCAGAACAACATTTAAAAAATATACCAACTTAATATATTTTTTTAGAAAAAGGTACGTATCTTTAAATCGTTTGTTAATCAATTTTAAGGTATTGGTTTAGATAATAGCCTTACAATCCAGAGTCCATTTTGAGCAACCCCTATTTTTTAACTTTCGACCTACTCCTTTATAGATTAGAGACGAACATGTCTACAATCAGATGACGTTATAAACTAATGCTAAAATAAACAGCTTAAATATCACGTGAACTGGATAAGTTTATTTTTCGCGGCACCTTCTGTTTTCACTCACTCGGTATCTCCATTAACTCTCGCTGTATACCATTTAGTATTTTCTTTGCGCAATTCTGAACTAAACAATTCATTACCTACTTCACCACTTACGACTTGTAAATAACCGCCGTAATAGCGTTCCCGTATTACAAACTCTTGTTTTTTGAAAATGTTTAAAAATGTTTTTTTATTACCTAACTACTTACTAGAATTATTTACCGCGGTGTTACCCGCGGTAAATAATTCCCGTTTCCGTAGGAATACCGGGATGTTAGTCCAGGAATTAAGCGCTCCTGGTACTAAATTTCATTAAAATCCGTCCAGCCATTTGAGCGTGAAAGAGTTACAAACATTCACACTTTCACACCTACAACTCACACACACAAACTTTCACCTTTAAAATATTAGTGTGATTTACATTTCTTATCAATGAATAGCCTTTTAATACCCATAAAAACTTTTGCACTTATAATATTAGTAGGATTACAGAATCCCTTGGAAAATAACAAAATACTAAATTAAAATAAGCGTAGACACCAACTGTTTTCTCGTGTGAATCACCTATGCCACGAGTGTTTTCCACATTTCCCACATTTTATAGTTCTGCATAAAATATCTAAACATTTCACTTCCCACAGTTTATACTAGAGAAACGCTCGCGACTTTGTCTATTTTTTATTTTGTTTCAAACTTGTTGCTTTACTTCTTATTTTGCCTTGTTGAAAAAAATAAATAAAAGTCGAACATTAATAGGTATGTTGTCTCTACATAACATCAATGGCTATTTAGTGAATAGCATGAGGATTCATCACATGGTTAACGATGGATGTTGTAGCACAGCCAACACAGAGGGTCATAAAATAGTTCACTAAATATAAACTGAAAAAGCTAAACTTCAGGATGTACTAAATCCATAGACAATTATATGAAGCTAGAAGCTACAATTACAATTAGAACTTTTTTTTGACATTCCACACATCTCTACCTATTATAAAGCCTCAGAACGTACCTAACACATAATTTAGAAGCTTTGAACTATCCAGCCAATTTAAATAAAAATATCAGATACCTACTAGGTACAACATGGCCCTAAGTAAGTAAGTTCGTATGAGCAAGTGGCCAACTCTAGTGACGGAGTTTTGAGGCCGCCTTAAGGCCTCCGTCATGGCTTATTAACATGGCCCTAAATCTTACGGACATCAGAATCTGTGTGTGACCCTGTGACCTTACTTACATTTTGAAAACTGTAAAACCCTATTCAGATATAAGTAATAACAAGAATATATTTTGACACCAGATTAGTTTTTTTTTTAATTGCTTTGTAAAACAGATTATGAAGCTAACAGTTTTGCTACGAATAGCGGTACCTAGTAATTTTAAGTTAATGGTATTTACCGACGACACCTTGCCATAACATGACTATAATAGGAACTTAAGATGCAAAAGTGTAACACGGTTTTGTCAGACGGCAACATTCTATAATATTGTTTATTTTCGAGGCTTGGTGGTATATAGAAGTCCAAGTTAAGTTAATCGCAAACTTGCTTTCGCAACTTATCGCTGATAACGTTTATCTCTAAAATGTCTAGATTTAAAACTCATTAGAGACAGATTTATTTATATCAGCTTTACCAACATACAAACAGGTACAGACTTACCCAATCTGTCAGTGAGTCTCGTTTGAAACATGTGTTAGTATAACGCGTTAGACAAAGTTTCAGCGTGCAAGCTATTTATAATCCACGTTTTAACGGCCATTGTCTTGTAATTTACGTTATACGTTAACGTCAAAGCCGTACATTGTAGTGCAATGCCTTTCAGCAGTGGTTAAATACCTTGTTATATATTAACAGCGTATTTTCTGTGCGTATTTTAACTAAAATAGAATAGAATTTCAGTCTACTAGGCTATAGATAAGTGCCTACACAATTTTAGTCATCAATAAACTAACAAACTGCAAGAAATCAGATAAGTGATATGAACCAAAGGAACCGCAACTTAGTTTTTTGATTAAAAAGTGTGAATAAAGTAGTCGTAAGTAAAAAAGAACTGAAAAATGTAGGTTCATAATTATCTTAATGTATCTAATACAAAGCAAATAATGTACTGCTCTTTTAAAAGTTATTACAAAAGTACACAAATTTTATTAGACTAGAAGTATATACCTACTTAGTGCGTTAATAAATAAAGTGCTTACAGTTTCTGTTTCATAAAGTTGAAAAAACTAAACCACTTTTCCACAGTAAATAAAATGTTTATAGCAAAATTTTGTGTAAGTTCGCAAGTAGGTACATAATATTATCGCTGATTAACAATATAATATAATTTATAATTATAGTCTTCCAATTTATAACAGCAACTGCATTTCTATGCAGAAGCCAACTTTGAGACTGTAAATTACCATACTGTTTAATAGCCGACCGTAAACTGTTACATAATTCCTCGTAAGTTCAATAAATAGTATGATCAAATGAAAATTAGTGAAAAATAAATCAATGTCAGGGTTTCGTAGTTGCCCAATATCCGAAAGTATTTACTTATAATTAGATGTACATTCAATGTGGTTTACACAGTAAAAGGCTTAATTGAAGTTCTCGTAATTTTGTTTTTTTTTTTAAGTACTTATAATATTACCTGCAAAATTAAAAAGAAAAGTTTTTTTTTAAATCTACATTTATTTAAAACAGAAAATGAAATACAGTTGCCAAACCAACGTTGATAAAAAATAAAACCTGTTTTGTTTCACTCTATCATCCCACCTGTGTTGTTTTCTCTAGCATGTCGCATCAAGTTGATGTAGATTTATTTTTTCAGCCATTTACAACATTTTTTTAACCTAAGGCGCGGGACAGACAGAAAAGACGTAAGGCGAGGACGGGGCGCAGACATTTGTCTCTTCCGCGTCCCTTTCATACAAAATGTATAGAAGCGTCACGACGCAAAACATACAGAAGAGACGGGGCGCGGGCGCGACGCTTTTACGTCTGCGCCTTTTGTTCAAAACACACAGAAGAGACGTGGCGCGGACGTGGCGGGGGCGAAGACGAGGCGCGGGGTGGCATGTCTGCCGGGCGCGTCACGCACGCTCGCACGCTCGCACTGCGTCGCGTCCGCGCCCCGTCTCTTCTGTGTGTTTCAAAAAGTCGCGTTCGTGTCACGTCTCCGCCCTGTCCGCGCCGCGTCTTCGCCTTACGTCTTTTCTGTCTGTCCCGCGCCTAAGGTCATTGTTTTTTCGCGGAAAAACATATTTCTCTGTACAAACAATATTCATCGCACGTATGCCTCGTAACCCACCCAAAACACGTCGCGACCCAATATTGTGATTATGATGGCTCGCGTCATCTCCTCCTATCTTATTAAACAATATTTTTCTTAGAAACTCTCGCTTTTTAGGTATATTCATCAAGATAATCAAAATATACGTTGAATGTATAAATATCCCTACCTAAAAATGGATCTAATATTGGTTTTCAATGGCTCAATGTTCACGAATATGATTCACGCTAATTGCCTCGCTTACAAAAATACGCTGATAAAATTAAATGGTTGTTCTATGAGAAAATTACCTATCTAATTATGGAAAAGTATCTCTCTTTCACTTCAAATAAAAATACTTACATAGAAACGAAATATAAAAATACAATTGTGGTTATAAAAATTCAGTTTTACCTTAGGTATTTATAATTATGTTTAACACTGCATTAAATTTTCTAGTTGCAGCAAAATGGGTGTAATTTCCTAGTGTGATGTCATTTTCATGCAAATGCCAGAGCGCTAAATAGACATATTTCTTGCAACAAATACTATATCGCTATTTATAAATTTTAAATTGTGAGAATCGCGTTAAGCCCGTCACACACGTAGCTATAATATATAGTAATATAAATTATAGCAAGACATATTACGATATATTTTCTATACAAATATTCAAGTGACCGCACACGCAGCTATAATATATATTATAGCTGCGTGTATACACATACAAATACAAATACTTGTATAGATATAGCAAGGCATATTAATATATATTATAGCTAGGTATGTGACGGGCTTTATCGACTGAGTCGTCGGCAATAAATGCCAATAACAGGGGCGTGCAACGCTTTGCATCTTCTTTCTAAATCTTATCGATTACTCTTTTATCTGTGCTACTGACCACCTGCTGTTACGCACATCATTTTGACGCTCAATATGCCAAATTCGTGCGATCGAGACTGATTACAATGATTTTTGGCCCGATGACTTAGTTCTAAAATCGTAGGACAATGGATCTATAAATCCTGATTGGTGTGATCAGTGATTCAATCCAAAATCAATAAAGAAATGATCTGAAATTACTGATGAGTAGAGAGAGAAATTACTAATCAAATCATGATGACAGACAACTCTAATGGATTTCCTGGAGCTTGTCCAGCCATTACGGTCTGAAAATCATTTGTAGATTTCGCAGCCGGCGACCGCGCAGCATGAACTGCCATAGAGTGGCGACACGTTGCGATAATTATGTTGGTACTGTTGACAAAATAAATATACAAAGCCCTGAATCGCATAGTGCCCCTTTTAAGTCGCAAAAAGAATAGATAAATCTTACTTTACTAATTGGACACGGGAATGGAGATAGTTCACTGATCAGTGATCACTGAAATTGGAAAGTTTGCTTACAATAATCAGAAGTTAACTCGAAATTATCTACGGATGACGAGAAGTTAAGCAACGTTCTGAGCGGTCACAACTTGGATGGGTGACCGCAAGAGACTGAGCGCTTCTGTGCTTTGGAAGGCACGTTAATTTGTCGGTCCCAGCTTTGAACCAAGGAGGCCTTTAGGCGGCCCAAAAACCTCTTTTTTTTCTCTCTGCTTAAACGAACGAACGAACGAACTGTATTTTTTTGCGCACCATACCTATCTATTCTTGTGATAGAGATGTAAGAGCCGTTGGTCCATTAAATCATTACTAACGCTATAAATGATTTCAGTACCACAATGTTTAGGAAAACACCACATTTTTGAGTAATGTTTGGGCTTAAATCCAAAATTGCGTGGGAAATTTGAGAGGTGTGCTACGGAAACGGTGAACATTTTTCAAACAATGAATAAACAAAGTCAGCCCACATAAAATTATTTTATTGCCTTGTAAAAATACCACGATGGTTTTGTGTCGTCAACTGGTAAGATTTGATATTCTCAACCTCACCAGACCAACTTTAAATCGAAGGGAACAAAATTAAAAGTTTATGAAACCGACTTCAATTTCGTGAGATAAATTTCCTGACTAACTACTTATAGACGGAATGATCAGTGAACTTAAGTTCATAAAAAAAAACATTTACTTAGTGGAATATAGAACCTCCTCCTTTTTTGAAGTAGGTTAAAAATTAAGATTCTCCTCAACACCAATTAGGAGTTACCATATATATGCCAGTTTGTCCAAGTAATATTATGTTAGGTACGTTACGTTTCAATAATTTATTTTTTCAGCATTATTACTTCATGCAACTAATATTAAGAAATTAGTATAATTTGTGAGTAGGTACTTATGTTTGTTTAGTTATGTTTCAATCCTTTATTCCTTTATTATAATGAAACTTGAAATAAGTGTAGTGGTGACGTGGAAAAGCATAGTCCATTAGAAATTTTAGTATTAGATTAGGTGAGCGAAATCGTAGGCAGATTTTAAGTTTACTATAATAACATCATCATCATAGCACAGTTGCAATGAATCAGGACACCATCAAATAACAGTAAATGTATGACTTTAAAACCTTTTCATGTTTTTCACAATGTTTTGTGGCTTGAACGCTTTGATCTCTTTTTGGGTCCGCTTAAGAATGTACCATTTTACTATCTGGTCGAAACGTCGTGTGAAAATAAACATGCATGTCAGCATACCCGTTTACCGTTTTGTAATACTCGTAATGACGTCAGTACCTACCATGTGGGTGATGGTTATGAGCTTGTACACATTAGAGTCTATGCACACAGCGTATTTTAGTAACGTGTTTGTATCGATACAACGCGGTGTGATACAACGCGGTGCGACAGCGAGTCTGTATCGATACAGAAACGCTGCGAACTGGCAGATGATGTGCTATACAAAAACGGGCAGTCGTCGTTCGAAAAAAAGGTTTTTTCGCTTCGCTTATCATCAATATATATAAAACAATAAGCATTTTTCTGGAATCAACGCACAGACCAAACCGCTGAAGCTATGAAGCTGAAATTTGGAAGGTAGCTTCCTTTTAACACGTTGACTGTCCGTGCATTACATGTAATGCATTTTTGGTCGAGCTGTGACGTTTGTGCATTACATGTAATGCATTTGCCAAAGAAAACTGAATCGTGTTTCCTGGACTGGACGTGAGAGTTAGAACTTTGATTTTCTAGGGACGTATGAACAATGAATTGGTGAAAATAAAACTAAAATGTCCCATCGATTTTTTTCATATTGTAATTTTTTATGGACGTTTGAAATCACAACAAAAGTCTTTAATGAACTTCATTGAAAAAGTTTAGGCAAAATGCTTTTTTTACAAGGAAAACACTCCTTAATGACTTGTGTGGCCTTTTTTCTTGCATCACAAGTTTCTTTTTTCTTGCTTCTTGCAGTGGACCCAATTTCTTTTAGTTTTTTGTAACAACTTGCGCACCGTTACTGGCAAATCTTCCCATTGGGTTTTCTGGCTATGCGTGTCATTTTGTGGCAGACATGCTTGCCACAGAGAACTAGTTGAACTAGGGTTTGAGAAGAAGATGTTTTCACTAGTTTCCCAGTCTAATTAAGTGACTTCTTTAAGACATTTGATCAATAATTTACTTGAGACGTCCATGCATTACATGTAATTCACACTGAAATTCAGGCCTGCTGTATAATTACGCAGTGATCAACACTTTAGACCTTCTTTTGATCATAAAATAAAGTAGTTTATAGAAAAAAACCAAATGGACGTACTAGAAAATTTCGGAAAATAGACGGGACAGTCAACGTGTTAAAACAAAACTGAGCACTAAGAAGGGATTTTTCGAAATTCCACCCCTAAAGGGTTGAAAAGGGGTGAAAACCGTTGTATGCAACTTTTTAATGCGTGAAGCGATTTTCTTCAAACTCACTATAAATATTGTAAATGATAAATAAATTTACATGTTTTTCAGGAATTAAACAAAAAACGCCTTAAATAGGTAAAATGTGGTGTCAAAGTTTGTATGGGAACTTTTTAATGGGTAGTTCGATTTGCTTGAAACTCCGGTTACAACACTAACAAAGCAAAATAAATATATACGTGTTTTAGGGTTTTTCGAAAAAACCCTTTAAAAGGGTGAAATGCAGTGTCGAACTTCTTTAGGTTACGAAGAAATTCACGCGAACGAAGTCGCGGGCGTCTGCTAGTTGTTTATAAAAAAAACTATATTTTAGTGCATACCAAGAATCTTTTTTTACGACCTCTGTGGCGGGTGAATGCCTGCCTGAGACGCAGAGGTTGCGGGTTCGAACCTCGTCTCGGGACAAATGTTTGCATTTTCTGCAGATATTTGTTTTTCTATATAGGTATATAAATGTATGTAGGTACATCCTTACAAAAAAAAATATCTATGTAGGTAGTATATTAGTCATCTGATTACCATAACACCAGCTTAAATTGCTTAGCTTGGGACTAGATAACGCCGTGTGAAATGTCCCAGGATTTTTTTTTTATTTTATACTTATTATAATATATAAATCTTCTTATATTTATAAATTTTTTTCAACCTTGAAATTCGAAAACATTTTCTATTTATGCTAAATTTCATTTGCGATAATTAGGTAGGTAAGCTATTAGATACTTACATTTTATGTAGAAAGTGTACAAAGCTCTTTAGATAAGCTCGCAACGGACGCCGAGAAAACTGAGCTACCTACATAAGGATACTACAACGTATCTAAGTATATAACAGTATAGTAACGACCTCGTACACTTTAATAGAAAATCGTTGTAGAAAGTTACCCTGTAACACAAGGTGATCCTATAAATAGACGAAGTTTCTTTTGATAAGACGGAGTGCAAGTTTTAATGAAAATTGTGTAGCAAACTTTTGAACATGGTTGTACATTTCCAAGGAGGTTCATGCTTTCTAGTTATTGATTCAAGAAGAAATTAGAATTGTTTTTATCAACTGCAGTATTGTTTTTCATTACAAATGATTATTATTTACAAGATAGGCAGTTTAGCATTAAATGACAATCTTTGTAGAAAAATTATAATTTAATTGCTTTTATTATTTTAAAACCAACTTAAGTATGTATTTTTCGAGAATTTGTAAAATACAACTAAATGTCCATGAGTTTCATACATTGACACCAATTTTACATTTCATTAGTTAAAGTATTTTGATATTCATAGGTATTACCTGGGTAAACTCGTATGAGTCGTCTGTCTGTTTAATGCCTATTGAATTAACTTTATTAAATTATTTGTGTATAGGCCATTTTCTAGATTCCTTAAGGTTTTATGAATAAAATATTTATTTTATATTTTTTTTTGTTTCAGAATGCACAAACTATTTATCACAGCCGATTATGGAAAATGGGAAGCCTGTTGATCCTGCCTATGAAGTAAACGTAGCAAGTAAGTGTTATTTGCTTTTTATATAGGTATAAGAACTAACATTTATATTCTCGTCAGCATCTGCACATTATGCACATTGCCGCAGAAGATTTTATTTTTTTTTTTTTTATTTTAACAATTTTAGGAAAATTTACAGCTAGGCACAAAGAAAAGCAGTTATATAATAACAATACGTAAAGAAATACATATTGCACATGAAGGCCAATTACAAATTTTCACAGCTATGAAAAAGTTTAATAAAAGAATTTTCTCGTAGAAGACGACAGACTAAAAATGAACAAAAAATAAAAATGCTAAGTACAATATACAAAATAAGTAAACAAACAAAAATAAAAATCTTTTACAAAGAACCTATTATAAATTAATTTAAGTACAGTTAAAAAACTTATCATTTAGTATTCGCTTTAATTTGCCAATACTAGTATTGAACAAATCAACGTCAGTATTAAACTTTACCAACTGGTTGAAAGAGGAACAGGCTCTATTCATATAAGAGTTCTGCCTATAATTTGTTTTAACTAGAGGCACGTCCAGAATATTCGGGTTTCTCAGCGTAGCCTTGCCAGTGCACAGTCCTAAAAGTTCCAACAGCTCTGAGCAGTCAACAGCGCCATTTGCTATACCTAACAAATACGTTACATCAGCGATATTCCTTCGCGCATTCAGTGGTAGAAAATGAAACTTACGACATCTTGACAAATAATCAGGAAGAAATATTTTAGCTCTAAATTGCAAATGTCGCAAGAATCTCCTCTGAATACCTTCGATTCTAGAGATGTAGACGTCGTAACATGGATTCCACACCTGAGAGGCATATTCTAGATGGCTCCTTACAAATGCACAATATAAAATTTTAAACGTTTTTATATCAGTAAATTCTGATGACATTCTCAAGACAAAACCAAGTGCCCGAGATGCCTTATTAACTATATTATCAACATGAATGTCAAAAAGAAGTTTTTTATCAAAAAATATACCCAGATCTCTAATGCTCTCCACTCGTGAAAGCAGAGCATTATGAAAACTATAGTCATATTTAATGGTAGTAGGTTTACGAGTATAGGAGCAGACATAGCATTTAGAGACATTTAACTGCAATTTATTTAACTCACAGTAGTCCTGAAATCTTATCAAATCTTCCTGCAAACGTTGTGAATCATTAATTGACTGAATTTTGTACAGGATTTTCATATCATCTGCATAAAGAATAATTCGAGAATAGTGAAAACAGGAAGAAATATCATTAACAAATATAGTAAAAAGCAGAGGACCCAACAAGGAGCCCTGGGGCACTCCAGAAGGAACAAACATGGAAGAAGAAGAATAACCGCTCAGAACAACAGTCTGGCACCTATTGTAGACATAGGAGGTAAACCACCTGAAAAGGTTCCCTCTTATACCTACTCGTAGGAGTTTATTTAATAAGACTACGTGATCAATTCGATCAAAGCACTTGCTGTAGTCAGTATATATGATATCGACTTGCGCTGGCTCAGACATAAATTTAGTAAGGAACTCAGTACAGATAAGAAGGTTAGACGTTGTAGATCTACCTCTTAAAAATCCATGTTGCTGTGGCATGAGCTCCTGCCGCAACGCAGAATATACTTGGGTATAAACCAACTTTTCTAGCACTTTAGCAAACAAACATAATTTAGAAATTGGCCTATAATTTTCAATCTCATCCTTGGGGCCCTTTTTGTGTATGGGAGTAACATAAGCAGATTTCCAAATTAACGGCACAACACCTTCAGTCAAGGAACGGCGATATAATATTGAAAGGGGAAGAACCAGGCTTTCCGCACACTTTACTATAAAAATAGCGGGAACGCTGTCGGGTCCCGCTGATTTATTTAAATCAAGATTTTTAAATAACCTCAGAACCTCCGCTTCAGTTATCTCAATCATGCTGATATCAGCGCACGTTGTGGATTGCATCACGACATTATCATCGATGTGGTACAGACCAGATGATCCATTTAAGAAGTTGGAGTGAAAATATTCTGCAAACATGTTACATATGTCGACACCATCATCAGAAGAACGATTATTATAGTGCATTACAGAAGGATAAGCATTTGATTGGTTTTTACTCTTTACATAAGACCAAAACGCGCGGGGGTGCGTCCTAATCATATTTTCAATGTTACTAATGTAAGTATTATACATCTCTTTCTCCAATGCTTTTGCTCTGTCACGTAAAATAACAAACGAGTGGCGATCGTAGTCATTGCCGTATGTTTTAAATTTAGAATGAAATTTAGATTTTTCTTTAAGAATTTTAATAAGAGGTTTATTATACCACAACGGATATTTACGAGAAGGTGACACTGTTTTAGTAGGTACAAAAGTATTACGCAAAGTATAAATAGTGTTATAAATAAAATTAAGGGCGTCATCCACATTCCTACTATTAAGTTCAAAGGCCCAGTCTATAGCATTTAGTTTGGAACAAATTGAATCATAATCACCATCCCGATAGATAAACTTTGTATATGACTTAGGAATAATAGTGTGAAGTTGTACAAAGTCCACATATGTAATTATGGAGCGATGGTGCGGGTCCTCCGAAACCAAAGGACTAGCACAAGCTTGGATAGATAACGTATCATTCGAAAAAACAAGATCAAGAAGACGGCCCAAACTAATATTTAAAAATGAGTTATATTGGTATAAATTACAAGTATTGATAGTGTCAATAAAATGCGTTTGATAAGGTCCATGGAAGTTACTGGGTGTTAAATAAGTACCATCGTTGCTAGGGGTCCATAAAATAAGTGGCATATTGAAATCACCTACTATTATAAATTTATCGAGAGGGTTGTCCAGCACTATACTAGACAATTTATTCGAAAAATTAAACAACTGCATTTCTAAAGAATTACCCAAATTTTCCTCACAAATATACACTATACAAATATGCATTTTATACACATAACTCGGGTTACGATTACGAATCGACAGAGTAACCCACAAATCCTCAGCGGATGAAGACCACTCGTTACGGCACTGAGCCGCAAGTTCACGTCGAACAGCTATCAATACGCCGCCCCCTTTATCCTGCTTAGTTAAATTATAATTACGATCACGCCTAAAAATAATATATCGATCATCAAATAATTCCTCATTTCTAATACCATTCTTCAACCATGTTTCCGTAATACAGACAATATCATACGAGTTTAAACACATGTTTCTATAAAATGTAGCCGTTTTAGTACGCAAACCTCGCGCGTTTTGGTAATACACACTAAAAGGAATCATTATTAACAAAAAATATTAGTCTTTGAATAAGCACTACTATGTAAAAGAACCCAAGAATAAAATTAAAAAGGTAATCAAGTAATACTACTTTATGACAAGCAGATAACATTGAATAGAACGACAACAAAAAAGCAATAAAACAATTAACGCAACAAAAGATACAATAGCAAATGGCCTGTCGACTTACCGAGGCGGGTAGCGATAAGCGTAAGCGGTCAAGAGGATGACTCATAACCGGTGCACTGAGTAAAAAGGCGAACAAAAGCAAGGCAGAGCTCATCAACCTGTGAGCATGATATTTATAAGCTACAAATAATAGCGATACCAATTTAATAATTATAAGCAAGTATGCATAATTCACTACATTTTCTTTAAATCTGCATCCGAACGTATTTGTATTTTTGGGGAGGCGTCGTTTTTTCGAGCAAAGATTTTGCAACCTCTCACCCATACATAAGAAAAACCCCGGTCTTTCGCTAAGGCTTTAGTCTTATTAAGGAGCAATTTGTTATCAATAGTAAGATGGTCATTGACAAATATTCTGCTTCCTCCCGCCAGTCCAAGGTGCTCAGATGTTAAAGTGCACTTTTTAGCAGCCGCCACAAAATCATCTTTAACGTAACGACTATGAATAGCAACAACTATGTTCTTGTTTATCTTGCTGTTGCGCATAGGGACTCTGGCTATGTAGTTGATCTGCTCTTTGGGTATGGGGCATTTAATATGAGACGCAATCTTAGATAAAATGTCGAAAAGATTCTCGGAGTTTGAGACCGGCACACCTTTAATTTCAAGGTTATTGAGTCGCGACCTCTGCTCTAACTCACGATTATGGGACTCCAAGCTCTCCAAACGCAATTTAAAAGATTCAACATCTTGCTTGGTTTTGTGAAGGCTCTGTATATCCTTTTCCATTTCCAAAATCTTGGTAGATAATGAGTCCATTTTCTGATCGACAAATTCAAGCGACGACTTGATGTCCGTAATTTCCGATTTAATAGATTTAAGCTCGGTTATTTCAGTCTTGATTTTCTGTACCGCCGCATCCAACCCAGGAAGAAGTGCAACTTGAAGAGAAAGGCGCTTCAGTTCAGCAAGCACGTCTCCCATATCAGCTGGAACTGGTGACTTGGCAGCTGCAGGAGATGGACGAGTGGAAGGACTCCCTGGTCTTAAATTCTTACATGAGGTGCACTTCCATGAGGATTTACGATCTCCCAAACGACGATAACCTGTCTCCGTGATGCCGGCACAGCCAAAATCAAAGTTGCCCTGACAGACAGAGCACTGAGCACCATTTCTAAATTCGTCAGAACAACTAGTACACTTAAACATTTTGAGTAATAACTGCGGCCCGGGAAAAAAAACGGTTGAAGATCTCTGATTTTAGAATCAAGTTGCCGGGCGAAGCGTGTGCAATGTCTGCCGTCCACAGACTAACTGAAAAGGGCTTTCCCGACTACCACGTTATCAGGCACAACATTGTGAGGAAACTCACGATTTGGTTTAGATTAAATTAGCGGAGGAGTACTAGATATCCTGAAATGTTCAATACGTTTATTTCTTTCCTCTATTATCTTTCACATCAGTTGTACATTTCACTCATGTCGCACACAATTCTTGCATATTTTTCTGTCTTTCTCTTCTGGTACGTGTACCTACCTACATCTATCTTTATAAATATCTTTTGCAAATTCTTTCTGATTATTTTGTTCTAGATTACGTCCGAACCATGATCTCCTTTGGAATCATAAGTCTCTTCGTGATGGCGATGGGCTGTGGGTTTTCCATTTACACCTTCCGCAACCCTCGCTACATGTTCAAGAGACTTGCTGCCGGCATACATTTCATTAGCAGTAAGTAAATTGAACCTTACCCTGTCACATTTAACGTACCTATGCTTTAGAAAAATGTATCTTTGCATTCACTATTTTAGACGACAAAAGTAACAGAAGAAAGGACCTATTTGATATGTTTTCTTCAAAAAAAACCAGGCAGATGTATTATTTTTAGTTGGATACCTATTAATGACTTATGTTCTTGCAGCCTCATGCACTTTCGTGGTGGTGCAAGTGATGATGACTTCCGTGGACCACATGCACAAGAATGTGAAGTTTATCTACCCTGATGGAGCCTATCATTAGTAAGTTACCTTATTTATATTGTTGCACATAACTTTTATATTGATAAGTCTTGTAAGAAATATTCCATTTGCTATACAATTACTCAACCACACAGAAACTGTCTAAAAACTGAAATGCTTAAAATTCTATATTTCTCACCATTTTCATCACACTTCAAAGCTTTAAATTTTGGATTAATATTTTAATTGTGTAGACAGTATTTCTATATCTATAATAGTTCAGTCACCCTGTTAAACACGACTAACATTTGAACACATGCAATTTGGCACGAGTCTGTAATGACTCGTGGTTAGGCTGTAATGAAGTCGGCGAACGCTCATACGGTTTAGTATAATGAGCCATATCAGATTGGCAGACGTTTTGAAATAATATCACGCTTATTCGGTTTGTGAGCTACAATTTCATAGGCAATGAAGTTCTTTGATATCTTGATTGATCATACCCAAGAAGTTATATCATACAAAAATGGATGCTTTCAGAAAGTTACTAGCTTTAATGTTCTCCGGAAGAGAAATAGAAGCGTTTGTTCAGACCCAGGTAGATAGGATGACTGCATAGTGAAAAAACCTGCGTTAGACTTACTAAGAGTAATTTTCTTCAACAGCTACCACATCAGCTTCTACATGGCTTGGTTTGTCGTCCTGGTCAACCTCTATGCGTCCGGTTCCTTCCTCTGGTACTCTCGTAAGAGGAAAGGCGACAAAGCTGCAACCGACGAGCTCGCCATGGCTGACGAGCCGACTATCATCGGCCGATGACGTCGCTACCCATTTGCTTCCAAGCAACAAATGTTGCTGGATCGCTTCCTCAATTCTTTACTGAACAGTGCTCAAATGACCAATAGCTGTAGTCATGTCTTCCATGCGACGCTTCAGTCGCACGTCTGTTTCGACTTTAAGACGACCGACTGATTCTGTTACCATTTCATCTTGAATGTTTGACGTAAAGCCAGAACGAACGAACTGAAGGCAAGCTTCCGAATGTATAGAGTAAACAGTGGGTTTGCATTGTTTGAAATCATTTCTATCTGCAATGTTTATAAAACCACATCAATAGTACCAAAAATAGTTCTTACATTCGATTTCTTCAAATAAATCCTAATGCATTTTGGCGGAATAAATGTTCTTTCTTTCAGCTCGTCTGAAATCTAAACACGTGCCTATTCTATTCCAAAACTGTTGAAACTACTTATAAATACCATTTTTTGTTTACAACTTTGAAGTACCTAATTATCTAATTTTATTATTATTTTGTCAATCGTTTCTGATCCGATGCTCACTGCTAGTCAGTATCTCCCTCTATGTTATTGTTATTGTTAATTCTACAAGCAACGGAAAAAATATCTTTATTGCGACATTTTTTATTACCGGCTTGCAATGTTTTATGCGTAAAGTATTTAAATTTTCGCCTCAGACTTTGGAGTTAAAATTGTTACTCTATTTAATAGTCTGTATAATCATGCGATGTAAGTGTAACTACATTATACCTATGTTATGATATTCTCTAAGCTGCCATAACAACAAGCAACTTGATTCTCTAGTCATTATTATATTTTATGCATAATGTATGTGGAATACTTTCGTAATGAAGAAGAACTATCTAAAACTTATTGATATTCAGTTGAATATCGTCCGGATAACATTAGCATGTGAAAAATACAGAAATAAAACTAGTGGAATGTGATGCCCAGAATACACGGCTGAAAACTCTATGGTCTGCACTGACAATTAACTGTGTATCATCTCTATTAAAGTATGCAGTTTCAAAAAACACAGTTAAGAACAAAAATGTCTTATAAAACTTTTTAAACTTTCTCGACTTAAAAACATATTTATTAAATGATACGCGATTTAGTCCCGATAATATTTTTAAAAAGTCTTATAGTTACTTAAGTGTATTTGTCTGTGACAACCCTAATCAAAATACCAAACTCATAATAAGAGTATTTAAAAATATTAAACAAATTGACATCTAATTCTACGGTACTTAATTTTTTTATGAATTGAAATAAACTTATCTGCTTGGCTAACTGAACTTAAGTTTAAAAAATACGAAGTGACCATCAGCAATTGTGGATTCCATGCATGTTCGAGATGATGAGATGGGACCAAATATTAACACCAAAAAATCCTAGGAAATAATTACTTACAGTTCATAGACCCTTCAGATTTTAACAATTTGAAACTATGTTGCTATGGTATTAGAGTTTAAACAAAGACAGCTAGCTTACGGAATGTGTCTGAGTGGTATTGTTTATTCCATTTTGCATTATCATTGTGTACGTATTTAATGATAAGAGTGCGTTCTTTCTATTTATAATTCTTTTTTATTCAATAAACTCTTTGAACTTTTCGCATTGTTTTTCTTCTAATAATAATAATATTTTTTAGTTTAATTTAAGCGTACATTTAAGACGACTTCTGTGGCGCAGTGGGCGAAGGCCCGCCTGAGACGCGGAGGTTGCAGGTTCGGTTCCCGCCACGGGACAATTAATGTTTGTATGTTCTGCAGATGTTCTGCGCTCCGAAATAATTTTAAAAACGCGATAGGCCTCGGAACCCCTCGGACGCAGCAGGGTCTCAACCCCAAAAGGTTACAATTTTAACAATAATGATGCTGCCAATTCGAAGAAAAATTGTAATTCCGACTCGTTAATATTATCTAAACGATGACTGCTTATATGAATATCAACGAGATGTTTATCAACTTGTTTACCAAATATTCGAATATAACGACGGGTGGAGACATTATTATGAACATAAAACATGCTGATGTAAACATTATCTTGTAATGAACCGAAGACGCCGGAACTAATATTCCAATGTAGCGCTTTAAGTTTTACAGCTGAAAAAATGTCGTATACATTTCGGCAGTTCTATTTCGAGAGAAGCATTGTCGAAAGTTTGGCAAAACCCCAACAGGCGGCTGTGACACTGCCAACGTCAACAGAGGTTAGTGTCCTAAAAAAACTGCTGAAGGAAAGGCCAATGATACTAATGAACCGCCAATCACGCTGAAGGTGGTTCTAGAAGTTTCAGGGTCCCGTAATTAAAAAAAATAAGCAGGACAAATACCCATATATAATTTATTTTATCATGACTTTAGGTGGTAGTAGGGTAAATACCTAGTGGAAGAAATAAAACAATAAGTAAAAATTAAAAAACTTTCTTTAAATTTAATATCATCAAAATCGTTTCCGAATCATACAAATGCCACAAATTCTAAATTTTACGAATATTATTGTAAAACTTCTGTGAGTGTAGACAACCCATTCTATTATTTTTTACATTATAAAAAGTGAACCGGTTATCAATTATAACGTGGTCATCCACTGAAATCAGTTACACAGTGCCAGAAATAAATGGCTGTTTGAAATGGCCATAATCACTGGTTCATAACCGGCTCGAAGGAGCAAAAATGTAGGCGTAAACTACACTTTATTGATACGTGATAAATGATAATGATAGAATAGACGGGAACGGAGGAAAGAAAACAACCGGACCGGCCGAGTGGCAAGTTAAAAAATGCTGAATGTCTTATAAAATCGTACAGACGAGGTTTCTCTTCCAAAGGTTTTGGAACAAAAAACAAGGGTTCATTACACGTCCATTTACCCTTATTTTACCCTTTTTGTTTTCAACCAAATTCATTGGACAATGAAACAATCTTATAATTTTATCCTCACAATCCGGTAAGCATAAAACTGTCTCTTAAGTATTTTTTTAAATAGTAATCATTATTTATTTGAAACTCGAAATTAATAATGGATAGTTTTTTTAAAACAAGCTAAATTATGATTTTTAGGCGGTTGTTGATAAAATTTTATGACTATCTATTACGGAAGTTAAGCAATTCATTCTTATAAATTGAAAAGTCAATAAGTAGGTAGGTAAGTACCAAATTTTAACCTACAAAATTGTATCTATAGGTACATTATAAAATATTATGATCATAACTGTTTCGATCAAGAATAAGTGTATAATACCACACCTTGGGGCCCACAGTGCGGTAGACATATTGTTTCAGATCTTTTAGGCATTTTCAGATCCTTTGATCTTAAGGGATAGTCAGAGGTATGTCCAAATACATTTTTGTATTAGACCACATTTTGCAAAAAAAGGAATTTGGTCCTGAAAGAATCTTTGTCAATTCCTGTGGTGGACTAAAGGAAAGTTAGATAAAAATGGCAATGTCCGACAACGTCCGTATCTTTGATGTGACCTAATTCAAGCACGCCAAAAGGTTGATTATCTCCGAAATACATTTCCTGTTGTTTATGTTTTTTCTATAGATGTATATTTCAATAGCTTGATGTTGTTTTAATAAATAGGTAGTTATTTCCACTGTCTAGAGAAACACTATGAAACTTGGCGATGACATAATATTTGAAAATGTACTTATGCATATAGAGCCTCTTTCCAAACATTATTTATGTAGACTTTATTTACCATTCTATAACAAGGCCTTAGCATAACCAGCTTGAAGAAGGTGGTCAAAAAATAAGACGCTAACTATTATAACTATAACTATGGCAGGACTTTCTACATAATGTTTTATTTTACTGTTACATAAAGTAAGTAAGTAAGTTCGTATGAGCATAGACCAAATGGGTTTCCCTAATCTCTGGTATGAGCAAGTGGCCAACACTGGTGACGGAGTGTTACATTTAATGCGCATATTACATAATGTACGAATCTATGACCCATATTTTCAATGATGTTAAACTTTGTTCCAAATTAGCTCAAATTACAGCCAAGTGTCATTCTCGCTCATCGCTCGATAATAGTTGACTAGTTGCCATAGAAACCTCCGCGGTCTTGCATGTCGTTGTCATCGGGATAATGGAATAAAATAATTTCGGCTGTAACCTAAACCAGATCAATAAACTCGGTGATTCAGCGGGATCACGCGATATGGCTGAATCTAAGGTAAGCCTGTCCCTTTCAGTTTAATTAATGCTTTACTCGACATGCGATGGTTACGTCAGCCTTTTTACTCAACCCTTTGGAAGGAATTACATTGTACGTCTGCGGTGCTGATAACAAATCGGAATGCTAATGATCGTTATTTGATTGTGGTTAGCGGGCTTGAGTTTAAAGTATGTAGGCTGAAATAGTTTAGGTAAACATTCCATTAAACTTCGTTTTACTTTGTGGTAGGTTAATAAGCGCTGATACATGAAATCTGTGAAATAGATTTTTGTAAGTGCCAGACAGCTAAACAGAATAAATCTCTTATGGTTAAGTAGTCCATTTAATTTTATTGCTCAATCTATTCTACTACACTTTTGTTTCTGATAATCCCATAGAAATAATTTTGACATTATAGAGCAAATAGCTGCGCCCCGTGGTGTTAACCGCGGTGAATATTACCCGTTCCCGTGGGAATACCAGGATCAAAAGTTGCCTATTTTTTTAATCCAGGGTATAAGCAATTCTGGTACCAAATTTCATTCAAATCCGCCCAGCCGTTTGAGCGTGAAAGAGTAACAAACACTTAAACACCTATCACATACAAACTTTCACCTTTATAATATTAGTGAGATGTTGGATTGTATGGTTAGTAATACATTGGCATGCTAGGAGAAATACTTTAGAAGAAATTGATGAACTAACCAACCACTCTCTAATTTAGCCACGAGTGAGCTCTGTCTGACTCTTACACGATAAAATTTGTTTCACGCCACTTATTAGTAGGTATTCGGTGCATCTAATGATATCGATTAATACATAATAATTGATATTTTAAAAGGCTTCCAGCAAGAGTGCAAAATCTGGTAAAAGCAAAAAGGGAGGGAAAACACCGAGTGCAACTGCAGATGAAGAAAGTTCCAGCGGATCAAGTGGTATATGTATTTGTTTACTTCATACTTGATTTTGAGAACTATTAAGCATGTATTTGAGGGTTTGCTTAAAAGCGTACCTACGACTAAATCGATCCAACTTAGCCTTTTTTCTACTAGAAGTCTCTTTTATAGAATAAAACTATTTATTTACATCACTCATTGAATATCAATCATACTAATAGAATTTAATGCTACTTCCACTCTCAGTAAGATATTATCTATTTATGACTCGACTTATTATTTTTGGAAAAATGGATATGTTCAGTTAAGTATAACGAGCTTAAACATCGATTATTACGAGCAGTATAATATTGAAATAGTGAACTTACTTGCCTTTAAACATCATTTTTGTTTCTGATTCTATCTTGATTTCAACAGTAAGCGACCAAGAAGAAGTCGATGAACCCGGCGCTGGTCAAATCGGCAAAGGCGTAGGCACAGCTGCCATTACAGTAGACCGAGATGAATATCTACAAGCTCACAGAGATCTTACTTTCGATCGTAACCAGTTGCAAATGAAAAACAACATACTGCATCGCAGACTGGCCGAGTATTACAAGTACGTATATTGCGCCATACTTGGTATCTCATCTGCTTCTCATGACCACTCTTCCACCATGTTTCGATGATATCCTTCGACCGACGGAAAAAAGTCCAAGATGTCGGAACCAGGACGACTCAAGTGTCTCTCTCTGTTTGCATGAATAAAAGTGAGTTCGCCTTGATGTGCGAAAAAAAATTCCACCCTAAACATAATTTTGTTTGCCTAACCTCAGTTAGCTTTACTCTATAATTTAGTTTGATTATACGTTATTTAACGAACTTGTGTAAGTATAGAATTATTCGTAAAAATCAGTATGGAAACTATTATGAAAGTTAATGCTTTTTGGCCAAACAGTTCAATCAAGCTTGAGCAATAAAATGGAACGAATGCACTATTTATTTGTTTGCCAGCACTGTGACAACATGCTTGGCAAGGCAGTCTTGCTAGATTTGTAATGAGAGAAAATATTGCGTGTTTTTATTTGCATCGAATAAAAACATACGACGTGTCAATGTTTTTGGCAACTTTTGAATAAATATCCCGGTAATTGGTTTCGGCATATGGCTTTTATTGTAAACAGATTATGCAACATTAAATTTTACAATTGTGTTTATAATTGAAATGTTTTTTTACTCTTGGAAGAAATCATGGTATTTGGCAAGCTTCTGATAAGTAGTTTTATTGAAAATTGTATTACGCTTTGAATGCCATGACTCACTAGGCTGGTATACCTCATGTTAAATGGTGCGGCACTCTACATCACAGTTGCAGTGAATATTATATTCAAGGGTGTTATTAACCAGTTAGTTAATTATTATATTTAATATTATTTATATAACATTTATTCCTATCTGCCACCTGCGAGTTTGCCATCAGGGTGGTAGCTAGAACTACTTCGTGGCCACACCGGTGGTCAATGGCACTTATTAGAGTAATTTGCCCCCTTCATTAACCAATCAATAACAACAATTTGTCAACGCATTAATAAATTACCAATCGACCTTCCCAATCGAATTAAATAACTAACTATAAAATATCGATTGGTCTAAGGCTAAGCGGTTGTAAAATCCTATGAGTTTAATTTAACTATTTATTGTCCCGTCTCTGAGTGCTTCGTTTTACGTTGGACAATAAAACTGCTCTTTACTACCACTTTTATTCTCATCGGACGATCAAAGCGAAGTCTCAATTTGCAGGAAACGTAAATTAGATCACGTTTTAAAGCCACTGGAAAATTCCATGGATCTCGAGGAGAAGTATCAGCAGAAACTGTTTTCTTATGAAGAGTTGAAGGAGAAGGAGGAGAGAGAGATTACTGACGTAAGTTTCTCAAAATCGTGTTACATAATTATACTAGCAACCAGCCTAATTTAGTTTGCCTAATTAAACGGGTAGCCGAGCATATTTACTGTTTTTCCGTCGTAACAGTATCCGCCTGTTGCGTTGAGTGTGTTTTTTTTGTTAAAAAAGCAAAAATAATGTACTTATCAACTTTATATAATATGTACTTAATAATTTGCCCATGATTCACCAGGTAGACTAAAATAATGTCGCATGGGAAAGAAGCGCTATTATTGGTATAGGTATTATGTGGCGGCGTATGCCAGTAAAGTTCTCAGTCGCCATGTAATTTTCCTCAATCCAGTTATGGAATTATGACGACGCCCATTAGTGAAAATCCGCTTCATAGTTCTTGAGTTTTTTTTGTTTAAACTAAAAGCCGCGGTGCCGTCCGCCGGTGGAAGACTTATTCATCTTTCTTCTTTCGCCTCTCTTCGTTTTAAACCTTATTTTCCGACGTCTCGGCTGTATTACAAACAACCGTGGTCGTTTAGACCTCGTATAATGTCTCAAAACAAAAACAAATGAATGTTTCTTATCTCATTACAGATCAGGGCCAAAGTTTTAGCAGTGGAAGTGACGTACACTGATCATCTGGAACACGCAGAACAAAAATTTGATGGATTACAGACTTTAGAGAAAAACACTGGCACTGGTCTTATTTATTCTGCTAAAGGAAAGCCTATTGCTGACAAGGTGGCAACATCCTATTCATCTATTTCGCTTCGGCCGTCTATCTTATTCTTCCACCGTAACTGGTTACGAATTCAAAACCTAGTTTCCTGTAACGAAAAATACGTGCTTTTTCGTAACTGGTATCGTACGAGGACGAATTATGCTTATTTCGTAACTGGTTACGAAGCTCCGGTTTCGTAGACGGCCGAAGCGATTATTTTAGCTGCTTCTATAATAAACTGGCAACTCGCACCGAGTTTCTCATGGGGTTTCTGGAAGCCTGGAAGTTTCATTCAAATCAGACATTGTAGTTTTGTACCTATAATACATAGGAAAAATATGTAAACACATTATTAATTTTTTGTATTTAATGGGTAGTACAAAATATAATCTTAATAAGGCAACACATTATATAATAATGTAACTGCTGCACTAAAAATTTAAGTAACTTAAGAGTTACCTTGTTTTTAGTGCTGTGTAGTGCTTGGGATAAAAGTATTTCGACGGGACTACATGGGTGCCCAAACGTAGTAATGAGATTAAAGTAGCTTTTGGTGGTGTATTTAAAGTTTAATGTGCAGCGCTGCTTCATTAAGTTATAAAGCAGACTTGTGTAAAGCTTTAGATTTATACCTACATAATATTATAATGAAATATTTTAGAATTAAGTATATAACAACAAACAGTAATTAGTAGTAATACTGGTCGCAAAGAACCTGGAGTAGGAACAGCTCTTATGACGTTTCTATGTGATCTCAAAAGTCCTACAGGAATCAATGTTTTTTGATTTAGACAACAAACATAATAATTATGTTAAAAAACACAAACAACATCATTACAAACCATGTTTATAGGAGTTTCATGGCATCCACAATTATTCATACACATGCAATTAGTGGATAACAAATAAAATTGTTTTGTGACAATAAATAGAATTATTTATTCGGGTAGCTTGCAAACATAGCCCATGCAGGGCGGCGGGAAACGGTCATAAATATGTAAGCACGCAAACAATGATATAATACTGTCCCTTGCACTGGGAATTCTCGATGCCCCGAGCTAACACGAATTAATACCGTGGTGGCACGATATACCTACTTAATATTTGAAGCATTCTAGCCCAATATAGAGCTCAATTCGTTTGTTGTTTTTCATACGAAGATTAAAAACTTTCTTTTTAAAAATTTACTTTTACAGACTGTGCAAAGATTCCTGACTCTTCAAAGACGCAAGCAAGAGCAATCTTCAGCTCTATGTCTTCGCTACATTAGAGCTAGGAATGCCGTGGCAGAGTTGGACGCCATTGTTAGAAAACTGGAGAAGCTAGGTCCAGGTCTTTATGTGGCGCATTTCGAACAGCTGCATATTGATAACCAGAACTATATGACTAAAATTGAAGGTTAGTTCAGACTTCAGAAAGATATTAAAATAGTAAGAGCAATGATATGTGTGTTTTAGGTTTTTGCTCCAGGCGCGGCGGCTTCATTTGTATAATGTTAAAACTTTACTTGAGTTGAATAGAACACACTATTCAATCATGCTTTTAAGGTTTATTAGGGACTATTGCTTTTTTAATAATTAACGTTTTCTTTTAAGTTTTATGACCCCCTATATTCGAAACATTTTAGTAAAAAGTACCTATTCTATAACGGTCGAACCCTTAGTTTTCTATTTGCTGAAAAAAACTACTTTATTTATTTTAGTTTCAATTTTGTGAACAAATAATATGGACCTTTAGATATGTCTCACAACAAAGTCTTGGACAAAAAGTATAATCAACATTGTCTTTCCAACCCAACAGAGCGAGAAGACGAGCTCATCAAGAATCGAGCTAAATGCACCGAACACAATCAGATCCTTGCTCACATCAGAGAGAAGATGAATCACACTGACGAGGTAATTGACCTCACGGAGTGCGACCTCGGCGATGCTGAGATGGATTACCTGACGGTTCGGGAGGAACTTGGACAAGTTAAAGTAAGTTTCAATGTTGTGTGTATTAGGAAATATTGCAGCTATTTGCAACACAGGATCACTACCTGTATCCGCAAGTTTTTTCTCAGTTTTAAAAGTATCTTAGATAAAGCTAAGACTCGATCGAACACGTCATAATTTGTAGCAAATTGTGCAGAAGTTAGCATAACTTATACCTGACAGGTAACAAAACCAACGCTGCTATTAAAAGCTAACTGGTTACCTCACGAAGCTCTCTTTCATTAAATTAAAAATGAAACTGAAAATAAATATTGATGCTCTGTCGTTGAGAAACAAATAAACCACCTTCGGATTGAAAGTCAATGCATTATTTCACCCAGCCAACAAACACTGCTAAATATTATAATTCAACAAATACGTTGTATATTATAATTCAACAAACAGTACAAAATTCATACTTTTATAGTGATTAAGATACATTGAAATATACTCCGGTATGTGTCATGTTATTTTTTTTTATATTTTACTGATTACACACAATGTTCTTGGTTCGTATTACTGCAGAACCTAATTTAAAAGCCATTACTTATCATGGTGAATTTTATTTGAACAGAACCGTAGAGATAGACTACGATGGTCACTGGAGGCTGAACGATTAAAAGCCGGACTGCTCACCAGAAAAGACTTGTTGCGCGACTACCAAGATGGCACTGATCTAGTAAGTTGCTTTTTATTATTCGTTCGTATGAGCAAGTGGCCAACTCTGGTGACGGAGTTTTTAGGCCGCCTTAAGGCCTCGGTCTTGGCTTAACGTCTTTAAATGTCGGGACCGACATTTAAATGTGCCCTCCGAAACACGAAAGCGCTTAGCTGATAATGCCACTTGCAGTTACCCATCGAACAAACGAACAAGTTACCCATCTAAATTGTGACCTCTCAGAACGTTACTTAACTTCGACGATCTATCAAGTAGTTTTAGCAAGCTTCGCCACGAGCGCTTCGCTTATTATTATTACTGTTGATAGACAATCAAAAATCGTAAATAAATGAAGATTTGTCTCGAGTCTGGGTGTTTTATGTATCTACAAAAAAATATCTATGTAGTTTATTAGTCATCTGGTTACCATAACATAAACATTAAACTGCTTAGCTTGAGACTAGATGACACTGTGTGGAATGTCCAAGAATAATTTAAAATTCGAAGTTGCACTTGTTGGCTACCAAACTCTGTTTTCGCTACTCTTCCTCCTCACCTGAGTTAATTAACCTAGGTGCATTAAATAAACTTTTAGTTAACTTTAAACACCTGCACAGATAAGGAAACATAATTATGGATGTTTTTTTTGTTCTAAGGTAATAAAACTTCGCGAGAAAAAGGCGGTTCTAGAAGCTCAAATAACCAAAACCACAAAAGAACTGCGAGAGGCGCGCAGGCGCATGCAACTACAGAAAACCAGCCAAAAACAATCCAATACCATGTGAATTTATATTTTATAATGATTGATTAACAAATTATTTACCTAGTTAATTTATGCTATTGCTACGAGTTGGTTCGATTATTTTTATGCAAAAATAAAAGTTTAGTTTTTTGGATTTATGACTTTAGTCTTTGTTACTCCAATTTTTTTTAAATTTACTTTTTATGCGAATTTGAAACGCTTTGTACAATGGCCGCTCAACCAATTATTTAAACAAATACAAATTAAGTAGAACTGAAAGGTTTAGGTATTTATTAAAAAAAATCACGTAATTTTAACCAAAGAATGAAATGATGAATAACCGATGGGCTTCTGCGAAATGTGGGCTTGTACTAAATAATATTTGGCCATACCTCTGACTGCCCCCTTAGGCATCTTCAAAAAATCTCAAAAGCCTTAAGATAATTATGAAATAATATTTCTGTACCTTGGGGCTACTTCAAGTCGTGATCAATATTTATTTAAATTTTATTTTGCAAATTTTCTATAAGATTCAAAGTTAGTAATAAATATTTACTTACTTATACTTTATAAAGACAAGAGCTAATAGCTAGGCTTTAAAAATAAAATTTTCTAACCTATATACTGTGTACCTATTACCAAAGATTATTTTAGCTATTACTCACTATTCATTTCAATTTAATTGAGTTTTTTAGTTTTGTGGTCTCCTCGGAAAGTTTCTTCAAACCTCGTGGTTGAGTTACATCAGATGGAAAGTGTTATCGCAACTCGCTTGTCACGAAACGGAACATTAATTTCCGCCTATCAGTTTACAATC
Source organism: Xanthorhoe designata (assembly GCA_963582015.1). Lineage (NCBI taxonomy): Eukaryota > Metazoa > Arthropoda > Insecta > Lepidoptera > Geometridae > Xanthorhoe > Xanthorhoe designata. Next base: position 4,607,457 of record OY757042.1, on the reverse strand, counting down.
TTGCCAACATGGCCTGTTTTAAAGGGTCATCAACAAGCAATGTAAAACTCATGTACTTAAATTTACTTTCGCCATGGAATTTGTTCAAGTGAACTTTGTATAATTATGTAGGTAGTGTAACCACGACCATTTTCATTCATTCAAAGTATGAAAAAAAAACATATTTAAACTGTCGAGAGCTAATATTGTTATATAATATATTATTTTATTTTAAGTATAAGCAAAGATGTGAATTTTGTGTATGGCCTTTGTCTGTCTTCTAGATATTAATCGTCTTTGGTATAAGGTATTTATTTATTATTAGTTTTAAAAACTTGAAGTTTGAACGTAAGTTATTAGTTCATTTAAATACTCGTAGATGGCAAGTTTTTGTTTTGAAAGCAAGGTAATTTTAGCTTAAGAATAAAACAATAAATTAAAAATATACTCGTAGAATAAAACTATATTAGGGTATAATTACATTGTACAATATGCACAAAAACAACAAATTCAAAATGAAATAACATGAGATATTCTAAAAGGCAAAGTGCATAATCATAACTCAATAAAAATGATGTAATATTACAATAATAATTGAAATACATTTGACACATAATATGGATCTGTATCTAATGCGGCCACTTTTAGTATATCGCAATAAAAACATAATTGTATGATATAGTTTGTAAATGCTAACATTCCTATAATTATGGATAACTGTCGAAATGGAATAATAATGTTCCATAAATAAGTAACAAATGAAGTTTGTCATTTTAAGTTCAACATACTGACTTCATAGTTATCAAAAATGACCGTTTTAACACCGCTGTAATAATCTGAGTTTCTTATACAAAGCTAAGTTTTTGTAATATTATTTGCACTTAGCCTCATTTGTACAAGTTTAATTTCCACACTGACTAGTCGCACTGGTTTTGTTTTGAACACTGTTTCTTCTAGTCGCATCTCAGTTTAATTCTTCTATTTTCTTGTGGTCTGAAAGGATGACATTCTCCAGTTGTTCTGGGTTCGTATCGCTGATCAGAGAGCCATGCGTCCAACCTTCTGGGTATCCGTATTGTCTGACGTCATCCCACCATTGCTGCTTACCGTCCGCCCAGATGATGTAGATTATGTTAGTGCCAACTAACACCACGAAGCATACCCAGAAGGCTACGCGCCACTGGGCTAGTGTTGACTGAAAAAAACAAGTTTGATCTAAATTCTAACTATTAAGTATAGAAAATGTATTGGTGGACACGTCAATAAACGGTGTATCAAAATCGATTAAACCAAAAAAGTCACAAGAATTCAGTCTTCATCTTTAGGGCCTAATGTACTAATGTACAAATGTTATTAAGAAAGATATTAAATAAATCTTTCCTATTTAATAACATTATACATTAGCATATTTAAGTATTACTAATTGAGAACACTGAAAGTTTCAAAAATAGGCCCTTTCAATACAGATGCAGACTATATTTTGGTTTATAGTGTTACTTCTACCTATACACTTATTATAATTTTTATCCTATTACACAATATGACCATGAACGATGAACGTGTACTTTGATATAGGATCATTTTGTTTAGATATTATACCTTATAGTGTTATTATAATATTAGTTTAATAACCAGATAAGATAAAAAAATGTCTACAAAAACACGTCTCGAACACCCTTCTAGAATCAGATTATGCGTTCGTTATCAATATCGGCTTGTCTGGAGTAAATTGATTCACTATTCAGCAGAAAGAAGGGTCAAATTTGGAACACGCTTGTGATGGATTTAAGAATAAGAATGTTTTTTTTTGTTTTAAAAGAAACCAGCTGTTGATGCTACTTATCGGTGCATAACCAAATATCATTTTAACAAGACTTTCGAACTGACGTCAAATAGGATCGTGAATTGGTGAATTGGCTGAATTGGCTAAGCACGTCGGCTTATCGTTGAATTAACTTAAAGAATCCATCTCTATACTAGGGGGTTTTTAATAATAATAAAAAAATGAAGAAGATTTGTTCATAACGCCTACTGGTTATAATAGGCATTTCAACGAACATCCCTTTGGTATAACAAACAGAGGTATAGAATCTGCACTCGAAGGGTGAAGAAGATATTCTATTGTAGTCGCTACATCTGTCCGTCAGTCTGTCAGAGCCAACTAATTCCTTAGCCTAATGAGATAAGCATTACTAATTTCAATCTACACAAACTACGCAGTTGCTTAGCCTAAAATTCTGAACTTTAAATTATTTTTTATAGTCATAAATCACACTAGGAATTTCATTATGAAAGATCTTACAATTTCGGAGTACAATTTCGGAGGCTAAAAGTTACAATTTCGGAGGCATAATCGGTGCTTTTACCGAATTTTATCTTACTGATAGTTTCGATGCTGGCATTAGGGGTTCCGTGGCTAAGTAGTAAGGCAGTACGGCTTAAGGATGGTCGCTTGTATTACGGGTTCGCATTCCGCCGGAATCGTAACTTTTAGTAAGATTTTTATTTATACTGAATAATTGAATATGTTTTATTAACATAATTAGTATGTTAATAAAACATATTAATAATTAGTAAAGGGGGTAAAAACATAATTAGTATAGGGGATTTTTTGAATCTAACTTCTAAAAATAAATATGAGATAATACTACCTAATACCTATATTGAAAGAGCAAACGTTGTTTCGAAGTATTGGATAAGATATCATTATTCAAAACTTACATCAGGGGTCAACAACCCGATAAGGTATGGCGTGATGATTCCTGCAAATGTTGATGTTGTGTTAACGAGCGATGTCAGGGAACCTGCGTAGTTCGGAGCCAGATCTAATGCGTTCACCTGAAAGTAGAAGAAATAAAAAAATAAATTTAACACTGTAAAATAATAAATAAACAGTAGAAGAAATGACATCTTAGAAAATAATACTCCGTAATTGCAAACAGTATCAAAGCGCTTCTCATAAACGAATAAGATCCGTTATATAATTTTACGAAGTAAATAATACAGAACGATGTCATCATAAACTTTAGCCAGTTATTTAACTTTGCTGGGCATGGGCAGGGCAACAAGCCTTTTTTTGTCTTGCTAAATTTGTCAATCCTGTGTGTAAATGTTTGGTTACGTAGGTTTATTAGATAATATTGTTATAAACATATACCATAGACATCGTTATGTCCAAAGACGATGGATACAAAGTAGACAGACAAAGGCCATCATATTTCTCAAGAACAAAAGTCTATTTCACCATGTACAAAATGGCTTGTGTTGAAGCCATTTTGTACATGGTGAAATATTGTACATAATTGTACATTGGCTTCATTCGCATAACAAGAAGAGTCTAAAATATTAAGGCATCCTTTAATGTTATTCACATTTAACTTTTCTTTTGTGAAATTGTTTCACAAACCACTAAACACGATAAAAAAGAAAAAAACTTAAACAATATAAATTTCCTTTGTCAGAAGCCACCTTTTTCGTCAATCGTAAACAGACTTTTGCTATAAACATAAACTTATGAACGTAATATTTCTTTGAACATGTACTCATTTTTCCTAAACAGCTCTTTTAGTAATTTCCGAGTTCGCAGGCACTTTCATTCTCATTTTCTTACCCCACGAATAAATTTTAATATAACGGTTGACGTTGTAAACGTAGAGTATCATGATTTCTAATAAGAGCAGAATAACGAAAAGAATACCCTCTCAAAACGATATCAAAGGAAAAAGCTATCCGAAATTTCTATTAAGTTTTTTATACTCCCACAAGTGCGGTTTATAGCAATAAGCTTTCGCACGATTTTATATGTGGATAAAAAATAAACTATTTTTCTTTTTTTGTTAGATCTAAGGATGTAGTGAAAATGTAGTGGACAGAAAAGCATTTGAATGATTAAAGCACAGATAAAATAATACTAGGATTAAAGATCTACGCGTTTTGGCGATATACTCGTAATCGCGTTTAATCGTTTGTATGTAATGAAATATCATTCTGTCCAATATTTGATTATGTAAATTTCATAAAATAAAGAGTAGCTGTCAGAATGTTTATATTAATTAGAAATCAGATTAAATTCTGCAATCAAAATAGAAAAGCAAATAAGTTGTTTAGCGATCACCACTAATCGTGTACGATATTACAAATTAAACGATAAAATCATGAACAAAAGGTGAATGGTAAAAATGAGCGGCCATGTAGATAAAATATTTGTTTATTAAACAATCATTTTCTTATTATGGCCGTCATTATTATTATTAAAAGTAATATAAATCACCCAGATTTAACATAAAATAATACAGTTTGTCGAATATATAAAGGAAGAAAACTAGAACAAATCTTAATAATAAAAAGATACGAGTAGGTATCTTTTTACCTGAGTAAACTACCTAGTTTAGTCAGGTGTTTGTACAAATGAATAATTTATCATACTATGCTCGTAGTCTGCAAAACAATTTCATTATAAATACAATAACAACCGATGGTTTAGGAACGATTTAAAACTCAAACCAAACAAACAGAAACTGCAGTTATATTATAGCAAGTTGTTCAAACAAAAGAAGTCTAACAGGGTGAAAAAACGCTTGTTTTTTGTGTTTTTAATTGCTAGGTTTGATCAAAAGAAGGTTTTGGAAAACCCCAACGAAAAATACAAAAGTAAGTTTACCCGGGTGAGACGCTGGGCATTCTAAAAAGTATACTTACTTTCATGCCCGGATAGAACCCTCCCATAAGTGCCATGGACAGCACGAAGTAGACCATAGCTGCTGTACGATCACAGCCGGAATAAGAAGCTAGAATGATGCAGATTGCAGGTCCAGTAGCAGCTAAAAAGGAAACACACGAGTAAGTTATATAAAAACTTTAGATGAAGATGTCTAAGGGGGTAGTCAGAGGTATGTCCAAATACATTTTTGGTGCCCACCCACATTTTGCAGAAGTTAACTTCCCATACGTGACAGGTTGCAAGCCCATCGACGCAGAAACTAAACTAGGTACTATCAAAATTACCGATGGTTGTGTGGATAATTCTTCCAGTCTTGATAGTATGCCACTTCTTCTTGATACACAAGTCGCAGATGAAGCCAAATAGGAAAGAACAGAACCACATAGCAATGTATGGCAGGGCGGTCAGTGTGCCGGTAGTCGCAATGTTGAACTTCAGAACATCGTGGGAGTATTTAGGAAGGTCTGTCACCATTGTGTAGTAACCCCAGTCGTGGCCAACCTGGAAAAGGGTATTCAATTTAAATATATATAGGTACCTATAATTTTATAAAGTAAAAGCCTGTTTGATACATGAGATGTTGTAAGGTGTCGATGTTAAGTATGATTATCTCATGTTTGAAAAAGAAAAAGAAAATCCAGTAGTAGGTAGGTACATTAAGAAAACATTCTCTGACGCCCAAATACTGAGAAGTTACTTATTATAGAGAAAAAAAGCTCAATTATTATTTTCTATAATGAAAATGCTATTGGAATTTCTTTATGCCCACTTCAAATATGCTGTCCATACGTTGATATTGGCGTTCACTCGCCTACGCTCGGCCAACATGTATTGCAGACTTAACACATTTTATATATTCAAGGGGACACGTCATACAAATAATGATCATTGTAACTATAAAATAATACTCGTACTACAAATAAGGCGTGAGTAAACCAATGATTACGGTAGGTACATCAAAGTTCAATTTGAAATTCAATGCTATTATTCACACATACCTAAATTAATACGGTTTGTGGTTTAGGTATGAATGGCTGGTATTTACCAATCATTGACAGCTACATTGTGGTAACTATGACACAAATTTTTGTATTGTTATGTGTTTCTACCAAATATGTGCTATGTAGCTCAGCACTGCAAAGATGCGTACCTATGTGAAAAGATTTCAGCGTTCCCGATATGTGCGAGCGAGCAAAACGGTGTGCAAAAAAAAAGTGACGCGCGCTGTCAAACGATGCAAGGATGTGTAGCGATCTTTTTTAATTTGACAACCCTCCTCTTGCTCATTGATTTTATCTGCATGCTCATCTTCAAAGCATCTTGGCAAATTAGTTTATAGTCTAAGCTATTTTATTTGAGTCTTGTGCATAAGCCTATTTTTATTCGTTAAACTTATAAAAAACAGACATTAAGATTCAAAATTGTACTAATTTATAAATATATTCAGTTCAGATATAATTACATGTCGGAACGTGAGCACATCGATTTACTTTGTAATTAAACAATAATGGAATTTCAAGGTAAAGAAACGATTAAATCTGATTGAAGGAGACATGAAATATCGTTTGATGTAAATTATGTAATATTTTCCTTTGAGATTTAATCTTTGCAGTGAAATATAAGAATACAGTAGGTATATTTTAAGTAATTAATTAGAAATTAACAAAGAAGTTGATCGACATCTTATCGGTATAAGGCTTCTCAGATTATATCTATAGGTAATGAATGACCTAAATCGGGGTTTAAACCTCGACGGTTTTAATACGTTTGTAACAGATAAACCAATTTTGAGTCTCTGTGTAGGGGGTTTCTTTTTTTTATTTACATTATAACTACAAATCATTTTCAATGATTAAAATAGGTTATCATTATCTTGTATAAATAGTAGTTTAGGTCACCAATATTTAATGCAAAGCAAGCAAGGAAACCAGAAAAAGTGGATGTAGCCTCAGTATAGATAGACTGTATAGTTTAATGATGAAAGCTTTTATCATCTGCTCAATGGAACAGTGAAATGTTTGTAAAGCAATTTACATTGATATATCAGTCACCGTCACTGTTGATTTTAGATAAACTGGTATCTTTGTTATTTATTGTAAGTGTAAAGGTACAATTTCACCAGAAAAGTATGTGTATGTGTAGCACATTTAATTTTGTTGAAAACAATTACTAGGACATTTCACACAATTTCATCTAGTCCCAAGATAAGAAACTTGAAGCTTATAATGTTATGTTAGCCAGAGGAATCTTATTATGTCACTTTATATTTTCTTATTTTTTGTAATTGACATTATTATAAATTGTAAAACACCTAAACCCGGAACAAATACTTCCTAGCACCCAATTAATTCGTTAAGATAGGTTTAATGGTGGATGCAGGTCGCTCCCAACGGAAACAACTCGAGATTTATGAGGGAGGCTATTATTTCCAGCGGTGGACGTCATATGGCTGTGATGTTGATGATGATAGACAATGATAGGTATATAAGGTACATACTGCAGCCATAACTAAGGCCCAAGCGGGTGCTGATCGCAGTATAGCCTTCCAAGGCACAGGATCCTTCTTACTCTGGACGTCAGCCGTTGTGACATTCTTATTCAGGTAGCTCAGCTCTTTCTTTGATATAAATGGATGGGTGTTCGGAGTGCTGTAGCAAAAAAGACTCTGAAAACAAAATAAATTAAAGTCGATTTTAACTAATTGAAAGTCATAATTGAATAAATAAATATGGAAATAAGGTATTTGTTTATTAATGTATTCTTTGTGACGTCGGTCGCTGACAAGCTACAGGTATGGCCACGTGAAAAACAGCCTGAATATTTGGAAAATTTAGCATCGCAACTTTCCATCCCGGACTCAGATCTAAGGATTAATCTAAGGATGATCCAAGACAAGATGAAAAGATCTAGTGTAACTTGACACTCTCTTATATAAAGCTTAGTGTACTCACTATGTTTTATCTAAGAGAGTGCATCGATGACAGCGAAGTGAAGGTGTTGACCTAATCTAAGAAAAGCTGACCCCACCTACATGTGGGACGCATAGATTGAAAGAGAGAAAACTAACGTATAGTTGGTAAAATAATATCGGTTGATAAACTTGATTTCGCCGGAGTCATAAGTCAGTAGTTATAATACGCACAATCTTATCGTAATTAACTATGAAGGTTATTTAGAAGTTACTAACTGATGCTGACAACGTAAAGCGTAACAAAATATTAAATTTAAATGTATGCATACACTGATACTCTGTGTTCTTATTATTCTATGCAATCAGTTGCATATTTTAAAAAGTTACAAGTTAGTGATTATGTTAGTATGAAAAATATCCGTGGTCCCTGCCTATTCCTTTGAAAAAGAGGTGCGATATTTTGTTAGTAATGTACGTAAGTATTCATCAAGTTAAATTAACATTCTTAATAAAAGCGTTTTGATCAAGCAATATTTAAACTCGATAGCAAAGTCATTGTTTTAAGAAATTTGCATGTTTTGTACTTACCCATAAAATGAACCAGAAAATGCCGAAACCTCCAAAGAAGAAGAACACATATGACCAGTCTCTACCCTCAGAGAGTAGAATCCCAGACATGAAGGACCCGAAGATGTTTCCAATCTGGGCACCTCCGAATACCAGTGCACCTTGGAACGATCTTTCATGAGGCGGAACCCATCGCGCCAACATAATCATCAGAGCTGGCATTGTAGGACCCTAAAATTAAAACACCTTTAGTTTTATTTATAACTTGACTGATGCTCATGTGGTGGAGCTTACTTAGATGTTCTAGATAAATCCTTAATCTACCGAATTACGAATCGGTCCAACCAGAATCTGCCCTATACCGAACAAAGGCTTTAAATTAAGCGACACAACGTTAATGTGAATTTGTGTATGCGCAGTTAAATTCCCATTTCTACGAATTTTTGTTTCTACAGCAACAATAATTAGTAGAAATGGGAATTTTAAACATGGGATACATATCCCATAATATGATGCATATACATGGCATACATATCTTAAATTATGCAAAGACGAAAATTTTTAAACATTTAAAAATTTTCGTCTTTACATAATTTAAAATGCCTGAAACATCTTAAAAAAATTGTTACCTACATTTTCCATTAACTCATACGAACTAACTTTTAACTTTATTTACAATTATTAAGTAATTTACTTACAAATATTCCATTAATTAAAAATATTCTTTAGATTCCAAATATTCGAAAGTATTGATCAATCAATCCAAACTTGTTAAAATCATTCTCGCCAATTTTCAAACAGAAAATTAATAAGCTTGAATAATCCAAGATACCCACGCAGTCCTAGCTAGTACCTATTGCTTCATAATCGCAAAGTCTAGATTGTGGGGTGAATGCATCGCAGAGAATTGCACAACCTACAAAACTAGTCAATAAGTTGTATGAGTGAATGACGAGGCTTGAGTGAGGTTGGCAAGCAATATGAAGTAGTTGTTTTAAAACAACATTTATCCCTTAAGTGGTTTTCTATGTCAAATGCATGATGGATGGCCTATCAAAGCCTGAATGGGCATTTTTGTGTCAATATAGCACGAACAGAATAAAAATATTTTGCACTCTTGTTGGTCAAAATATTCGCAAATTCGATATTCTCGTGTATTTTGCGAAAATATTTGCTGATGGATTGTGTTGACAATAGGTATGACATGTGTTCACAATGTTTGTCTCTCGTAGTTTTTTGTGCACATTATGATGTAAAAACAGGAAAGGTACATACTAAATTAACTCATTGTTTTACTACGTCAAACAAAGCACTGGTTTTTACGCTAATTTTGCAAAAAGTCTCGATGCTATATAGTCGTATTTATTTAAAAAAAAATCAGAGAATTCGTTAATGTCTACCTACTAAACTTGGAAATAATTGGCGGGACAATTTGAATTTAGAAGAAGTATTACGAGTATATGGCTCCTTTATCTTGTTGTAATCGTAAACCAAGGACAAGAGGTAAAATATTCCATTTGAAAGGTACATATTTCGGCAATATTTAGAGTAAGACCTCTGTATTTAAATTTTATTAAACAGGATTTAAGAATTTGTTCAGTACTTATCGCAAAGTAAGGAGTACCTTTAGGTATACTATACTATATTCGTATAAAGATACGTAATAAATTAAATGTAAAAAAATCTGACAGTACTTTTAACCAGGCTCTCAAAATGTCACCAATGAGGTCCAAGCGTATTCGCCTCGTTATCTCTTCTCAGTTGCCTCTTCACGCTCGCCATATTAATAAAAAAGAGCCGTGATTATTATATGTATCTTAATGCAACTTACTTCTCCCATTCCTTGAAGAACTCGAAGTACGAAAAGACCTGGTGCACCACTAACACCAATCACAAATGGCGTCAGGAACGTAAAGAGAGCAGTGCTCAGAAGTCCAACTCCTAGCGTCCATTTCCCTCCGAACTTCTCAGCCAAGTACCCTCCAGGAATCTGAGTAGCTGCATAACCGTAGTAGAAGCCACTGAGAATCAGACCTTGAGTCTTCTCATCCCAGTCGAAAATGGCATACTGTAAACAAAATATAACTAGTTAAATAACTAGTAAACTTACTTTAGCTAAAACGGTCACTATATCTGTTGCTATCTCTTTTCATTGCTATAAAAGTATCAAGAAAAAAACATTTTTTAAAGCTTTGTTAAATTGACAATTCTTTATGAATAAATGCCGTGTTTGCATTTTACAAGTTATAATTAATTAATATTATTCGCCCCAAGCTACCTGGAATGGATGATGAGGAAAACCGAAGAAAAGGTGTGGCGTATCTTAGGAAAGGCCAGTAGTCGTATCGTAGTCCATCAGTGGACTTCAATAGATTGATGATGACTTATTTGGCACAATGCTCGTAGAAACAAGTTTACTGTGTCACTTTTCCGCATACAAAACCTCACAGCCTCGACCTTAAAGACCTTACTGTTTATCACATTACAGCACTGGGACATGACATCATCATTCGGCAGATGTCGCTTTGTTTATAGTCAATTGTTATTATGAAGTAGGTACTATTTAATTAAAACTGTCTTAGTAATATCGGTCAGCTATTCTTAGATTGATCAAAGCCTTGGAGTGCCTAATATTCGTTGTGAGTTAGTTTTGTCTTGGATTTATAAATATTTTTGATAGAAAAGAGGGTAAACACATAACAATCATTCCCAACAATTCGTTTGACCAGCCCATCACTTTAATAAAAAAAAATACTTTGAAAATGTAAGTTAGGTACATATAGGTATTATAACTTGCACAGTTTTTATGCAATGCAAATGAAACATCTTATTTTATTTCCTTAGTAACATTACAATGCATCTGATGTTTATAGCTATAAATAATTCTTAGTAAACACTCATAATCAAGGTTGACTATACGTGCGATTAGAATAATCTATCAATGTCTGAACCATTTTACCTTTTAAATAAACATCATAAAACCTTTGCGGCTTGAAAATGAGAAAAAAAACTGTTATAGAACCGATAAACTATGCCATGGAATTTGGACAACAAGCTAGCCAATCACCAAGCTGGTCTAAGTTTATTATCAAGTAGCTGCACCCCGCGGTGCTACCCGCGGTGAATAGTTCCCGTACCCATGAAAATACCGGGGTTAAAGTAGCCTATTCTTTAATCCAGGTTAAAAGCAATTCTGATACCAAATTTCATTCAAATTCGTCCAGCCGTTTGAGCGTGAAAGAGTAACAAACACGCTTACACACTTACACACACACCTACATACTTACACACTTACACACAAATTTTCACCTCTATAAAATTAGAGTGTAATGTAATGTGATTAGTGTGATGCAGTTGTTTAGAAGGTCTGAGTCAAGAAATTTAAAAAGCCAGATAAAAAAAAGTTCATTTAATTAAAAATCTGTAATTATTTACCGGGTTCTCCGTTATGATACTGGTAACATTGGTCACAATATCATCACTAGGGCACGCATCAGGGTCCACGTAATGTGATCCACCTGTCTTATTTCTTCGCACCATCTGAGTGATGGCGAAATTCAAACAAACTCTCATAGTGTAGGCGTTGCAGACTCCAAGAAGACCCATCACTCCGAGTATGTATCGTTGAGGTATGAAACAACCTGAAAAAAATTATACTCCAGTCAACCAACAGGGAAATAGGTAAGCAGTCTTTTACTGCTACTGATAATAAAAAAATGTAAAACGCTGTTTTTGGAGATAAACCCATCTCCAAAAACAGCGTAACTAGTTGACCACTCTAGTGCTTTTCAAATATTGATTTATTGTTGTTCTAATTTTTTTTTTTGAAAAGAGGGTGTCTAATAGTAGCCTTATTTTCAATTAAATTCCCAATATTTTCAACCATTTTAAGAAGTTCTTGAATATTATTCAAGAATTTCTTCGAAAATACATTCGATTTTTTTTTGAAGATTTACGCAAAAGAGGCTTAAATTGTTATCACATAAATGTACTTAACAAATAACCTATCAAATATTTTACTGTCTGTTATCGTTTACAGACATTTGTTTGTTACATTGATAACGCAATTTATTTTTACAGTAAATAAATATTTGCAAATTATATAATAATGATAGAGCAACGGTTGTTTCCACTACAACATAACCTTTTAAGTAATTGCGATAGTTATTATAAAGTTTTGCTCGCTACTTGAAAATTTTGTGGTTATCACATACATAATATATCACCTACTCAATTTGCTTTCAATTCAAAGTGCAACTTTGCATTTTTATAGACACAACAAAATATTGTATGCATAACATATCATTTACTATTGAGCTAGCGCAGCAAACGTAATTATAAAGTTATACAACTTGGCAGTAGAAACAGATGTAGGTACAGATATTGTTCTTCTCTCATATATTATTAATCAAGGCTAAGTAAAAATAAATTGAATATTTTATCTAATTTAAAATGGGAAAACAAGATAAATCGATGTACTAAAATACTGAATACAACGAGATACACAATGATATAAGTACTAAGCCAGCTGTCGAAGAAATATAATACGAGCTAAGTTGAAACCAAGCTCATACAATTGCGGTCTAGTCTAGATTAGCTTTACAGTTAGGTACCTACAATTTGCGTGGTTGGATGAATTCAAATCGAAGTTGTTTCAGTCGGGTACGACTTTATGTCGCAACATGTTTAAAGAAAATAAGAAAAGAAAGAAAAATCATTTATTTCAGTAGGACTTCAAGGATCACTTCAAAACGTCTTACATGCTAGGTGATTCTATTACCTGTTCCAACGCGACACACCAAAAGAAAAGAGATGAATTCTGAAATCTAGAGGGGAGTTCATCAGGGTTTCTTGATCTTTATAAACTAGTTAAGTAGTTTAAGATCAACATTTAATCACCTTGATTTATACATATAAAACTTAAAATCTCGTCTACCCTTTAAAAAAGAAAATGACTATATTTCGTAACACCATTACTATGGACTATAACTTTATATTTTTTCTAGTATCTTTTATCATGTCGATGCCAACACTCGAACAAAAAACCAAATATTTCTAGTGAACGCCACTCAATTAATAATAATAATAATAAAGCCATTTATTTATCCTTTGAATGATTCACATTTAAATTCTTAAAGTAGGTACTTAGATTTAACACTACACTTTCACTTAAGTAATTTTGTTTTTAATTTTAAGTATTTTTTTTTGTTTGCATGCATTTATCTTTCAATTATAAATTAAATTTGATTTGATTTTGGTAGTAAATTGTTGTCTGATGGATGAGATTAAATTATTTAAAATATGAAATTATAATTGAAACAGATTATCTTTGTTAGTTTTGTTATAATAAGTATATTAAGTAAAATATTTATTAGGATATTAGTAAATTAAGTTTCCTTTTCATTCAAGGATCTCTGGGCGATACAGCAATGGATAGAGACACATGGCAGAGTCTAGAGGAGGCCTTTACTCAATTAATGTTTATTTATAAAAATGTTGATCAAAAGTCGCGTCTTGTGAATCTTGGAATACCATAAGCTCTATGACCAAGTTGAGACAATACGTTTCCCAGGTGACTTTCTCAAGCACTGCAACTATTATGGCTAATATACATAGCTCGTATTATACTTGGACCAACGAAGCATGACGTATAAAGAACGTCAGTGTGTGCAGGTAAAGTACATTTTACGTAAGTACTAACTAGGCACCATTCGAGCCTTTGCATGCGCTTTGTTCATGTAAAAATAAGGAAAAATATATATACTAGCTATGCGCATGACCGCGGAAACTATCTCAACTGTAATAAAATAAAGTATTTGAAAAAATATGGGTCTTATAAAGTTACAGGCCTTTACATCTTCAGGTACTATATGATATAGGTACACAGCGTCAGGAGGCAATCTTTGCCTACATTTAACGGGACACTGTAGTGCCTGGGACATTGTTGAGATGGAATAGGCTTGCCCAGCACCTAAACCATCCTCTCAGCTAAGTCGGCCAAATCCACAGGAAAGACAATACGTGTGGGGCTGACTAGCCGCGGGTTTCCTCACGATGTTTTCCTTCACCGTTTAAAGCTCGTGTTAAAGTGCATGTAAAGTTTTCGACACGAAAAGTCCATTGATACAAAAATAAATAAAGTCTAGTAAGTTAAAAACTCATCATGAGTTTAGTACAGAAAGAGGAAGTGATGATTAGGAGTCAGCACTCTCCTCCAAACAAAACGAGGATGTAAGCTAAACGAAATGTGACTGTGGTGCTTAATCTGTGCTCTCAATGAAGCTCTAATTGATAAGTGTGTCTTAGCATCTGCCCAAAAAATGATCTTCTCTCTTTCTCAATACTGCAACTGATAGAGCAATTAAAAAGGGTATTGTTTATTTTCTAAACAGTACTTTTTAATTTTTTTATAATAAACTTCATGCTTTTCAGGAGGTGATTAATATTGTTTTGTACGAACTGCTCTGTAAGTGTTTTATTATTTATATACAGCCTTATTTAGCTTTTATTTGCTAAAGTCATAAATACTCACACTTATGTGTGAGTATTTATGACTTTATGTGTGAGTAATTATGACTTTTGCATATTCTGCATTCTTAACCTCAAAATATGAGTTAAATACTTCAACATTTTGCTACTCGTATCATTGCAAACACATAAGTATGTTAGGCGACCAAGCTATTTATACAAATTAATTAACGTTTGCATTAGTTTATTTATCGTATCCATTTTATTATTTTCCTGAGATGTGTGCGTCATTTCTGCTGAAAAGACCATTAAGTTATTAATGTTTTCTTTAATTTCTGTAAGTTTACCTTTTGTAAAAAGTAGACATTATTATTTATGTATATATCCGAGGTCTGGCACCTCAAAGGATCAGCATTGCCTTCAGCGCGGCAATGCTGCCAGTGCTGGCAGTGGCTTGGATCAGTTGAGTTACCTATAGATCGTTTGTAACGATCCTTAGGTGGCTCAACTGGTTCTAATTCTATTTTGTACAGTTATGTAAATATAATATGTAGTTGATAAAGGGTTTAGTTTCTGTGTATTAACATGTGTGAATCCACCAAAGAAGTGATTGTAGAGTCCTATTCAACCATTAGTGGGATAAATTGGTGTTAGTTTTTTTAGTCACTTATTTTCTTATGATAAAATGTTAGATGGTGATACTGGTTTTCTAATAGATAAATTCTGCGTAAATTTTCTTAAAAAAAGTTGTTTTAATTTCAATGACATTGTGTTATTCTCTAAGAAAAAGTTTTTTAGTTATAGTTATCCTCTCATAGGATGGTTTAGGTGCTGGGCAAGCCTATTTCATCTCAACAATGTCCCAGACACTACCAGTGTCCTGTTAAGTGTAGGCAAAAGCTTGCCTCCTGACGCTGTAAATCATCTAGTAAAGATGTAAAGGCCTAAGTTTTTTTTATTATACTCACATGATCGTAGCGTCCTAGTCAATCCGTTGTCGAATTTCTGTGGTGTTTCACTCTTCTGACCGAGCAGTTTGTGTGCCTGGGCTTGCACTCCGTCATTTTCTTCCATTGTTTTGTTCAATCTCTTCTTTCCTTTTCAGAGCCGTCAAATGTTTTCTCTAGAAATAAAAAAACTATCTGTACTCTTGCAAAAAAACTATTTTTTATTTCATGTTTTGGCTACCTATAATATCTATGATATTATAAACACTAGTGTGATAAACACAGAAGTTTGTTTTGTAACTGAATTTTATAACGTAGATAGTAATAAATTGCATTTACAAATAAACTGTTCATTGTTATCTAAATAATATGATTTGGGACTAGATTATTTGTGATTTTTGTTTCAAAATAGCAGAACTATTTCCAAGTCACGACAGTAATAATTTTAGTTTGCTAACAGCAATCTCAATTGTTACAGTTGTGTAGTAGTAACAAGCTTTTTTATTTCTATCATAGTTTATTCAGATATATTCTATTTTAAACTATCGATAAAGCAACATAATACCAATACTAGTATTTAAGAGAAATCAATACAATCACTGTTAGATTTAGTTACATTATACGTCCTTAATTTCCCATTTACCTACATAAAATATTTTACACAAAGTTCAACAACATTTTACTAAAATCTGCATATTCGCTTTGAATATTAATAGTTGTCGCCTGAATGACATTTGGTTCGCAAATCGATCCAAAAATACCTACATGATGACTAACAGACCATAAATGGTACATTCGGTATTGACTTTTAAACGTATAATAGCCAGTCTGAATATACAAGTAGGCAGTTTTAACGGTCTTGACTGACTAGGCAAATGATGTAACACCATGCTTATAAAAAATCTAACAAAAAATGTTCATTCAGGCAAACTTAATTATAAGGTAGAGCTTTTTTTGTGTTCGAGGTCTAGGGTGATATTTTTATTTATAATTGAATGTATTTGTATAATATGTGTATAAAAATATTCTTGATATACATATTAATAACGCGAGACAATGTATTAACGACTGTATAAAATTTTTTGTTATAAATAAACATTAATTTACAGATAAATGTACAGCTAGATAAAGGCTTTTAATAATAAAAAAATACCGGTAGGTACATTAACCTACTTTAATAAAAATAAAAATAAGTGCTTTTTCCTTGGTGTTTTTTAAAATAACTGGAAATTAGGTCAACTTCGTTAAGCTAGTTTCCAAAATTATTTCCAATGTACAAATAACAAATAAACTCATTTTTATATAAATAGACATTATTATGTTGAACAACTCATCAATTTAAAATGCTATCTTTGAATGCGATAACTTGTATATATTTAAATTTCGAACTCATAAACTGAAACAGTAATAAATTAATAAATATCATTCGAGCACATAGCCAAAGATCAGAAGTCTAGACTGTAGTCAATGATTTATTGGTTTATACAAATTAATAATTTATATTAGATAATTTTGTCCATCAACACTGTTCACTAATCAATTTAAGATAAAGATGCCCTCGATCCAGACCTCTAGTTCAAATCTTAGGTCAAATCGTACTTAGTAACATACCGAATACATGTAAGTTACTGTTAAGTTACACAGATTCGCAGAAACTCTTATAGCATTTAAAATTAACATTAACATTAATTTTAAATCTTATTTATGTTCCTCATTAGATATTTCTTAAAGTATTGACCCAGTTTAAAAATAAATTTAATCATATTTTAATTATTTTTCCATCTACAGTTCCATTTTAATTTTCTTCGTGAACTGATGGAAAAATATTATCACAGACAAAATAAAATAAATAAATGTGTTCAGGCATTTTTTTGCATATATTCGTATTAAATGAAACCCATTACCAAAAAATATAACAAAAATACCTTACTATTTTCCAATAAAACACTATTTACACAAAATTCACAGTCAAAAAGCCGATCACTTTACGCCGACCGCGTGTTGTGACATAAGGACGCGATTATAAAAGCAATGTATTTTTTATCAATATTCGTACGGAACATGAACATTACCGTGCCCATGCGCCGACTAGCGAATATTGTCATCTGAGTCTCGCCAGTTACCGCCTAACTGGCAAACTGGCAGGTAAGGTTGATGGCCTTGAGTAGGTATACATAGTATAATCAGTTTATACATTTATGCGAACCGGCGATACCTGTTGTGTGTGGGGTCAGTTGTGAGGTGTATGATACGCTAATGCTTAGCCGAATCGGATTATCGCAAGTTGTCGTGATTATTCGGGCCGTTTTTTTAGACAAAGATTATAGTCGATGGAAATTATTATAATTCTAATTCTAATTGAATTAATTAAATAAACGTAGTTTTATAGTTTTCATTAAAATAATAATTGTATAAAACTGTATTTGACTGAACTATTTAAAATACTGTACTAAGTTTTTTTAAAGATAAGTGTGACTCGTGAGTAATGCCTAACAATATTTATGGTACTCGAGCTACTACTATAGATTTCTTGAAATTACATAGAACGATCGATTGTTTTAATTTTGTTAGGTAGTATTCTAGGAATCTATGCAAAATAGAAGTGATTCTTCAGGAAATAATAAAATCTATGAGCAATACATGCTTGTCAAGATTCAATTGTAAAATAATGATGTTAGGTCAGATATTGAAAGAAGAATAGTGAATTTAAAATGATGTAGAAGCCTAAATATACCTATAATAATATAATACCTAAAAAATCTGAGAAGAATGTTTCCACCGTTCCCTGGAAACATAGTCGTGATCATATTTCATTTATTTGTAGAAGCCGTATTTTTAACCTAAATGCATAAATTTATTCACGTCTCCTTTCCTTAATAGTAGGCAGAGACCACGGATTTCCACTTGCTACGATCCTGACACACCTCTTTTGCCTCATTCACACAAATAATATTCTTAAATAATTATGGAGTATAATAATATGGATATAGAAACAGCAAATTCATAAAACATATTAAAAACAATAATACCTGTGTTAATTCAATATCTTTATTAAGCTATGATGGCCTAAAAACTCCTTCACCAGAGTTTGCCACTTGTTCATAAGGACGAACGAACGAATATTTTTGTAAATAAAAACCTCAGTAGGTAAATTGTCTTAAAAATTTCTAAAATAAAACAGATAAATTCTCTCCGGAAAAAAATATAAATTGTCGGTGTTAAATAGCCTACATTTTTACACATTCATTGATACAATTTCTGATTTGAGAAGTCTCAATTATTATCACTGTTCAAATTAATCGCAGCTCAGTCAAAATATAAATAATCTGACCGACTGACAACCAATATAATCTGGCAACTAAGAACTGGAGCTTTATTCCCCAGCGCACAAAGTAACATAACTTCACTCAAACACGTGCTTTATTGACTATTCGAAATTCAAAATCCAAAAATGTGCAATTTTACATGTCACCTAGGCTCGTTTAGATTGGTATTGACCAATGAAAACATAACATACGCAATGTCATGAATTTTCAAATTCTGTATGCCACCGTTACATGCTCTTTATGCCACGACTAGGCGAGGTTAATACCTGTCAAAATTCCATGCTTCTACCGTGTTTTGTAAAAACACTGCTGAAGCGCGGTACAATTTTTCATATTTATTATGAGATTTGTGTTATTTTAACTATTCAATGGTGAAAGAAGACGTGTAGCACTCGGAGACTGCCGCGGTAAAGCTATTGCATAGCATTTTTTCGGGGTGTTAGGTTATTTTCGTTACGGAATTTCTGTATTCGGTCTCCACGCTCAAGGCCCGCGATAGAAGCTATGCAATAGCTTAACAATATTATTTTTACGACAAATAATGTACTAAATCATTGAAAAGGTGTTTTAGGCGGCAACTAAGATAAACGCCTTTTTGGTCACATCATCTACACTGCAGCCTCATTGGAGGAGAGACTTTTTGCCGTCGGGGAACATTGTCAGTAAACGTAGTGTTTATATTCTCTTTGATTGTCAGGGTTTGACTTGACATTAGTGACGGCACGGTATTATTTATTTATTATTGTATTTTGATAAAATTATATTACGTATTCTATCATTGAATATTTGTCGGCAACAAAGATAAATCATGTCGGTAATCCTAACAAGATAACCTAAAATAAGTGCTATAATAAAATATTATTTAGGTATGCTTTGCCAGAAAAAAACAACACATTTTTTATAAATTTATTCACAAAGCACTATGATGAGATTTCTTTCACAGGATCGCTGATGTAATGGATCTAACAAATGCAATTAATAATAAATGGTTGTGAAATAAATGTGGTTGATAAAAAAAAACTCTGACTTAATTACTCTCTTGCCGAGACGAGAAGTAGGAAATGAACATTGAACGTGCTCTCCAATTTCGCTATGAAGCGACTTGCACTAGGCTGGCTGATAGTGCTAACCAATCGTTTCCAATTGACTTTTGATAGCTCCAAATAAAGTACAAAGCTACCCAAGTTTGCCTCCAAGGATGCCGCGCAATCACTAAAACCACTTCTAGGTAGTGCTCACACATTTACAATTTTAGGATCCATTGATTGGGATCATGATACCCTAAATCTCTCCTACTTATGTTTGTGCGTTGTTTTCGAAGAACAATTTACATTTTCATTGCTAGTTTTAGGTAATTAAAATAGAGAAAATGCAATTTCGATGAAAATTAATCAATGATTGAAGTAGGTAATTGTTATGACATTTGACAATTCGTCCGGGAACTAGTCGGACGTACCTAATGAATTAAAATAATTATTTTTTGACTCAAAACTTTGAATAACAACAAAATTAATAATTATTGTGATTTAATAATCATCTAATTCAATGTTATTTTACTTATAAAATATGATGTGGTTTAAACCAAAAAAATCTATCAACTAAAATTATAATATCTTTCCAAAAACATTCGCGGAAGTATGGTTTTGAACGAATTACGAAAATATCAAGACCATGAACGAAGTAGCCACTGGACCCGACATAAAATACAAAAAAATAAATAAATAATAAATAAATATCCTTGGACATTCCACACGGCGGCGTCATCTAGTCCCAAGCTAAGCAATTTAATGCTTGTGTTATGGTAACCAGATGACTGATAAACTACATAGATACATTTTATCTGTAATTACATACATACTTATTATAGATAGCGAATTTGCACTTGGTAGCTACCAAACTCTGTTTTCGCTATTTCTCCTAAACTATACAAAATGAAACTATTACATAGGTATTAAAAAAAGCTTATGATAGGTTTCACAAACTGTACATTCAGTTTTTTCAAATTCCTTTGTTCAACGTAATAATAAAATAAAATAGGCGGTGGCGCATGGCGCTAGTTTCACCCGTACATGCACCTTAAATAAAGTTGGCTAATACGAAGTTATATTTTAGGTAGGTACCTACATGTGATTCTATTTAGTTATTAATAACAATACCTTAATGTAATAAAATAATGTACCTAACATGTGAAAAGAAGTAGTGCTGCTTCCGCCGCTATAGTTTTTACACAATTTAACTGAACATTTAGTCATTTTTGGGAGATGTTTTATTGAAAAGTAAGTGCTTCAGACTTACGCAAAAACAAACGACCAAGGCTAGAATTTGACTGGTTACTGACAAGACCGGTGAAGGTACGTTCGCTTATACTTAATATGTCTAGTCCAGTGGCTATTCGTTCAAGATCAAGACTTGACTTGTGTGAAAGAGCGTGGAGAATACCATTTTAAGAAAACAAGCCTTGGCACTATAGATTCGTATTTCAAAATGACGTCACTGCACGTTACGTTCTTATAAAGTGATTTGGGGAATAAAGCCCCTGGTTTTCAACTTACTTGTGACCGCAGAGGCAACGGATTGCTATGGAAAATAAACTCGGGTACAGTCATGATTATAATAAATATTCGAAATATTCTTAAATATTCTTGGACATTCCACACAGCGTCATCTAGTCCCAAGCTAAGCAACTTAATGCTTGTGTTATGGTAACCAGATGACTGATATACTACTTAGATACATTTTTTTTTTGTAAATGCATACATATTATAGATAGAAAAACATCCAGACCCGGAACAAATATCTGTAGAACATACAAACATTTGTCCCGCGGCGGGGATCGAACCCGCAACCTCTGCGTCTCAGGCGGGCCTTCACCCAACTGCGCCACAGAGGTCGTCACAGGTATAATCACACTAATATTATAAAGGTGAAAGTTTGTGTGTATGTAAGTTTGTACAAGTTAGTGTGTTTGTTACTCTTTTACGCTCAAACAGCTGGGCGGATTTGAATGAAATTTGGTACCAGGATTGCTAAAACCCTGGATTAAAGAATAAGCTACTTGTGATCCCGGTATTCCCGCGGAAACGGGCACTATTCAACTACTAACACCGCGGGCGCAGCTTGTTATGTATAAATGTGAATGGCTAAATGTTTTCAGGCATTAAACTTGGGGACGACTGGACCAATTTCAAACCTCTACCTACACAGAAATGTACAATTTGAAATCTATATTATCTTGACTAAATCTAAGATACATAGGTAGGTACTAAAACGAAAAAAGGCAAAGTTTGTGAGCATGTGAGGTTGTATGGGGTAATCTCTGATTTACTGAACCGATTTTGAAAATTCTTTTACCAATAGGAAGCCACATTATTTGTGAGGTCATAGGATTTTTTAAGAATTCTCAACTGCATTTTCGTCTTAATCATACAAAATTTGCATAAAACAACTACGAACGACTAGTATTCCATGTTATCCGATAATTTCATCAAGTAGGCTAATACGCTGACATTAACCCATATGAACCGGCTTAATGAAATCTGTATTTCAATTTTAATTGCTAAGTACTATGCTTTTACTAGGCATCAGCAATCTGAGTCGTAAGTACTTCGACTTTCGTTTATAAGGTCGTGGGTTAAAAGTAGGAGAAGTAGCAGGAAAAGTGCATTGCTAAAACATTAGCAATACTGAAGCGCTCGTGGCGAAGCTTGCTGAGACGTTCTTGATAGATCATCGAAGTTAAGCAACGTTCTGAGCGGTCACAACTTGGATGGGTGAAGCAAGTGGCATTATCAGCTGAGCGCTTCCGTGCTTCGGAGGTTACGTTAAATTGTCGGTCCTGGCTTTTAAAGTCGTTAAGCCATGACGGAGGCCTTTAGGCGGCCTAAAAAAAAAGTTAATAGAGTTGGCCACTTGCTCATACGAACGAACGAACGAGCAATACTTATAATCTTGCCTTGTGATAGACCCAACCAATCGAATAGATAAGTAGGTATTATCTAATAATTTGATACATGAGAGACCAAACCACGTGTCTGGCACACATTTGAAGGTCTTATAACCATGACCTTGAAACTAGAGCCTTCTGATTGGTCAACTATTTTGGAACATGATTTTTTGCTTCACTAAATTATTCAAATACAAAAAAAAACTTAAATGCCAAAGGCTCACAAAGCCTCTTTGTTATGCTTGCCGTAGTCTAATTTTTATGGTGTTGCAAAAAAAAAACTCGTTCAGGCAATTAAAGGTTTATGTAACAGTTTCTTGATTTACTGGCTCAGTAAAATTAAAATACCTAGTACTATTTTAAATTAAATTTAAAAAACACTTTTAGAAGTTTCCGTATTTTAAATATTATTTTAACTTATTATTTCATTAGTAAGCTACCTTACGCCGTACCGTACGCGGCTTCATCAATTTTATTATCACGACTGTAGGTAGGTACTTCCAAGGCACGGTGGATTTTTTTTTCAGATTTTCTTAGTTTTTTTTAGATTCTTTGAAAATGTCCAAGGGGGTGTCAAGTCCAAATACATTTTAAATGTACAAAACGGCAATTTCATAGGTAAAGGCGTATTAATAACCTCATAAACACTCCATTTGACATGATTACCTATCATTTCGTTCTGCAGACATGACCCTGCGCTGTCACTATCAGCAAGCAGAGCGCGACGCTTCCCACGAATCACATGATACGAATTATATAGTTGATCATAGACTTGGTAATTATATTGTGCTGTATAATGGGCTAGCTTACTCGCCCGCGGCTACGCTCGCGTAGTACCTACCTTGATAAAGTATAGCCTATGTTCAATCCTGAAGTCCATGCTACACATCGGTGAAAGCATTTTTGAAATCGGATGAGTAATTTCGGAGATACAAACATACAAATACAATAGATGTTTAATATAGTAATAGTATAGATTAGTATAAGTAGATAGATTATTACTTATTGAAGTATAGATATATGATAATTATATTATTTAGGAATAATGAAACCTTTTTGAGGCTGTGGGCTCGATTCCCGCTGCGGGTCTTAATTTGTATATTCTGCGGATGTTTTAGGTGTGTTTCTTTTTATGATATTCATGTAGCTAATACGGGGGTCAATTTAAACAAGGCTTTATAGATTTTTTGTTATACTCCTATGTCAATGAGAAAACAGCCATCTGAGCTATTGTACCTACATACCTACGGGTTCACATTTCGTATCCGAAAGTCGAATGTGTCTCCGAAACATAGCAAACCTTATTAATTGTGAGAGTACTTAAGTATAAGACTCCAATGAGGGTTCATATTTGAATTAAATAACAGCTTCAGTAACTTTCAAGCTTCTGCAAAGATAAATCCTCTAAGTTTCAATATAGCCGAAAGTTTAAACTTCAAACTTGATGATGAGTTCAATGTCGGTTCGCGTTAATACAAAGGGGAAACTTTGAAGATGTTTAAAAATTTAAGAGCTATTGATGCCTAAAATAGATTGGTTGCTATTAAGATCATTAACTATTTTTATTTGAGCATCGTACTTGCCAGCCCTACTCTCCCAGGAACTCACTTTTATAAATACCTACCTACAAAAAAAAATATTCGATCGACAGCTACCCGTAAATCTTATATCTGTGCAAATCGTATAATAATATCATTCACTGATGCCAACAATGTATTTTATTTACCTACATAATATCTATTACAGTCACAGTAAGGTTAAATTACAATTGATATTCTATTCAATACGTTGAATAGATTGCTTTTTATAGGCGAGTTCTAACGTGTTTATGAGGTTCTAATGAGGTTATTTTATTGGATGCATACCACGTTTTTCGAACTGCGCGTTCGTATCTATACAAATGCGATACAAATAGAGCCAAACATGGCAGTCGGCAAGCTGTGACCCATGCACACTATTCTCGCATTTGTAAAACGCGCCGCGAACTAGCAGCTGACGCGCGTCCCAAAAATACGCAGAGACTGCTCGTTCGAAGCGCTCGTGGCGAAGCTTGCTTAGACGTTCTTGATAGATTGACGAAGTTAAGCAACGTTCTGAGCGGTCAATACATGTATGGGTGACCGCAAGTGGCAATATCTGAGCGCTTTTGTGCTTTGGAGGGCACGTTAAATTGTCGGTCCCGGCTTTTAAAGTCGTTAGGCCATGACGGAGGCATTAAGGCGGCCTAAAAACTCCGTCATGGTTTAACGACTAAAGCTGGGAAAGACAATAATTTAATAACTTAATTGGGTCTCTTAGTACTTAGGTAAGTACGTATAATGAGTTTAAACGTTAATAAATAAAAAGAACTAAATAAACTTACAACTTTATTTTGCGTAACTAAGTTTACATAGCTACCTTGGTAACTAGTCTATCACTAACAATTTTATTGTAGTACACTAATACGTCACTAGGTCTAATTAAATTAATTTATGTATCACAATCACAGGACAAAGAAATAATTTATTATTTCCTAACATCACGAATAGGAAGCTATAACGATAAGATGAAAATATAATCGTTATACAATTTATAATACTAAAACACTTAATTTATTTTCTAGTAAATTAAATAATACAAGTATAACACTAAGAAAATTACATTTACGTGTGTAATTAATGCCTTTATTCACTAATACATATAGACGGTTTTTTTTCAAATAATTTTGCTGTCAATTATGTTGTTTACTAACTAGCTTAAATGAAGTTTTTTTTATATGTGTGTAGATTAGTCACGCTCATGTTTGGTTTTGGCGTGTTAAAACATAAGTAAAAAAAAATCATCACGAATAAGTTAGTATCCAACAAAATTATAATGCATTATTTTACATCAAATTTTAATTGCAAAAAGTGTGAGCCTGTCCCAAATAGTATTTGGATATCTCTAATTTAATTTTTAAGACTTTTTCATAGGAAATATTATTCATAAGTCGATTTCTATCGTTTATGCTGGTATTACGCATCAAATTAATTTATTAATTAGCTTCAAATCTTCTTATTTTTTTTTCGAATATAATAAGCATATGGCACAAACATAAAAAAATTGATTGTAATCATATTTTAAAATGAAATAATTATTTAGTTTAAGTAGGTACTAATTTCATGAATTTATAGGTAACACTACAATAAACTTTACCAATAATGTTTATAAAATTTTGATATCTATCTAATACAACTTAAGAATGTTTTTATCATGCCTCTTCAGTTTCAAAATCACATCAAAATATAGATTGTTTGTCAAAAATAGATAAAAGAAAAAGTTGCTGAATTATTTTGCTATAGCTTCTAAGATTTCTTAAAAAGTTAACAACAAAAATAAACTGTCATAATATAATATGGTAATGTAATTACTTACTAATTAGCTTTTGATTAATAGCTATTTAAAATGAAAGAAAGTAAAAAATAAAGATGATTATTTTCAATGAAAACCTAAATATATGGAACAAGATTTGTTTTGTTCTGTAGTACCTATTTTTTTAGGCATAGTTTTCATTATAAATAATCTTTAAATAATTTTGGTAAACTCATTAAGTACATTTCGCACAACCTTGCATTACTTCAACTGTGTTTTTAAATTATAATAGGTATATAATTATAATATATAAACTTAGTTATTTCTATAAATTCAAACATTTAAATTCGTTCAATTACTATACTAAGTACCGTG
Source organism: Xanthorhoe designata (assembly GCA_963582015.1). Lineage (NCBI taxonomy): Eukaryota > Metazoa > Arthropoda > Insecta > Lepidoptera > Geometridae > Xanthorhoe > Xanthorhoe designata. Next base: position 4,580,891 of record OY757042.1, on the reverse strand, counting down.
AAACATGCCAACTTTGCCACCAAGGGTATCTTTGCCCGAAAATCAATTTTTAAGCAAATCTTTAAATTCCAAAAGTATCGGAATACTATAGTAACATTTATTGACTTAGATAGAAAGTAGGTTATGTGTCTAGTAACACAGTCTATCAGGTTTGTCGCTAACTTCACTCAGTCACTTTTTAGAACTTGTAGAATGTGGTGCGTATTTTCGCGGGCAAATTTTAGTACAAGTTCTAAAGTTAATTGTGCGTGATGGCGAAAACACAGGTTAGTTTAATTTCTATTAAGTTATGCAAAAACACTTTAAGAGTATTATATTTTATTATCATTGCTGAAGGTCTTTTAAAACTAAAGTTATAATGGTGGGTAAAGTTACCCAGTGATGTTGCGATCTACTACTGACAACATTACCCGCCATCAAAATAAGCTTAGGGTTGGCACTTACGAAACTTATTATTTTTATTATTCTATAGTACCTATTATAGTATTACCAGTGATCGGAATAGGTAGATTATATTGGCCTAAACTTCAAGGAAGTAGGTAAAATGTGAATTCCTGCCTAAAATTTAAAGCGAATTACAATACTTTGCAGAAAAAGAAGAAAAATACGTTAAGATCAGTTTACTGAGATGTGCCAACCCTAATACTTTTAAAAAGCGAAATGCGGTTTGTATGAAAAAGAGGAAAAAAGTTAGGGTAACTTTGCCCAGCCACTTTGGTAGGAAACCTTTCATGGTATCGTTTTCATTTATAAAGTAAACGCCATTTTTGCCAAAATTCTTGTATTGGACTTTGTGCCATCTGTATAGAGGCCTTAGTTGCGTCAAAAATCAATGTGGGTAATGTTGGCAAAAAGTCCAGATAACTTTGCCCGCCATCAAAATGAATAAAATACTTAATTAAATATTGATGAATAATAAAATCTGATAAAATAATACATGCTCATTATCTTTTAATTGCAGATGCTAAAAGAAAATACTTACGTTCCCATAGAAAAATTATCCAAAAATTGAAATTATTCGAAAAATGTTGGCAAAGTTGGCATGTTTCACGGTACTTTATGGGTTTAATACACTTTCTAATGTAATATATAAGTATTTTTAACTAAGGTTATTAGAAAAATTTAAATCATAGGTAATTATGTCATAATGAAAGTTGTATACGCTGTAATTCTTACTTCAACTGACTTTTAATTTCATTTAGAATCACTAGAACCAAAAGTCATTTATTTAGTAGGACCACTGGAATCACATTATAATCATCATAAGAGCTAGGTGATTTATTACTGCCCTCTAGCCATGATTATTGTTTTACGTTATAAAAAATATGGGAAATTAAAAATGCCGTTATGTAACGCGATACAAAATATCAGAACAAAGTATTAGCAATGTTAGAAAGACAACAGGACTGTTCTCTCGTGACCAATACTGAGAAGAAGTATAGCAATTAACAAGGTTTGAGGTAGCCTACCCAGAGATAGTGAAAACCCTATTTTACTATCAATACTGCCAATCACTTGCTAGCATCTGCCTCAGCTTGCTTATTTTTCTCCTTGTCTTGATCAGCCATGCTCAGTGGTCCATGCTTCCAATCTTCAGGATATCCATACTGCCTGACGTCATCCCACCATTGCCGCTTGCCGTCCGCCCAGAATATGTAGATGATATTTGTACCGACTAAGACGGCGAAGCACACCCAAAATGCTATTCTCCATTGCGCTAAAGTTGACTGGAACAAAAGATAGGTTATGCTTTAAACTCAGAGCCAAGTTGCAGTTAGCATTGCTCAGGTATAAAGATTCGAAGCGCTCGTGGCGAAGCTTGCCAAGACGTTCTTGATAGATCGTCGAAGTTAAGCAACGTTCTGACCGGTCACTACTTGGATGGGTAAGTGGCATGAATATCTGACGGAGGCCTTAAAGCGGCCTCAAAACTCCAATAATTGAATGAATCAATGAATTTATTTTTGTACACTTTTACAGAAACTTCTGAAATTAAATTATAACACAGTAGGCGGTCTTATTGTTTAAAAAAATATTTCTTATTTGCAATTCCTACAATCAGAAAAGATAGATTTTGGAAATAAAAGCTGATGATTTATAATGGTTAGTGAAGACCAAATGAACGATATTTGAAAATATTTGACTAAAATAAACATAAGAACATAAGAACAAGTACTTAGAGTTAGATAGGTCATAATTATTTCAGACCAAATCATATTTTTATTAACTAAAATGGTGCAACATTCTGAAATTCTATCCGCGTGAGTCAAATCCAGCTGAACAAAAGATAAAACAGTTACGCAAAACGCTAAATGAGGTCAATCAAGTGTTTGCATCCTTCTTACAATTATTAACTGGCTCGCTTAACCCACAATTAACTGAAATTAACAGTGTCAATTGGTCACTAGATCATTAATAGTGCCAAAATTTTAATTAGATCCGCGTGAGATATTAATTCTAATACGTAGTTCCATTTCCTGTTCATGTGTATACCTCTTCCCTTAAATATCTTTAAAAGATCTAAAAATGAATAAACGATCTGAAAAAAATGTCTACCGCAACTCACAATCGTGATCATTATTAATTTTCAATTAATTTCCTAAGGAAGTTCTGAATCGCAAAAAAATAAACCACAAGTATAAACTCAAAATATATTATGAAAAATCCTAACTCTTATATTTATTGAATTTGGAATCTATCAACCCTTATTAAGTTGGTTATGTCTTTCTCTCAACTAATATAGATCTGATGCAAACGGCAATTTTGAATAATAGAAAACAACAAATAAATATAATTAAACATAATTACGAACGTTCAAGAATTATTAATAATTTCGTGACCTCATTATAGACAAAGATTTAAATAGGCCTAGCACTATTCCCACACCGTCGCTCTTAATATGCTTCCCAATACGCCTCTTGCATTTTAAATAAACTCTTAGGCGTTGTCCCGATTGCTCACAATGAGCGACTGATATCCACTAACTGACTCTTTGACTCTATTTGACTCCTTTCTTTTTTTTTTTTTGACGAACTCTGTGGCGCAATCTGCGAAGGCCCGACTGAGACGCGAAGGTTGCGGGTTTAATCCCCGTCACGGGACAAATGTTTGTATGTTCTGCAGATATTTATACCGGGTCTGGGTGTTTTTCTATCTACAATAATGTATTGTATTTCAAAAAAAAGTATCTATGTAGTATATCAGTCATATGGTTACCTTATCACAAGCATTAAGTTGCTTAGCTTGGGACTAGAAGACGCAGTGTAAAATGTCCAAGGGTATTTATTATTTATTATTATTTACTCTGAGCAGCGGCGCGGCGTAGTAGTGAGCTAACTGAGCCGCCGAGCATCGGTC